>JADRCH010000239.1:3321347-3485150 GCA_019843965.1 Rhynchomys soricoides | reverse complement strand
CCCTCCCCCACTCTCAGTCCCAGCTCCCCTCCCTCTCCCTGCTGCCATACTCACTCCCCTCCCCCACTCTCAATCCCAGATCCCCTCCCTCTCCCTGCCTCCACACTCCCTCCCCTCCCCCACTTTCAGTCCCAGCTCCCCTCCCTCTATCCCTCCCTCCATACTCCCTCCCCTCCCCCACTCTCAGTCCCAGCTCCCCTCCCTCTATCCCTCCCTCCACACTCCCTCCCCTCCCCCACTCTCAATCCCAGCTCTCCTCCCTCTCTCCTTGCCTCCTATATTTGCCTCCATCTTCCCCTCTTTTTGTATATGCACTGCTCAATGAGAAAACTACATTAATGACATTCTTGAGGTCATTAATGTTTTCTGAATGAGTCCTCAATATTAAGCTAATCACTTAAAACTCAAAACTGTTTTTGTAGTTTAGAAAAATCCTTATGTAACTTCTGTTTAAAACAAAAACCCAAAAAAGAATAAGAAATTATGTAATTATATTTTACTTTTAAAAAATTAAATAACCCTAACCACTCCTTCCTGCAAAACCCCCAAATCCATAATTTTCTTTCCCATAATTCTCTCCAGCTAATTAGTTTGGAGTTAATTCATTAAAGAAAATGTTTAAAATTTGTGCATCTTTGTTCTCAGAAATTCTTGTATTTTTTACTTTTTGATCATTAATCTTAACAAAACTTGAATGCTAATATTTTTAAAGGGTTGGAATAAATTACAATGTACATCATATTCAATTTTTCCAAGCAAAGCTGGTTTTCTTTGAAGCAGAGATCAGTTTGTTAAGCCCTGAGAACCTTTGCACCATTCCCCCTCTGACCTGGATGTCTCCACCCTGGCTGCAGGACTGCAGAGAGAAAGGCAGGGAAGCAGGAGATTGGTAGGTTCATTCTCCTGCACAGGCAGTATCCCCCGGATGATTAGATCTATGTGTTTATTGCCCATTGTAAAAGATCTGGGCTCCTTAAGTTCCATGTTCTACATCACTAACAATCACACAGTGTCTGTGGGTACCACTGGGCATCCTCAGAGAGAGAGAATAAAGGTTCAGGGAACACAGGGAAGAGATGGGTGATGCTCCCATTACTGTCTTGTTGTGAATAAAACACATTTTTTTTGCTAACCCAGAATCCATGTAGCTGAAAACTAATTTTCTAGAAGCTTGGAAGCTGGGTATGTATCCCAGTCTCTGAAGCACCCTAGAATCACTTTCTGCTGGTAGGAGAACTAATTGACTTAATAGCAAGGTGATTCTTTTTTTTTTTTTTTTTTCCTACAGTCAACATACAGAAATGGCTTACTGACTGCTAAATATTCATTACCGACTGCTGAATATTCATTTTGTGTTTTGAATGTTGATTGTCACTGTGAAGAACAGTAATGGTTTTCCCTGGCTAGTTCTAGTTCTGTTCTTACTCTTCAGTAATGAAGTAGTGTTTCTGCAAAACATTAAGTATGGCCTGTGCCTCAGACCTGTAATCCCAGCTACTGGAGAGAGTGAGGCAGGAGGATTACCAATTAAAGATATGCCTGGGCTACACAGGCAGTTCATGTCCAGCCTTGGCAATGTAATGAGACCTTCTCTGAAAATACAGAGTGAAAACAGTGCTAAGGATATTACACAGCATGTCAAGGTAGAGAAGATGGAGGGGGATCCAGGGAGAAAGGGGGGAGGGAGAGGGGGACTGGGACAGGGAGAGAGGGGAGAGTTCAGTAGTTTTTGACTGTGGGAGGACTGTTTGCTGGACCTAAACGTGTGGAGTTTCTCCAGTCAGGGGCTTAGAATATTGCTAAATGATTATTTCCTTTGGTTTTTATTCTTAGACTTCTAAGAAGCTTCGCTCATTGCTACCTGGCTTAACTGGCCAGTATTAAGAGATTTAAGAGGAAATTTTGTTTTCGTTATTGGCTGTGTGTGTTGTGCGTACACACACACACACACACATGCATGCATTTGTAACAATAAGCTCTTATTGTTGAAAGGCAGATCATTTTAAAACATTCCTTGAACTTCCTGTGGCTTGATTTCCTCCTTTCAATGTGTACATTATTTAAATATTACTTATTCTGATTGTAGTCTACCGAAGGCAGCTGGCTTTCAATGTGAACAGTTGCGTCCCCAGGCACCTTCCCAATGTTAATGAACTTTCTGAGGAAACACAATGAAGACCAGTTGTATTTTAGAAGATGTTTTAAGCCCAAGTCTGCTGTTCTATGGGCCATGACTATGAAATGAAAAAACTACAGCAGGGATTTAATGCAATTTAATATGTGCTGAATTTGCAGCTTCTCTGACTATTCCTTTCTGCCAGTAAACTATATTTCCAAAGTCAAAGAGTAAATGTAAGTGTTGCGATGGTGATGGGGATTCCCTTTAGTGGGTTCTTAGGGTTTGAGAGAGAAAAGGTAGGGCAGGCAAGCTGGAAATCTCAGTATCTGCCAGGAAGAGAGAAGTGCAGGTACGGAAGACAAAGAGCCATGCCTTCTACATTAGGGGCCAAGGAAGATGGCAGTGCAGATATGGAGGTCGGCAAGCAGCGTATGGCAGAATGGAATGGGCATGTGCATCTCAGAGAAAGTAAAAGTTGTCCAGCAGGTCATAGGAAGATGTCTTCTTAAGAGAGGAAAAGTCCTCCCCAGGTTAAAGAACAGGAGTGGGTTAAAATGTGACAGCAGAAGTTCTATGTTATTGTGAAAATCAGTGACAACATAGTGAACATATTTCCTTATTTATTTCTGCAAACATAAAATTCTCAATGTAGTTCTCAGACTGGACATGAGATAATTGTCCAATCCATAGAGAAATCCTTATAATGTTACAGCAAAGTGGCACAGGTTTCTTTGAACAGGAACATGCGTATCACAAATGGCTTGTGAGTTTTCCTGTGGAAGTTGAGAAGTGGTTAGATTTAGTTCTGAACATCTCTGGGAATGATGGTTGTTTCCTTTGAAGTATGAGTAGTCCTACTGCGTCTGGATGACCTGAGTGATTCTCATCTGCTCCTTCTGCCCTGCTGGAAACAATTGTTTTCCTCATAGTGATGGAGCAGCCGTGCAATGCTAGCCTGATAAGAATCTATTTTCATATCCTCCAAGAAATGCAGTCATTACAAAAAAGATTGGATTTAAGTAATAACTATTTACAAAAATGTCAACAGACTTAGCAATCAGAGTTCTAATGGTCTGCATCCATAATAAAAAAAAAAGAAAATCAGACTCTCCAACCTCTTCTGAATAGCCTGTTGCATTGCTGAGCAAAGCTAGCCTTCAGTTTGGAGGTACCAACACAGAATATCTGCTTGATTAGGTGAATAAGCTGAAAAATTCAACACAAAATATTAAATAAGAAATGGGTTAATACATGTAGGACAGATTTTCTCTTCAAAGCCAAGATGACAATGCATATAAATGAACTAGAATCAATTCTTATCAACTGCCACCACCACAACACAACTAACAAACAACCAAATGTTATCCCCCTTCCCCATTATCCCTTCACTAACCCTCCACCCCATCCCCCTCTCCCCCTGCACTTTGCCTCTATGAGGGTGCTCCTCCACTCATTCACCCACTCACCCACTCCTGTCTCACTCCACTAGCATTCCCCCTATGCTGGGATATGAAGCCTTCACAGGACCAAGGGCCTCCCCGCCCATTGATGTCAGATAAGGCCATCCTCTGCTACATATGTATCTGGAGCCATGGATCACTCCCTGTAAACTCTTTGGTTGGTGGTTTAGTCTCTGAGACTCTAGGTGGCTCAGTTAGTTGATAGTGTTGCAATCCCCTTCAGCTCCTTCAGTCCTTCCTCTAGCTCTTCCATTTTGGTCCTCTGGCTCAGTCCAATAGTTGGCCATGAGTACCTGCATCTCTATTGGTCAGGTGCTGGTAGAGCCTCTCAGGAAATAGCCATACCAGGTTTCTGTCAGCAAGTGCTTCTTGACATCCACAATAGTGTCTCGATTTGTGTCTGTAGATGGGATGGATCCCTAGGTGGGATGGTCTCTGGATAGCCTTTCCTTCAGTCTCTGTTCCATTTTTTGTCCCTGTCTTTCATATGGACAGGAACATT
Organism: Rhynchomys soricoides; assembly: GCA_019843965.1. NCBI lineage: Eukaryota > Metazoa > Chordata > Mammalia > Rodentia > Muridae > Rhynchomys > Rhynchomys soricoides. Next base: position 3,481,069 of record JADRCH010000239.1, on the reverse strand, counting down.
TCTGGGTTAAAAATGTTGAGATGGGTGGGTGGCCCCATCCCTGAACTGGGGGTCATGCCTATCTGCTGGAGGTGGTCTCTATATGTTCTATCTCCTCTTTGTTGGGTATTTCGGCTAATGTCATCCCCATTAGGCCCTGGGAACCTCCTGCTTCCCTGGCATCTAGGACTTTCTGGTTGCTACCCCCAGTTTCCCATCTGCCCAGTCCCAAATTCTTTTTTGAAATTCAGTAGTGAGTCTAATGTAATATTTTAAGAGTTCAACATACAATTCAAGCTTAATATTCATGGATAGAAGCATGGATGGCATAAGGTAATGAATTTTCAAAATGAGGACTGCAGATAGCAATACATTCTAAATAAAGTATCAGAGTATCAGCGACCCCTTCTCTGAGAGCCCACACCTGCAGCTAGACCCAAGTAGTCACAGAAATCTCACAAGTTAAGCATGCGGTGTATTTCCTTTTAATGAAATTGGCTCCTCTCTTTGTTATGCTCATGGAAGCCCCGTATTCTTGCTTACAGCAGTGTTTAATTCATTTCTCTTGCCCCATTGTGTAGATATTCATTCTACTCTCTGTGGCATTTGAATAACCATCAATAGTGAACTGCTATGTATACCATTTCAAAGTATCCATGCACTTCTGATGGACGTAAATGAGTTCAGGCCCTCATCTTTAGCAGGATCCCTCCCAGCAGTTCCTGAAGCATTAGTAGTCATTGCCAGACGTGCAGTGGTTCACCTTGCTCCACACCCCTTCCACACTTTTAATGTCACTCATCTTTTTACTGTCATTTTTTTTGGAGAGTGAATTTCATCAGATTCACATTTCCTTTTCTCTGATGACCAGTTGAGCCTATCACTGTATATTTGTTGTTAGTAATTTTATTTATAGTATCTTCTCATGAACATACTCCCCCCCCCCCCAACTCATCATTTACTTTATGCTTTGAATGTTGTGGGTCCTGTTGAAATTGTTTGTCTCTTCCAAATGTGTGCAGATGTGTTCCTGTGTTTCTTCTAAGAACATCTTGTTTCATACTTAGCTTTACACTGTACCTCAAGTTACTGGTGTGTAGGGTCACGATCCAGTTCCGTCCCCTATTTGTGTCTGTCAGACCACCAGCATTTATGAAAAACATCTTATTGTCACCACCATTTTACAAATAGTTGATCTTGTGTAGCTAGATGCTGTGTGTGAGTATTTTTTGCTTCTGAAAGCAGTTTTTCCATTTCTGTTTGTCTATCCATGTCTTGACGCTGTCTCGACGCCTCAGTGTTGGCTGATGTGAAGGGTGTACGCTTGCTCCTGTTCTTCTAGAGATTTTTTTAATTTAATCTTGGTTATTGGTGTTTTGCCTTGAGGTTTAGAATCTGTTTCTACTGCAGCAATGCCTCCTGGGGATTCTGACTGAGGTTATATTAAATCTATAGATCAATTTAAGGAGAAGTGACAAGCTTCTAATACTGAGCCTGTCAGCCTCCCAAAAGGTTATATCTCTTTAGGACTTTTTAATTTCTGACTCTGCATGTGTGCTGACCATGTTCATGTTGTGGTAGCTCCCCTCTCCCATGTGTTTTACAGCTTCAGGTTACATGTGTCATTCAGAAGTTTACAGTTTTATAATCTAAGTCCAGTTGTCTGATGATCTTCCAGATATTATGAAAATGTTACACATTGGACCTTAATGACATAATTTTTTTAAAAAGTAGCTTATTTAATAATGTTCCTTGGCCATCTTTTATGCTACATATTGTTCTGTGCAATTCCAGTTGCTGCAATACAGTCCTACATTTGCTCATTAAACATGAATTTATTTGATTTTGGTTTGGGGGCATTAAATGCAGCACTGCTGTAAAGAGACAGGTAGGGGCATCTTTACATAATCAGATACGTTTTAGACCAATGCTTCTTAGACTCCCATGGTAGACTCCCGTGATGCACAGGCTATGAATCTTGTTACCAGTCTGGCCTCTAGAAATGCTGTGTAGATTCCCTTCTTACCACAAGTGTGTGCAAGTTCCTGTTTCCAGACACCATTATTACTACTCACAGTCACATCTTCATTATGTGTATTTTTCTCCGAGTGTTCCACATAAAACCTATTAGCCATCTATGAACCACAAGGATCATCAAAATGCTTTTTTCTTCCATTTGTTTTTCCTGTAATGATTTCCTCACTCCTATATTCATTCCTTCCCCTTAAAATTGCAAGACTTCCACATGAGACTGATGCATTCTTCCTCTTTCACATAGGTGACAACCTAGATGACAAAACCATCTCGTGTTTGCTTACCCACTGACCTCCTTTATGTTTTGTTTTCTGGCATCTGATTGGTGTCCTTTTCTTTTCTTTCTTTCTTTTTTCTTTTTTTTCTTTTTCCTACTTTATTTACATGTCAAATGTTTCCCCCTTTCCAGATCTCCCCTTTGGAACCTTCCCATTTTCTCCCCCTCCCCCTGCCACTATGGGGGTATTCTCCCACCTGCCCACCCACCCACTCTAGTCCTCCCTCCTTTTCTTATTTCTTAAAAGATACTTGGTTTTTCTAGAAGGATTAAGATATGGTATCTCTTAACAGAATGATAACATAGTCTTATTTACTATGATGCTTTCTCAATGGTAAGCTGTGAAGGAATCAGTTCTTATCCTCACTGAGATTTTAAATATTCTGAGATCATATCATTGAAGCAATTGTCTGGATATCCACTGGTCGGCCTAACTAACATGTCTTGTATATTGAACATTATTTGTGTTCGGTCTGGTATGATGGCCCTGCAGACAAGCTTAAGCCCCATGACCAACATTGTGGAAGGAGAGAATCAACTATGGCAGTTTGTCCTCAGACACCTCCCCGCCCTCTAGATGCACACACTTGCATGCATATGCACAGAAATTAAATACATGTAATAAATACATAAAAGCAATAAATAAATTAATGGATATTCTGCCTGTAGCTAATGTGATTTATAATGACAAGAGGCAAATAGAACAAAGGAAATTCTCTTGTGTAGTAAGATACCAGAGCTCAAGTTGGCCTCTTTGTGCTTCTCTCAGCCTCTGCTTCTTTTCTCCCTCATTGCCTTCGGTCACTGCCAAGACACACAAGTTCACAGATATCTGTGAAACATTTTGCCATCAATATATTCTCCCTGTGGCTTCATCTATGGCAACTGATGTTCATCTTTGTGAAGTAGACCCAAGGTGCAAGAGTTTGAAAACACTTTATTTATTTCTCTTTCTTTTAAAGACATCTTTGCACTACTGGTCTTCCCTCATGAAGCTAGCCTGCCCCATGCCTCCTACCACCCTCTCTGCTTGGTCTCTGCTGAGTCCACAAAAGTGGAGAAATGATACGGTAATGATCCGGAATAATAAAAGCAGCCAAATAGTGCTCTGGTTTCTCAGCCTCCTTTGCAGCTTTAATTAAGTTTCTAATGAATATGTACTTGGGGCTTAGGGCTTATCACAAATGAACTATGATCAACTCTCATGACACAGCTACTGTGGAAATGGGTCTTTTTATGTTGGAAATTATTGCTCTGCAGTTGTACGGTAGAAGAATAGTTTAGAAGTAGTAGGAATATTTTCCTCTGCAAAGTCACAGGACATTCAAAGTAGGTTATAATCTGCAAGAATTTTAAATACTGAGTATGATAATTTTAGGGGAACATTAAAATGTTTATCACAACCATTTTGTTTTGACTTGGTACTTGACACAGATAAGAGTGAACTTTTCCATTTGGCCAGTTTCTTTACAGTTTATGCTTTTTAAATAAAATAATATTGTCTTTTCTAGAAAAACGTTGTGTCTATGTCATTCTGAAATTAGTAGTTCTTTGATGAACATTTTCCCTTCTGCATGTTATGACTTTAGTTCTCTGTGTCTGCTAAGTATTGGAAACTTTAATATGGGAAAGGAATATGTTTCTCTTAGGCAGTGCTTTCATGGTCGTGCAATGTAGCTGGCTTAATTGCATCTCTACACGTCTCTATAAATCAATAGCTGCCTAATATTACCAAAAACTGTCCTTGTACTTTTATGACACTACCTTTTATAACCCTTAATCAGAGTCTGACGTGTGTTTCTCCTAAATTGCGTCTGATGTGGTGTGTCTCTTCAGCTCTCTGTGGTTTCCTGTTTTTTTCATACATTTTCATACGGTCTTTTGAGGTATTAAGCATTTCAACTTTATTCTTTAATGGTGCAGCACAGCTAAGCTTTTGTGCAGGCCTGTCTTGCCATTTTGTTCAGGTTACTTCCCACACACTTCCCTGTAATCCCTCCAGTTCATATTGGGTATTCCATCAGCACGCTTTTCTATTTTACCCATTTGGGTCATGGAGCATTATCAATCCTACCTCCAAAGTGCATCACCCTCAAAGCCAGAGGGTCTTTCCATAGTTAACTGCCTCCCACATCATTGCCATTTGATAGAGATGGCCCATCAGTGGCTCTGAGAGGCCAACAGAATCAACACCATTTTGAAACTCATCAAAATTGTTCATTCTACAGCCCCGCCCCAGGCCTACTGAATAACTTAGGTACCTAATTCTCTGTGACAATAAGTCCTTTAAATGACTTAGTCTATGGCAATGTTTGATTGCTGCAAATAATGATAATAATTCAGAATATTCAAATTATAACTGTATAGTGAAAAATGGGTATTGAGAGAGACCAGGGAAGTTTTAGCTCATTTCTGCTTAGTTTCTCTAGAGACAGTGGTAAAGAAAACCCCAATATTTAAATATGTGCTATCTTTCTCACACATGCATATAGTTCTTGTGTCCTGTGTTGACAACTGAAATACAAATGTTTAAAGTATGAATAGTTTCTTCCTTCCATCTATTCAAGTAGGAACTTGGCATTGTGAAAAGAGGAAAGGTTGCCCAGAAACTAATGATAGATGTTACAGATTTTCATGGTGGAAAGGGGGGGAGGGGGGAAAGGGTTGGGAATTGCTGAGTTTTAGGAAAGAGAGACAGACCTCTCTCTGAATCCGTTCACTGGTCCTCAAAAGTTCTGAAGCATGTCAGTGCATGGCTTATTTAAACTGTGGTTGTGTGATATACAATATTCCATATTGATTGGTAGGTAGTGAATAAACAAATTCCTACAAGATGATTGCATTTATGAAAGATGCTTTCTAGTTGCACTTATACAAAAGGTCAAAGAGCATGTATTTTTAACCCCTGCAAAAAGCATCTGGGAGGTGGTAGGCTATTGATGATTGATAACTAACCTGTCTGCAGCATACAAAGAGTTCAGGATGGCTAACACTTTGACCCTAATGCTCTCCGTTTGATATGCTTTGAGACACACCTTGATATCCATGGACTGAAAGAAAAACTAAAATTCTCAGCAAATATAGAATAATCAAGTGAATATATTCCATGGAGCCTGAATCATGAACTATATATTCAACTACTCTAATACAAATATGATACTAATAATGGTTTACTTGTGCTGTTGTGAAGCTCTGTCGTCATTGACACTGATTCATTGACCCATCTTCTCCCTTGCACAGAACTATTGTACCATGGAAAGTCTTCAGACAGTGTCTGCATGAGGTCCATCAGATCAGCTCTGGCCTGGAAGCAATGGCTCTGAAGTCAACCATTGATTTAACTTGTAATGATTACATCTCAGTGTTTGAATTTGATATTTTTACCAGGCTATTTCAGGTAAGATATACACTTATTTAATCAATCTTTCCTCTCCTTCCGTCCCTTCTTCCAGAGCTTTGTATATATTTCTTTTAAATATACACAAAGGTTTAGGCATCAACCTCAGTCTTGGTAGCCAGTTGTTTTAGTCACATTAAGTAAGCATTTGGTCATTCCTCTAAATTTGGAGTGAGTCCTCTTGTACAAGCTTTGTATAGCAGGTCATGTGGTCCTGGTAGGTTGCTTGTTAGCATTAGTGACTCACTGGAGGACTTGTTTTGAATTCCCTCTTTTTTCACTTTGTTAGCCTTTTAGCCCGATGGCTGCTATATTGAAACCGTTATAGGTGGATCTCTGCCAGAATTATATCCCAACAACTCTTTGGCCTGGCTGTGGCAAGTTTTAGATCAGAAGATAAATAGTGTCTAGGCCACTGTTCTATCTATATAGTATACCATGGTATTACAGCACTTGACAAATTGCTTTTCTCTTTCAACTAGTTGTAACAGATATTTTTCATACCAATAGATATTCTTCATCAATATATTTTTCTGTTCCTGTATAATATTATATCATAACTTTATGTCAATATTGATTTACAAAATCTCATCAATAATTTTTCTTCTACTTTTTCCAGTAACTTTTTGTGTTTTTAATATTGATAATCATTTTCACATAGATATTCTAAAGCAAGTGGCATAATACTGAAACAGTCCTTTTTTTTTCTTTTTCTTTTTCTTACATAGATCAAAATCAAATTCTCTAAATACAAAGAATTAAAGTTTGTGTTTTCAGAAACTTCAAAACAAAGTTGTGTTTTGTCTATGGGGTTGAATTCAAGCACTTACAAAATGAAATCCTCCTTACAAAATGCTTACATTTCTAGTTATAATAATTATAGTAAATGTGGTAAAATTGACTAGAAACCAAGCTTATTTGTATGCTAAACTGTTATTTTAAACTGTTATTTATATTCTGATTGTAATATGATTAAGTAAAATGTTAGTGTATGAGAGTGGCTTCATGTTTTGCATACTATGGATTTTTGACTTTTGCTCTGGCTGAAATGTCTGATGGGCTGATTTTTGTAACCAGAAAACACTACATAGGATCAACTTAACATAGCTCAGTAACAGGAGACAGACTCTGGCTAACCACACAGTTAGGGTAGATTTTACTTTATCACAATTTAAAAACCATGACTCTACATTGTCTGTGGAATAAGAAATTAGTTTAAATACTGTACAAAGTATGTGTTTGTTTCAGTTTCTAGTGGCTTGATGGTTGTTCTCTTGATGTATATTTGTTGTGAGCCTATTCTTAAATTATTTTTATAATACAACCATAGCCTGTAATTTCAAAAGGTAGTAGGAAACCTTGTAGAAAAACATTACGTTATTCACTGTCATTTACAACATAAAGCTCCTGTTTTAAAGATTTCTGATTATTTTGCAGAACAAAGGCTTTGTTTTTAATGGAAATCCAGGACTCTAAATGATCAGATTTTTTTAACTTTTGATGAAGAAAGCCTAAGTAATTTTCACTGTCAAACCTAACTTCTTAGGGTCTGTTTTTGTTTATTGTTGCAGTCTTTCTGGTGTGTGCTTCTGTGTGTGTGGGGGGGAGGGGGGACTGCAGATGACATTTCAGTGTGGATGTCAAGTGCTCTAATGCCTCCTTTACACAGTAACGTGTGTAAGCAGCTTCAGTTTAGTTAAATGCTTACTCATACTACTTGACATGTTCATACATTTCCATCTATGTAGTTTCACTTAAAAATGGCCAAGTAGCCTTCATATTCTGAGGTTTGCTTGTCTTGTGTCTATTCACTGGGGTGTAGAAGAGAAAGCATAGGTAACGCAGCAGCTGAGATAACCTTTCACCTGGGCAGGTTATTGGCAATTGTTTGGAAACGGTTAATTAATTAGAGCAGTAACTCACCAAGTCTGATGAGTCCTCTTAATTTCTGAGATCCTTCATTCCCTCTGAATGTACTCACCCACCATTTAAATGTCGCAACCCTAATCATCGTACGTGTGGCTTTAAAGAAGAAATTGGTTCTATGGTATTTTAACTTTCCTGACCCTTATTTTTACGTACAATTAAAAATTGAGTATTAATTTTCTTCAATTCACTATCGTTAAAACTTTGTATTTATACAGCTTTTATACACACGTAAGTTTTTTTTTAAAGTGCTATAAGTGCAGAAGCAAGCATGTGTTTATTGTAACTTAATAATGGTGGTTCATTAGTTTGTAATTTTTACCATCCTTTATTATTGGGGATTTAGTGTTTTCCATATCATCTGCAACTGGATGAGATACTCCTGGGGTTTGGTGAGTGAAATAGAGAGAGTAGCAGGGCTGCTTACAAAGCAGGGAACAGCCAAGAGATGAAGCAGGGAACGATACAGGAAGTATAGGACCAAGACACCTTTGCTTTCTCCTGTTCTCATCCTTCTGTCCACAAGGAACATAAGCAAATGCTGTGACCTGAAAAGGAAATGGCAGCATTGGGTGGTCCTCCTCACTTCTCTCCTCTCTCCCTCCTTTCCCCTTCTCCTTCTCCTTGTCAGGTCTCAGAAAGGTGCTGTGATAGGAAGATTCTATAGTCCTGCAATGAATCACGGGATTTTTTCCCCTCTCCCTTCCCCAAAACTGCAAGTTGGCTTCTCGTCACATTCCCTTTACTGCTGGAGAACCCTGGGCCATTGAGAGATAACTATATTAGTGTGTGTGGCGGGTGTAGAATAGGGAAGGGACACTTCACAGAATGTGCTAGTCAGAGTGGAACATCAAGCAGCAATAGAACAGAAAAACATCTGAGAAGAAGGAAGCCATCAGTTATACCAGCTTTCCAGGGAGTGTGTGACTAGACTGGTTGAGACCACTCCTCCAGCGTAAGGCAGTGCTTCCCTTGAATGCACCTCGGTACATTCTGTTGTTTATTATCCGCCTCCCAGAATTTTGTAAGGAAAAGGATTTCCTTAAGTCCCAGACAAGTGAGCTTTAAAATAATTAAAGCATTATTTTCTCTGAAGCATTTATTTCTCTTTCTTTAAGCTGGTGGCTGGGGGATGACCTCTGACTGTGTGAATTGGTTATCTTCACAACACTACAGACTCAGCCTTTCACATACATATTTCTGCAGTAAGAAGCTGCCCTCTGGCTTAATGTCTCTGGGGATGGCCTAGCCTTCAGTCTCATCTTGTTTTTTGTTTTTTTTTTCAGTCGTATTTTGATCCATTAATTGGTTCTCTTTAAACTTTCAGATTAAAAACAATGTATAATTTCAAGAATGTGTGTGGACATTAATGTAAGCGGCTCTGGAATTTGTTTGCTATCCCCTCTAGCCTTGTCCTCCTTACATGGTGGAGCAGAGCAATAAACTGAAAACCGAAGTGTCTAGCTTGGCAGTCACTCCTCAGTTGCCTTTTTGACATGTGTTGGTATTTGCCCAAGTATTGTTTTATGCAATTTCAGTCAAGCCCTAGGAAGAAATTTTAAAACATACTGTGGTTTTCAAATTCAGGGCCAACGTCTATGCTGCTAGTGTTCCCGGAGCTCCTTTCTAACCCAGTTAGATGTGTCAGTGTGACGAGGAAATTCCCTAAAGAGACTAAAAAAAGACTAAACAGCTCTTTATTACTAAATTATTCTTTCTTGTTATCCTCATTGTAAGGGACAAGGTCCTTGCAGAATTCAGCCTTATATGCCAGAAACATGAACAAGTTTCAAAACAAATGAGAGCCCAAACTTGCCTAGTAGCGTAATCAAGGCTGGGCGCCTGTTTCAGCAGCTTGAAGTTGGTGACATGAGACACCTCCTTTTTTTTTTTTTTTTAAATAGAAGATTTGAGTGAAGAGTCTGGCAAAACAGATGGAATATACTGCCAATGCTTTGGGATGAATGTAGCTTCAGCCTTGAAAGTATTGCAGCGATGATTCATCCACACCCTGCAGCAAAGTTGCCTGTTACTGGCTGCCTTTTGTCTCTTGCCATGGTACCTGGAGAGACACCTAATTAGATTAAGGGAGATTGATATGAAACACATGTTTTTGTGAAGTTTTCTTCTCACTGAGCTTCCTTTCAAACCTTTCCCAGGTTCATAACTGAGGTAGGGTAAAACAAGTGTGCAGTCTGGAGCCTGTTATCTCAGAAGGAACCAGCCCTCTAAAGCAAGCCTGTCTAGGTGCAACCATAGCAACGTGATTACCGTGTATGTGAAGCTGCCTGAGGGCCTGGGATCCAGGCTTGAGCGGCACAGGAATGCTCTTTGGCCTTAGGTGGCTTGTGGTTATTGTGCAATCTTTTCCAGAACATTTAACTTTTGTAACGTGGATTCCTGTTACATGGTTTCCTGTTAGATGAGGCATCTGAGGGAGAAGCAGCTGTGGACAAAACAGATGGGAAAGATGACGACTACAGCAAGAGATAGCTTTAGGTAGGAGGGTCTAAGAGGGCCTCCTCGAAGAAGGGTGGGTAGTCAGGTGATTGACAGAGCTTCTGAAAATTCAAAGACTCTAAGGTAGGGGAGGGGTTTGTATTTGAGACTGGTACAAAGGGCGTTGGGGCTGTACCAAGAAAAGCCCAAGTGGCAGCACTGCCGACTAGTAGAAAGGGAACGGAGGATCCAGCCTGAAGGCCCGCTGGTCTATATTTCATGTTGTAGTAATCCTAACTTCTCTATTAGGGATGTACTGTGTGAGGAACACATACTTTTCTTTTTGCCCTCTCAGTTCCACTCTTAAGAAACATGTTTTCTGCTTAAACATGTTTCTGTAAAACCAAAAAGCTATTGCCTGCTTGTCATTGTTTACAAAGGTTGATCTAAAGCTCATATTCATTTATAATATGGAGACTTTCTTTTCCTAAGCATGTGTCATTGGCATGTATTCTCTGGGTAATTGCTCTCCATTTATTTATGTGTTTAGCCCTGGGGTTCTATTTTACGGAATTGGAACTTCTTAGCTGTGACACACCCGGGGTACATGGCATTTCTCACATATGACGAAGTTAAAGCTCGGCTACAGAAATACAGCACCAAGCCTGGAAGGTAAGAGTCAAGCACTAATACCAGACGATCTGCTTAAGGAGAAAACTCCCTGCCTTTCACAGCTATGAAAATTGGCCATAGCCTCCAAGGCAAGATAGTATGGGAAAGCAGGGGGTTGGAAAAGGTGCGTTTTAATTGAGCCCTTAAATTGATAGTTGACTTTTGACATTGTCATTAAATAAGTTTAAATATTCTGGAATCCTCAGTTCTTTGTCAACTCAATCTGGGCTGTTTTCCTAATAGTTGTGTTGTATACACAGTGTTGCTGTTTAAACTTATGTGTGTATAAGTGAACACTTGAGTACTGTGCTGAAGGCAAAAGTAAGTAGTTTACTTTTGTGTGCATTATTTTATTACAGTGTTGAGTTTCAGGTAGTATCTATGAGTAAACAGAATATATGCACACAAGTACAGAAAAGTGTATGAATTTACGGTTGTATTCCAAATCAATCCCATGCCCTTGTCAGTTTGGCATGACCCACTTCTTTACACCTTCAAAATGTTATGTTTTGCTTTTCAAATGACTAATCCGAGTGACTGTCAGAGATCTTGGTTTCTAGTCCGTTCTGTTATCATAGTCCAAGAAATCGCTCCTCACTGGCAAATAAGAGACTGGAAAGTCTATCTTTCTTAGCTCAGAGGATGTTCCCACATGTGACACCTAAGGCACACAGTCAATGATATCTAAGCCATAGTCAATAATATCTAAGTCATTGGAGGAATAGAGCTGGGGCTGTATCAGTGGCATCAGAGACCTGCTCTGGAAGCCTTTACATTTTAGAGTTGGTCACTGTACCATTAGACTATTCCATTTTTATAAGAAAATGTCTTCTTTTTTAAGTCTCCATTTTCTGCTAGTCATCTTTATTTGACTTAGTATAATTGAGCTTGGCCTTTAATACAGTCTTCTTACATCAAAGCCAAGAGTTTCAATTTCTTCTCTGATAATGAAAATGCTTCTGTTTTTAAAGATTTAATATGACATATTCATATTCAAAGAAGCTAGTGGTACAAAAAAAAAAAAAAAAAAAAAAAACCCAGTCAGGGTCCCATTGAAGCCTCTCTATAAAACCTACAGATGTGACTCTTCTGACCCAGAGCAGTGGTCAGTTAATTTTCACATTTTCTGAAGTTTAGATGAATCATTTTGCGTCCTTCAAGGTTCACTCCATGAAACCAATACTAGATAGCAAATTATAGTATGTGAAGTGTGCTTTTACTACTTAAAATACATAGAAAACCTCCTTAGGAACAGATAACTCACTTCTAAGTTGCCCTTTCTCTTTGAAAGTATTTGTTCTCTGGCTTCACCGAAAACAAAACATTTAATTCCATTCCAAAGGACATTGGAGTTCCTTAAGTAGTGCTTTATCTGCCATAAATAAAGATATATAAATATAATATGTAATATTATATATAATATATATAAATAAATATACAACTAATAAATCATTAGCTTCCTGCCCCAAAAGGATGTTCACTGAGCGTGCTGAAGGTCCTGCATTTGATACCCAGCACCCTTCCAAAGTACTGCGAATCTAAGAAATTAATCTCTTAAATGCCTTTTAGTGTTAAGAGTGGCTTTCAAACATGAGCCACCTTATGAGGCAGATATATCTGATTGTGTTAAGCAAGCCATTTTAAAGAGCAAGCTACTACAGCTGAAAGTGGTAGTTTACTTCCTCCTAAGAGAGGTGGGACCAGCTACCCACAGCAGGGTCAGCAGCAAATAATTTAAACATTGTTGAGCAAAAGGAACCGAGCAGAAGCTTGGCTGAGAGGAATAAGTCGTTCTTAATTGCCATCTGTGTCTCTCACAAGTGTTACTCCTGGCACGCTTTGTACAGAGAGCTTGAACTCCTTCATAATGACTGATTTTAGAAATACCATGGTGACACAATGCAAAAACCTGACAATTTCACAAATGTGCAAAATGCACAAATAGGCAATTATTTTAAAAAATATTAACCAATAAATTTTGTAGTTGCACACTTCATTTTGCCATCACATTCTACGTGTTTTCTAAAATACATAGTACCCACAATCTCTGAGATTTCTACATTTTACTTTTTAGTTGAAAGTATTATGCACATTTTTAGTAAGTTTTTTTTTTTTTAATTGGGAAGATTTATGTACTGAATGTTATGTGTGAACACCATGCTCATGCAGGTACCCCTAGAGATCAGAGAGGGCATTGCATACCCTGGAACTGGAGTTACAGGGAGTGTAAACCAGCTTGCTGTGGTTGCTAAGAACCGAGCTTAGGTCCTCTGCCAGAACAGCAAATGTCCTTTACTGCTGGGCTCGTTCTCTAGCCCCTTACATTTCTAAATACAACAAGTGATCTTCCAAATTATAATTGATTACTCTGTATTATCTGAGAACAATTTTCATAATATAGCATTTGCTTGATTTTAGTGTAAATATTTTTCTGATTCTGATTAATAATATCAGTAACTTATAGGTTAATACTTTATCATCAGGGTCTCTTAGGGGAATCAGTTTATACTAATTTGAAAACACTCTTTCTGACATGTCTGTCAGCTCTTTCAACAAACTCCTGTTTAAAACCTGATTTTCTTATTAATTGAAACGTAATTGAACTACTTACCATACAAGGTTATTAAATGTAGTGACAAACCATCCTGTATGCTAAAGTGTAGCAGCCTATGAAGTTTTTTAGTGTACTCTATTTATCAATAACTAAAATATGAGAGACTTTTCTTGCTTTTCCCCCCTAATATATGAATTCATATAACAACTGAAATATAGCCAGTAAGGCTTAACGTTTCTTACTTTTGGTCTGATTGATGGACAGATTGCTCAATCCAGATACTGATATCTTGATTGCAAAATTGAGTGACATATAATCCTAGAAAGTGGATAATGTACTGAAATAAATAAATGATGATAGATTTAAAGCCACACCAGTATCTCCTTTTATTGGAAATTAATTTAAGAGATTTATCACTCATTTGAATGACCAGTGTTTGAATTACGTTGGCTGCCTATAGAAAACATTTGAATGACAGGTTGCGTAGAAGCTATGAATTTATCATGTGTGCTTTGTAATTGATATAGTTCAGCTCTTTTGAGATTTATTTAAAGATGAATCATTGAAATGCTTGCAAGAAAACATTAAACAAGTCTTTGACCAAATTTTAATACCTAAATGGTAAAGTAATAAATTGAATTCCTTTTTCAGTTTCCGTGGTGGATAAATTAATTATTTAGCCATTTGCTTCATTTTATCCTTCTGCAAAGATGATTTATGTCACAGCTGTATCATAGCAGCTACATCCCCACACATCTCTACGATGGCGGGAATAAATCTCTTGGTAGTTTCCAGCCTCATTTATTTTAAGTAGAACTCTGGAGATACTTAAGTGAACAAGAATTATTATCGGTGTTTCTTATACAGATTGATAATAGTGAGGTACAGTCGTGTTAAATTGTGGAAAAGGATAGAAATTTCTATCAGGGATTCTAAATGATTCTGCTCAAGAAGACAAAAGATTAACACATTGTTTAGTCATTGGCATGCCTCTTTGAGTTTGAATGAACATATTTTTATCATGTTTCATAGCTACATTTTCCGGTTAAGCTGCACTCGGCTGGGACAATGGGCCATTGGCTATGTGACTGGGGACGGCAATATCCTACAGACCATACCTCATAACAAGCCCCTGTTCCAAGCTCTGATAGATGGTAGCAGGGAAGGCTTGTAAGTATGAGCAATTCTTTCGATGTGAAAATTTGAAAACTAGAGACTGCCTGGTCATAGACCAGATAGTAAGGCTAATGATCTCATAGTTTGTGGTTTACCTTAAGACGAAGAAATAGACTTGCCTTCAGTCTATTACTCATGCCTAAGCTGTAATTTTATGACCATAATTATATAGAGCAGACACATTCTAGCATCAAAAGGCATTGCTGAGACATAAATGTACTCTTAAAATATGTGTATAAACTATTACTACTTCAGAGTAATTCATTTCTGTTAAGTTGTGTAAAGCTAAATTGAGGCTGCCTTTTGTGCTGAGTACTAAATTTTTCTTCCTAAGTCAGAGAAAATTCACTGCTCTGCCTTTTACTATATGAAAATATTTTGTCCACTAACAAAGTTTTCTCTTTGTCTGGCAGGATTTTCTAATATTGGTTACTGCGCTGTTTGTAGATACTTTACTTAAAGAATTTTTTATGTCATCAACAAAATTCTGCAGACTTTTTTGTTAAAATAGTCACTACTACACATTTTTAAACTTTATTAAGCTCTATAATATAGAAAAATGTTGAACAGGATTAACCATGGTTAATCACTTTTCTTTTCTTAAAGATTTATCTATTTCATGTATGTGGGTACACTGTCGATGTCTTCTACACCAGAAGAGGGCATCGGATCCCATTACAGATGGTTGTGAGCCACCATGTGGTTGCTGGGAATTGAACTCAAGACCTCTGAAAGAGCAGTCATTTCTCTTAGTCACTGAGCCATCTCTCCATCCCCCAGGTTCTACTCACTTAATCACTTTTATTGAACTAGTTATACCAGCAATGACGTTATAGTCATGTTTTACTAAAAATGACATTTGATGGCAATAAACTTGATGTTCAGTATACTTATGAAAGAAAATTCCTTATTGTAACTTTAGCTCATGTGATTCTTAGTACAAAACTTTGATCTGCAAACTTGTCTGTGTGGCTTTATTGAAGTCAGTGAAATATGGAATTGTCATATTTTCCAGTTTTTCTGACATGCATGTGCATATATTACAAGGTGCATTGTGACTATGTATGCCTATCGGCAGGAGTGGGAAGAGTAGGAAAGAAAGACAGGGAGGCTGGGGAAGGACACCACCGGAGAGCTTCATTATTCAGGGCATAGTTATGGCTTAATTCTGTTTTCTCTCCTTGGGATTTTTAACGTGGCACAAATATAATGTAGTTTTGATGCTTCCAAGAAAGTACATAACAACTTGCAAGTAGACGTTGACTTAAGTGGTTTTAGAATAGGCTATAACTCACTACTAAATTGATTTTTAACTTTATGAGGAGTATGTTACTAACCAATATTAATTGAAAATTATTATATAGTGGGTTAGTTTACATTATGCATTTCCTGTGATTGAAAAAAATTAGTGCAATAATATAGTGTTGATTTATGGGAAAAGGACAAATAATGTGAGGTAAATATAGAAGACTCTGATTAGACTGAATGCACTGAAGCCTCATATATTAAAATAATAAGGTTTCTGTTTAAATTCAGTTATCTTTTTCCTGATGGGCGAAGCTATAATCCTGATTTAACTGGATTATGTGAACCTACACCTCATGATCATATAAAAGTTACACAGGTAAGGATAATTTTTAGAAATACAACTAATACATATGTATACCACCTTGGAAATAAATGTGAACTTGTACCCACATTGTGGTCAAAAGCATATCCCTATGTTTAACATGATAGCATCAGGAATTCTGAGAGTAAAAAGTAAAATTATGATTTCTGTTAAATAAACTTCTTGTTAATGATAATGCTTGCAGTCTAATATTGGTATACATCTAGAGACAGTCAAATCAGTATGCAGATGCACAGATGTAAGGACAGCACTGAATTAAAGCCAAAAAGTATAAGAAATGATCAATTTTGTGCGAAGGTTTCTAAAGTCAAATACATACTGGAAGAATATTGAAGATAATAATTACAATTTTCTAAATCCAGTCTCAGGACTCAGTGAGAATGTGGTAAACTCTTTACATAATTCTCAGCAAAGACAAAAAACTAAATAAAAATATCTTTGGTCGTGTGTTTGGTAGTGAAAACGCCATGTGTTACTTTGCTGTGCAGAGAAGTATCAGTTCACCAGTGCTCTCTGTAGTGTTCTCCACAAAGCAGCAGGTTAAAATACTAAAGTGTTCAGTTATGAGTTGAGTCATCTAAGCTGCTCACTGTGGTTGAATGGTAAACAGAAGAAGAGCAGGAGCCATGTGTACTCATTGAGAACTTCTACATCGTGTCCTGTACTGATCTCTGTTGATTCAGATCTTAAGTGTATAGCATATCAGCTATAAAACTTACATTGTATAAGTTCACTTTTTAAATACAAGCTGCCAAATATGAATGTGTGAGTGCGCATTCCCAGAGATGCCAAGCTAGAAACGTTTAACAGAGGAATTCTTGAGGAATTGAAGAGAGCATGAAGGGGGACTTGAGCACAGTTTGCTAAGTCTAGTTTTATAGTATTTCACATTTCATATATATATATTGATAAACAGTAAAGGTCAAAGGTGGTAGAAAAATTTTTATTGGTTTTAGTGTCCACAGTCTTGGTGTGCTGAAGCAGGAGAGACAACTAGCATTCTTATGTATTGTTAATGGAAGGTATTGAAAATTTTACATATGACTGCCATTCTTAGCATTGCATAAGAGTTTTCTAGTGTGTTTTCTAGTATGTATAAAGGGATACTAATGAGAGATCATTCCTCTTTCTGAATCCACTTCGTAAAAATAAAACTGTCTGGGCATGACTTCAGTTAGCAAAACACCTTCCTGACATATCTGAGCTCTTTAGTTTGAACCCCAGTGTTACAAAAATAAATCAACGAAACTATACATAAATCTTCCAGAATCTGTTATCTGTTAGGTTTCACATAAAATTGTCTTACTCCTGAGAATGCAGTAATTCCCTGCTCATGACTGGAGCGTGCTCTAATTGCAGACCGATTTGGGCAAGTCTCAGTGCTAGATCAGGATGCTCAACCACTCATAACTTGTGGATTATTTGATAATAATTCTTTTCTGCTTTCTTTCATTTCTTTGTCCTTATTTAGTTTACAACATCAGCCAAATATCATAGTGGACAAGATTTGTATGTAGCCATCCATGCATTTGTATATGTGTGTATATCTATACACAAATAAAACATTACAGTGTTTAGTAATCATACAATAAGAATTGCCATTCATGTATTCTACTCATGCATTGCTGTTTGTATGCATTGACCTCACTAAAGCAGGACTTAAGTTTTGACAAACTCATAAACAGAACTTAGATGTACTTTTCTTTTTTTAACATTTACTAGTCTGTGTTTTCTTTTTCACATAGAATTTTCAGTACTTGTTCACTGAGGTTCAGTGTGCCAAACATTCTAAACGTGACGGAGCCAGTGTTTAGTTGCTCAATTTGACAGTGTAAAAAAAGAAAAGAAAAGAAAAGAAAGCAAAAGAGAAAAGACCAAGTCCTTTATATTGCCAGCCTAAAACTGTAGGTATTCTGTGGCTGTTAAAGCGAGACCTCTCTTACAGTAATAGCACAAAACATTAAATAACCTAGAGTATTAGAAAAAACTTACATATAAAATTGATGCTAAGAGCTCAGATGTTGTAAAAATTGATTTTGTAGACCAAATTGTGAATATCAATTTAAAACGTGTCCTTAAATGGTAACAGAATTCTGACAAGTTCACGTGTGGGGCACAAACTATAAGGCATTATATTTGAGGGGATTCGGTAGCATTACTTCGTGCTAGAAAACCATTAACTGTCGGCCCTTCTTCCCTGTGTTCCAGGAACAATATGAACTGTATTGTGAAATGGGCTCCACTTTTCAGCTCTGCAAGATCTGTGCAGAGAATGACAAAGACGTCAAGATTGAGCCTTGCGGGCATCTGATGTGCACTTCGTGCCTTACAGCGTGGCAGGTACTGCCGAGTTCTCTGCAGCAGCAGGGGTGGCGTGCCTCTATCCCAGTTACACCCCCCCTCTCAGCCTTCTACATCTTAATGACTCAGGAAGTAATAGTAATTTATATTTTTTAAAAAAAAAAAATTTTACTGTGTTGAATGCATGTAGTGGATAGTTTTGCTGTTTTGTATTTCGCTTCTTTGATGTGTGTAGCTTCAGTTCCTATTGATTATAAGTGGTTCTGTGTCTTGCCGTTAATGTCGTGATGATGCAAACAAGTAATCATTTACCAGGTGAGCATATTCAGTCGACAGAGATCATGCTCCTGGGAAGATTTTGAACCACAGTGAACCACAGCAGATACATCTTATGCTTCTGCTGTCGATCAAATTTCTCCTCTCCTGTCTCACACATGTTTATGGTTACTTTAATGAAACCAACAGGGGAATGAAAGAAACGTGTCTTTGAAGCAGTTTCTACCCAAACAGACAATTTCCAATTTTGAAAAATGTAATCAAAGACTAACTTCCTTCCTGTTCATCGGTAGTCAGTCACTAAATATAAAATGAGTCAATGTTTTAGGATAAGGCCATAAAAAAGCTCTTTTCCCCGATGACTATTTTTGTTGTGGTTTAGCTGTTACAAAAATTGGGGATTTAAAATGGTTATTTTGACACAATTCCAATTTTAACTATCTGCGAGACTATTTTGATCGAGCCATCTTACAATTTGCTTTTTAGTGGAGCCCTGTCCAAAACTAGCAGGACGTCGGTGTAATGTAGGATCAAAGCATTTAATTTTTCAACCCTAGTCCTCCCATTCCTTGGCTGGCACTTTCCAACCCTGAACTTCTGATGGAAAGGAAAATTGAGCAGGGAGGTGACCTGTGGTAAAGGTGACCTGTTGAGTGCATAGATTGGGAAAAGATGTGATAACTTTCACAGTCTGTCCCTGTCTGAAGAGACTTTTAAAAAAAAGGGGGGGGGGGGATCGAGGAGGCCGTGGAGTCTAGCTGATGGAGGTTTCCATACTTCTCTGTGAGCTCACAGGCGCCATTGTCACCCCAGTCCACCTGCACAGCACCTCTCTGGCTGTCTTCTTCAACATGCTTTTAGTTTATATGTTTCCTTAAGATTTCTTGATAACCTTGCCCGAATTTCTTGCAACCTATTCGTTTTGATGATGCATCTGCACAGTTACACGGAGTTGTTGGAGGAAAGAAGGGACTTGGTGTGACATCAGGAAAAGTTGTTCTCAGCCCATGGGCACCCACCTTGCTGGTTCTGTTAACAGCCGTCGTTCTGTAAACTTAGCAAGGTCTTCTTGAAAATGACTTGCCATAAATTTTGATTTGCCGGCAAAAGTCAGGATCTTCTACACCTTAGGGCCTTTCAGTTGAACTGGGACAAAGTGTGGTTGACCGTTCACCTTCCATGACTGCCTGTGAAGGGATATTTAGATCCGCTCCACCTGACACCCATTCAGGATCGCAGGGTGAGTGCTGAACTGAGAAGAAGCCAAGTTGTATCCTTTCAATCTAGTAATATGGTTCTTACGAATTCCTGAGAGAATTTTTGAAAGGGATGCACATCTGGGGCCTCAAATCTACAATACAGCCATGTTATACGTTATGGGAATTCACACATTTGCTCTAGTGCTGTGCTTAATATCGGGGAGGTCTGTGGGTTAGTGTAGGTATATTTGTTTGACTGGAATGAAAACTATTGTTTAATGCACTTTACAACTGCCAATTACATTGTACTCCAAGGTGGGTCTTAAAATGTATGCACGAGTGTAAATCAAAACAAAACAACAACAACAACAAAAAAAAAACAGGAAAAAGTGTGTGAATTCTATATACTTTTTGAAGGACTGCTTATAATTTTTTTCAGCTTTTTGTAAAACTTTGTTTCAGTCTGTTGTGTAAAAGGTCATGGGATTATTCCAGCTTCTTCCTGTATTTTTGATGCTCTGCCTTTCACATCAGCACAGCTTTGTGCACAGTTCCCCTTTCTAGCTGATAATCAGTTCCCGGAAGACTTGCATACATTTTCATATTGATGTTACTGACCTTACATGTAGATATGTGCAGTAGTGTTCATAAATTATTAGCCCTTACTGTTTCCCCTTTCAATGCTTAACTACTTCTCAGTTTTACTGTTAGAAATTGAGGAAGTACATACACAATCAAACACTGTAAACAGGAAGGAATTAGAAGTTATGTGAGGAAGTACCAATAAATTAATAACTTATTTGGTCAAGTTTTAAAAAGTAACTATTTTAAAGGTATTCACGAAATTGAAGTAAATGCCCCATTAAATTACACTTACACACTACTGAATAATGTTATCCTAAACTGATGGTCAGATTTTGCATATAGACAAAGGAAAAAAAAATGGCAAAATTTTTATATTTCCTCAGAATATTTTAGTAAATATTCTGGTTTAATTTGTATGACTCTCTATAAGCTTCTTCCTAATTATATTGTAAACATTTCTGTGTATACCCATTTGCTGTCTAGAATATGGATTTCTGATACAGGGATCCCTTTGCCTATTAATGTACGTGCTTGTAGGTGGTTACCCAATGGGTGATTTTCAGGTCAGATGCTAGGGAGGAAAGCGGGGTTGGGGGTGGGCATGAGATTGTTCTAACTGGACAGTGCTGCAATCGTCAATAGAAAGCCTCATGGAGTGCTTGTTCTAGACAGTTCTTCATGAGAAGACGCTACCTTTCAGAGACCTTGGCCTCCTCTCTCCCTAAGAACGAGTCTTAAACTTGTAGCCACAGATCCATGTGTTCTGTGCTGTAGACATTGAACCCCATTAATTACTTCTGCTGCTAGCTGAACCTTTGGCATGGATGGCCACAAGACCTGGCTTCTACTTACTGTATTCTCTCAAGCAATATTTGCAGTGATGTCTAATGCACATTTTTCTCATTCGTAACTAACTTGTCATTTGGCCAAGGCCTAAAATTCCTAAAGTGGCAGTCTGGAATCACTGTGTCTCAGTGGTGTCTCACTAGTGAAAACTCAATAATTAGTAAACCTGTCTACTTTTAGTAAAGAACATTTCTACATCCACACACAGGTGTCACTTAACATGCCCCGCTGATTATATCTGTGTGCAGAGTTTGCCAGTTAGTGCATGAGCAGCAATATTGTATGGTCCTTTAGACATGTTATTTTCTTTAAAAAAAAAAAAAGTTTCCCTTATTAAGAACAAGGATGACAAATGTAATTCAATTAAAACATAGTGGAAAAACATTCAGTCACCACCCCCTGTTGGAAGGCTCACTGGATTTAACTGATTGTATGTGTGAGCAGGACACAGCTATAATAGCTGCACAACATTTCTTTCATTCTGTAATCGATTGTCACACCTTGAATCTAAAGTTACAGATGTACTGGAAATTTTCTGAGTGTTGGAACTCTGAGTTGAAGGGCAGGTTGCAACAGATGTCTCTGTCGTTTTTACTTTGCCTGTGTTCCAAAATGATACAGTACAGGCTCATTTTTCCCTTTTGTCTTTAAAGCTGTTAGTTTTATTTCATGGGATTGTCCACTGTTTATTAAAACTTAAGCTTTTAAGGTAAACCATGCACAGCAAAAATCTATCGTTGTGATTACTCAAGAACGATACAGAAACAAACCAGGACACTTCAACATTTGCTCCCCCATGAAGTCAAGCCTGTTCCTTTACTATTATTTTAAGGACTATCTCTTGAGTAGCTCATGTCTCTGTGGCAGTCTCTGAGCAAAGAGCAAGTTCAGACGTAGTTTCTACTTTAAACTCACTGCTAGGACTTTTAGAGAAGGGATTGCTACCAATAATTACCTGAAACGAGTATCTGCTTCTCCTGCAGGTTTAATGATGGGCATGAAGCCGTTTCCTCTTACTTTACAGCTCTTTGGTTGGGTGTGCTGATATGAAAATGATTTTAGGGAAATGCGTGCCTCCCAAGAAGTTAGGATGTACCCTTCGGGGTCCAACAGGGAACACTGAACCTGGACCGCAAATTATAATGTGTTCAAGAAAGTACATTTTTAGCAAGTCATTCTTCACTAAAATTGTCTTTTGTTTGATGCCCTATTTTAGTTTAACTCTAATTCATTAGAGACTTAAATTTGATGTAATTAACTGCAAACCTAAGAAAGGCACAGTAGTGGTAGCTGTTACAGGCTGTCAGTGGGTGCTCTTTAATTGCTGTCATAATGGCCTATTAGTCATGCCTCCAAAGAGGCGTCAGATTTTTTTTCATTTTCTGAAACATCTGTGTTATTTAATAAATTGAATAACCACGGAAGACTTTGTACAGAATACCAAGTAAGTTAAATAATACGCTTTCTGGAGCATTTGAAGCTATGTTTCCCTGGGTGCGGCTTCTCTGTTTCACTCTTGATCAATAAAGCTTGCGGGCACACTCTCACTTTCACATGTCAGTAAGAGACTGAGAATACATTTCCATGCAGGCCTGAGTGCAGCATCTTTTGTGCATAGTCTGTAAAACACTGCTGTAACACAGCAGCATCACCGCGTACTGTGTAAGGTAAGGAGCTGTGTCTCTCTTTTTATAAAACAAAAACACAGAAGTAAATCCTAAGTGAAGTCTGCTCTTTCAGATGACACAGACAGCAAACTGAGTTTAACTGTCCCACATAAAAAAGGCGATCACTGTCAATGCTAGGCAGCTATAATTTGAAGTCCTACCAATAACCTTAATTTAATTAAAAGAAAAAATGAATTCTGTGATTTTTCTCCTAGATTTTTCTTCAGACGCTTTTGAAGGAAAGACTTTTCAATGTCCAGAATGTTAAGTTAGAAAACAGTGAATGCGTTCAAATATGAGTGTGGCATTAATACCGTATGATTAAAGGGAGCATTGTAGAGAAAGGCAAAAATTGAGCTCACTGCCTATGGCTCAGTAAGAAACAGATACTAGTCTAGCCTGTTTTAGAAGCAACATCCACATTTCTACCCTTCTTGAAACTTTTTAACAAAAATAACTAAAATAGTATTTGCCTTTAAGACTGTTTGAAATGGACAGTTCTCTCTTTGACTTCTACGGTATCTTTTTAGAGTTAGTGTGATAGAATAAAGTGGAGCTTCTCTTTCCCTGGAGCGATACTGAAGGGTTGGGAGTCTTGGCCAGAAATGTTTCAGTGACATCCTGAGCTAGAGTATTGGAGCAGACATGAGAAGTACACAGGCCTGAGAAGGGGTGGGTTGAGGGTGAGGGTGTAAATCAGAGGAGTCTTTGAAGAGTCTGATCTCTCTCTTCACCTTACTCAGGCACAGGCCCTCTTACTTGTGCCCAGTCTAGAAAGCCTGGGAGCTTCCTGGCCAGTCTCCTGTCTCCACCTCCCATTTTGTCACCGAAGTGTTGGGATTACAGACAAGTGGCACTTACTGCATCAAACTGTGTCTGTTCCAGGTCTGCAGGCTTAAGGAAAGTGCCTTTACCTGCTGAACCATCCCACCCACTGCAGAAAAATGAAATCTTCGGGAACAAAAGCTAGAGCCTGAGTCTACTGACTTAGTAGACAGATTCTCACAGCGTCACAGTGTCTGGATTAGAAAGAAATGAAGTTTGGACACTAACACTCTACTGTAGGCTGTTCCTTTTGAATATTTATTTTTACTTGATGTGTATGAATGCTGTGCCTGTGTGTTGTCTATGTATCCCAGCTGCACCTGTGGAAGCCAGAGAAGGTCATTGGCTCCCCTAGAACTAGAGTTACAGGCAGATGTGAACCACCATGTGGGTGCTAAGAACTGAACCCTGGTTACTGCAAGAGCAATACATGTTCTTAGCCTCAAAGCTATCTCTCCTACCTCATGGATCTTTCTGGTTTTGGTTGTTTAAAAGTTGGTTAAGTCAAATGTCTTCTGACCATAAGCTCAGATGCAATGTGAATGATACTGTAGATCAGTGGTTCTCAACCTTCCTAACTTCCTAATGCTGTGACCCTTGAATTCAGTTCCTCGTGTTGTGGTAACGTTTATGGACCCCCAACCATAAAATTACTTCGTTGCTACTTCATAAGTGTAACTTTGCTACTGTCATGAAAGCCAACATGACCTCTGGCTTGTATCTACCCAGCTCTGGGAACACACAGATACCACACTCTGTGAAGAAATCGATTGGCTGTTAGTCAAAGTATTTCAGTAATAATTCTGAAAGCAAGTAAATTGCATGTGTAATGCTTATTTTAAGACATTTAAGAGAAAATGTTTAGAACCTAGTGTGTGTATATGAGCAATATGGTGATGCTGGTAAAAGTTTCACAGTGTTCACTTGCGCTCTTAGATAAGACTTTATAGTAAAGCAGATTTGTTTTCTTCATTATTTTTTCTGCATTTTCTATCATTAGAAATTCATTGATGTTACCTAAAGTTTGCTTATGTATATCAATTCATAGTGTTAATGGATGGTATATAAATCTGAATTACTAGATCTTGGGTATATTACGTAGGTAATATTTAGGTAGCTGTAGTTTTCACTGGTAACTTCTCTCACCGTGAATTTTGAAGTATTTCTACGTTAGGGAAGTGAAAGCCACTGAGTCAATTAGAATAGAAGGGATCTTAAATACTTCCTCTTAGTGTTCACAAGTTGTGAACATCTTAAGGACTAAGTACAAAATTATTTATTGTTCTTCTTCGGTAACATATGTTCTTTGATCTTGACTTAAGTATATGTTGACAGGGACATTATTTTAATTATCGATGCACAATCCTGGTGAGTTATATGTCTGTTCTAGACATTCTTCATCTGTATTCAATCAACCGTATGACAGAAACTAGGGCAGAGGAACCAAAGTAGCATTTTCAAATTTATGGTTATGCCTCATTTGCATATGACAGTAGTTATATTAAACACAAAGAGTTTTGGGTGAAGTCATGCTAGAGGAAGTACTTCAGTCAGTGCTATCCGTTTGCCAATCAAAATGGATAGTCAGTGTAGCTGTTTACAGTTAACATCCATGATATGTACATATGTCATGTCTAAGAAAAAGGGTCACTTCAATGGCCAGGTAACCAAGTTGGAGAAAGAAGTCTTGGTTTAGAAGAACCATGACCAAGCTTTCTCGTGTTATCTGGATATTGTTGCCTACCACCTCCTCCTCTCACCAAGGAAAAATCAATCAATCTTAGGATGAAAGAGATAGTGTAAATTCAAACAATCCTCGGCCAGAACAGCAGGATGATAGATCTGGGAGTGAGAGCATAATTAAAAGTACTGCAGCGTCTAGTCACTGTACTAACAAATGTTATGGCTTTTTGAGTCATTGAATTATTTTTAGTTATAGTAGTTGCCCTTAGATTTTAAAGTGACTTATGTTTAGGTATCCATACTAAAACATATGTGTATGAATTTATGCATGCTTCAAAATAATAGACAAGTGGAAGACATGAAGGCTCAGAGGAAACAGACTAGGCGTGAATTGACTGTTGTCCAAGTTGGGCAGTGAATACATGCATTGTTTATGCTCTATGTTAATTTGCTACAACAGTCTTTTACATTGTATTAAGAATGAAATGTCTACAAAGGGCCCAGAATTCTACTTTCCATTTATTTGTCACACTTTCTTGTTACAGAGAACATGAGTTCTTTTTCAGCATACACATGAAGAGCTGCTTCTTTTGAATGACTGGATTTAATGTAGATCTATACAGAAAGGCCAATATGGACACACAATACAGACTTTAACCTTTACAATAGCGAGATTTCATCCATATGACAACGTGTATTGAACGTGTATTGAAACTTAAGGTTAAAGAACCTTAAGTTTAAGGTTCTTTTTGTAAAATCGAACTAGGAAGGTTTAGATTTAAAGTTTCTTAGTGTTAAAAGATCAAAGTAAGGAGTTTGCCCAAAATGGGAATTCAATCTTGTTTTTTTTATCATGTGTGAAACTATAAACCACGACAGTTTTATGGTCATCAGCTCTGAACATGGCTGGTGTGTGCTCTCGCTCTCTCCCTCTCTCTCCTTCCCTCCTTTCTCTCTCTCTTTCTCTCTCTCCTCCCTTCCCATCCCTCTTTCCCTCTCTCTTCAAATCATATGTATACATATTTATACATTTATTTATGTATATACACATATATATGATTGTACAATTTCAAGTCTTAGAAATATGTAAAAACATGAATATGGGGATGTTACAGTTTCTTTTAACAAAGCAATTCAATGATAATTTTTCTTTGAAAATATTTTGAAATTTTTGAAATTTTGAATATTTTGAAAAATTTGATAATACACATTGTGAAGAAGGTATTTAGTCTGTTAATCCAAAAGAAGTTAAAAGAAACAATAGATCAATAGTATTTGCTTCCAAGTAGACAACTGGTATCTATCCAGAGACATCAGAGAACTATTTACAATGCCTCTGAAGCCACATTGTTAATGGCAGGTGACCCAACTCCCACAAGCCAAGTGGCTATCCTACAGTACTCCTGAGTTATGTACAGGGTAGCTTTTGTATGTTTGTCTGCAAAAATCATGCTAATTTGTCCTGTTTCTTTTTTTCTTAAACTTTTTTATATTTTGACTTTTTGCAATGTAGTACTAAATTAAGTGTATAATACCAAAATGCCAACACAGTGAATGTCTTTCACCTCCTTTCGGGAAGGCAGGGTCAGACAGCATCTCATTTTGTCTGCTCCCAACTGCGAATCTTCAGTGCTGTCAGAACTTAGAGACATGCATTTGGAAGATTCAACAAAACCTCTAACGGTCACCAATAAATACATTTCTAGCCCCAAAGTATTGGACCAAATCTTTTGTAGCCTCTGCTTTGAAATCTAGATTGGGAGATACTTCATATCTTATATTGTTAGATTCCACCTGAACAAGTCAACAGGCTCTGCAGTAGTCAGCTTCCCACTGTTGAGTCAGAACTGAGATAAATCATCTTAAGGAATGAATTTTGGCTTGTGGCTTATGAGGCTTCAGGCTATGTTTGGTTAGGTTCTTTGCTTTGGGTCGGTGATAAAGGGTGTGATGGATCCAAGGTGTTAGTTAACCTCTTGTCATCTAGAAAGCAGAGAAAAAGATTGGAAGGGGACAGTGTGCTGATAACACCTTCACTAGCACACCCAAGTATACCTTACTGCCTTCCACTAAGCCTCAAGTCATGAAGGTGATAATGTAGACTGATAACTGAGCCTTTTAAGGGATATGTAAAATGTAGACCATAATACTTTCAGCCTAGATGGTTACTTCTCAATACTATTTTATTTTCTGTGCTCATTCCTTATTAACCAAGACTTAATAAATCCTAGTGGATTTAAACAGAAATATTTACCCACAGTTAATATGTATAAGAACTTTTCCAAAGTAGACTTCAAATAGGTTGCTTTGATTGCTATTTATTATTGCTCTAGTCATTTGTAATTTTGGCAGGATGTTCCTTTTATGGAATATTTAATTGGCATTGTTGTTTTGAAGAGGGACATAATTCATTTTTCAGTATCTGAGGACTGTAAAACCTTGTTCATTAGAATTACAAATGAGTACTTGTGAAAATTAACTTAAGCTTCTTTAGCAGTTCAAGCTTTTTTTTTTTTTTTTTTTTGGCACTTGATTTTTGTTAAATTTAATTTAATACCAAGCCTCATAAAATATTTTGTTGACTTACAACCTTTTTTGCCCAACTGCTTCTTCAAGGTACCTGCATCCTTGATCCACAAACTTGTGGAACTTTTTATAAATGTCCAACCTTGAGACTTCTTGGGATTGTATTGAGTCAGTGTGTTTGTTTTCTTTGTTTTAGGAGTCTGATGGCCAAGGCTGCCCTTTCTGTCGCTGTGAGATAAAAGGAACTGAGCCCATCATTGTGGACCCCTTCGACCCCAGAGACGAAGGCTCCAGGTGCTGCAGCATCATTGACCCCTTCAGCATCCCCATGCTTGACTTGGATGATGATGATGATCGAGAGGAGTCTTTGATGATGAACAGGCTCGCCAGTGTTCGAAAGGTAAACAACGTGAGTGCGTGCGTGCAGCTTGCATGCTACGAGATGACTAATCAACCAGGCTCAAGCACTTTGTGTGTGTTTGTTGATTCAAAACTAAGGTTCAAATACAAGCAATATTCCCTTTTTAACAAAGTGTAATCCCCATTCCTCGTCATGGAAGTCTTTCTTTGCAGCTGATAAAGACAACTGCAAAAAGCCACAAGGAAGCAAAATGTAGAGGGATACAGTCTGGTCACAGTCAGTACAGCCACAAAACAACCCTGCATCTAAGGCTTAGGGAACATGTAGAAAGTGGGCAAAAAGATTGGCAGAACCACAGGACTATGTGTTTTCTTTCTTTCTAGCAATCTCAGAAGGAGGGAGTCTCACCAACATGATTGCCTCACAAGAACAACAATAAAGGAAAGTGGGTGGGAAAGACCATGAGGCCTCAACCCTACACACATAACCACAGCAGCTAAGGAATGCTGAGAGTGGGGGAAATAGTCTTCCCCAGGGACGAGCACACCAGCAGTTTATCCAAAAGCAGTCAGCCCTGAAAACATGCATACAAGTAGTAGTATACAGACTGAGTGGGTTCTATTTAGAAATATATGTATGTGTGTGTGCCTGTTAAATAAGGAGAGAGGCAGGAGAGGTATTATGGAAAGGTTTGGAGGGAGGAAATAGAGGTTAGTGTGATTATAAATTCTCAAAAATAAAAATAATAATTTGAAACACTACATGCAGTATTGATCAACTCATAAAATGTTAGATGAAAGAGAATAATTTGTTTAAACCTCATGGGAGTCAGATGAGAACATTTGTATAAAATTAAATATCCAAGAATGAGATTAACAAATATGGAGAAAAATTGAAGATAGTAAATTATTTTATTTGGAACGGTGAGCTTGTACTTGATTACAATTTTTGTTGAATATAGAGGTGTCTAATACATTTTTTTTCTTAATAGAAACAACATTGAGGTGCTCTATTTATAAGAAGTCACATTAATTCATCTCTGTGAATGCACTATAATCTGAGGCTTGCTTGTTAACTTAGAACACTGACCTTATGAACCAAGTGTAAATGCTACTGCCCATCAGTGCTTACTTCACAAAAGAATCAGCATGACAGTTGAATAATTTAGAGATCAGAAACGGTGGATAGCTGGCTAGATCTCAGACTGCCCTTTGTATAGAAATGCACATGAAGTCCAGATTACTTGGAGAAGTTTTGTACTGTGGAACTCAAAAGTGGGATTGATTGCTATGGGAGTATCTGTAGTTCCGGGAACGTCTCCCTCCTGGCTCCTGCAGACATGACTAGTCAGCCACAGTACACATCCCTCTGGGATTCACATTGGCCTACAGCTTTCCAGCAGAGCCTTAAGGAGGAACCCTTTGTCCCTGAGGTGGAGAGGTGGTTGTGGCAGCCACTTCAGGAACTACACACTGTTCCCCTATTGCTTGCTATATAGTAGGGAATAAATAGTAGGTACAGAGTCCAGAGGAGGCCATTTCTATGGCTAATTCACGGGCTGTATGGAATATTGCGGAAGGAAACTCTTGGAATTTCTCTGTCTCAGAGTTCCACGCTGATCACAGACATTGCATTTTCCATAAGAGATCTTACATGTGAGAGTAGATTGACATCGCCAGTGTCACTGTCCACTTCAGCTTTGAACTGGATGGACGTTGGTTCTACACGCTGTTAAATGTTACCCTAAGGATGTTTTCATAGGTTGTTGTTTATTTCAGAGATAACAGCTGTTGAGTTGCATTTTGCTTTGTTTAACCCAAGAGAAAGTTGTTACTCCTCAGTAACTCTAAATAATGAATAAGGAAGAAAGAAGTCTCAAAGAGAATTATGATTTGAGTGTCCAACCAACTAACATTGTGATTCAAGAAGGGGGCAGTGTACCAGCTCTGTTGGAGGGCAGAACTAGAACTCTCTTGAAACTACATAGCACACCTCCCATTATCAGCTTCTCTTGTAAAGCAGGGCAGCACCAGCCGTTTCCTACATTAATTGTTGAAGTGATCAAATGAGATCAATATTTAAGATACTAACACATTGTAAGGTCAGTGGGACCACAAATAAGGGTTATTTTATTGCCTGTATTAATTGAAATTCAGAATGCCCCAGATTGTGACACACTTCCCAGTCTGAGTTAGTACAGATCACTGCATTTAATGGTGCAATGTAGTTCCTGTAAAAGGAGCTACATTGGCACTCTGCAGATGATGCTTCCCTATCCAGAAGACGTCAGGATCCTAGCTCACTGTTCTGCCAGTCTGGCCATGTCTCATGTCCTGCATGAGAGTCATTCAAAAAATGAGAAGAAAGATGCAAAGACAGTGAGAATAAAGGAGCGAATGCTGTAACATTGCTGTATTGATTGATGGGATGTTTCCCCTTGAAGTAACAATTTGCATATCAAGTGAAATGTGTTGAGGTGATAATAAAGCACTTACATAGTCGCTTTCTTTGATTCCTATCTCTTGATCTGCTCAGCCTAAAATATTCCTTACCTGGCCCTTTCAGAAAGCTTGTTGCCCCAGGTATAGCTTTCAGGGTGCACTTAAAGAGTGTTTATTGAATGACTGGGTACCCTCAAATGGCAGGAAAGTATTTGAGAAACACACATCAGCTCGGGCCATTCAGACGACCTCTGTGTCAAAGCTTTCTAGCCAGGAAGAAGGAAGGCATTTCTGTTTTCCTGACTAAATTCAGTGTTCCACGTGGAGATTGGGCTGTGGCTGCACGAATAATTCTCTCAAGAACTTTGTGTACCTTGCTACTTAGAGAAGGAGAAAACCACCTGTCCTATGACAGGTGACTGTGAACAGCTGCGGTTCTAGCCTGCTTTACCTGAGTGAAAGTGAAGCTGGGCCTTTTCTTGTAGGACTCTGGTGCCACAAACTGAGAACAGGGTACAAGGTGAGAGACAGGCCTGGCTTCTGCCCTCTCCAGCCTTTCCTGATTGGTTCCCCCTGTGACCCTGGGAGGTATCTATTTGGAAAATGAGAGTCTTTCACAGTAATCCTCTCTGTTGTTTAACCCCAAGGGCAGGATGCTTTCTGGCATTCTTGGCTTGTGTCCCTCAATAAATCAGTGTGACCTTCAGTGTTCCACTCCTCTACAGCAGTCAGATATTTTAGAAATGCTATTAAATTACAGTTCTTTAGTTTTAATTTGATGTCACGATTTAATTAAATGGCTGTTATGTCTACTAATCTGTTTCTAGTCAGTTATGCAGATCATGATTTTTATAATATTTCACCAACCTTTGCCGCTTAACTTTCAATGCATCCTTAATTTTGGTATGGATACAAGCATAAATTCTTTATGAATAATTGAAAAATATTGCCACAAAATCATGTTTCTATGTTGTGTTTATATATTTTGGTACAGCTGTTGTGCAAACCTATTACAGACAACTATGAATTACTAAAGCCAGGCCACACCTAATGTTTCTGTCACCAAGACATACTCAGTAATTATTTAAAAGAAACCAGTAAATGCATGTTCATCTTTGGTCTGCGGGTAGTTACCTGATCAAATGTCTCTCTTTAAAAAAACAAAAATCTCCATTTTAATTTTAAAAAGAAAAAGTTCAGTAGGTTTTATCCAGGGATGAGTTAGAAAACATGTTACAAACAAAGATTCAGTGTTTTAATCTTCCTCTTCAGTTGCTCATCTCTCTCTCAGAAACTGGTTGATGACCATATTGGGCAAATCATTCTTGCCTGTCTTAAGCTTTTTTCCTTCATTAAATGAATAATCCTTTTATCATTACATAGAGAACTGAGCAGATAGTATTTTCCTGTTTCCATGGAGATTTTCATGGAGAATTTATAAGTTGCACATACAGATTTTTTCATTAATTAAATAATAATGGTGTTTCAAGTAAGCAGAGAGAACCCATGATTCTGTAAAACACTGAGTTGGTTGCCTTTCTAGATAGAAAGCATTTTATGATTTCACTCAAAAGCGTTTTAAGATTTTTGCCCAAATCTGTGTCATTATCTAAATTTCTGAGTTGTCAGATTTCCTAAGTAATTGGTTCTGTGTGATGTGAGCCCCAGGGCTTAGTATAGCTCTGATGGGTGAAAACGTCGGAGCTTTCTCTGTCATCACGGGGAAAATAAGATACCCATAATGCTATTCAGATAACTTCTTAATATTGGAAAAGATATCAGCAACTTTTTAAAATTATTTACATTACAAATGTTGCCCCCTTCTCCGTTCTCTCTCCAAGAGTTCTTCACTCCATTTCCCCTCCCCCCATCATTCCCTGCATCCCCCTTCCCTGGAGCATCAAGTCTCTACAGGATTAGGTGCACCCTCTCCCACTGAGGCCAGCCTAGGCAGTCCTCTGCCACCAAGCTGTCCTGTATGATCTTTGGTTGGTGGCTTAGTCTCTAGGAGCCCCAAGGGTCTGGGCTAGTGTAAACTATTGTTCTTCCTGTGGGGTGGCCATCCCCTTCAGCTCCTTCAGTCCTTCTCCTAACTCTTCCATAGTGGTCACCGGCCTCAGGCCAATGCTTGGCTGTGAGTATCTGCATCTGTTGCAGTCAGCTGCAGGACTCAGAGGACAGCCATGCTAGGCTCCTGTCTACAAGCACAATAAAGGATCAGTAATAGTGTTAGGAATTGGTTCCCACCCACTGGATGGATCCCAAGTTGGGCTGGTCATTGGATGGCCTCCATTCTGGGTCAAAAAGTTTTCAAGGTAGGTTGGTGACACCATTGCTCCACTGGGGGACCCTGTCTAACTCCTGGAGGTTCCATCTCTCCACTGTTGGGCATTTAGGCTAAGGTCATCCCCATAGAGATGTGGGATCCTCTCACATCCCAGGTCTCTGGGACTTTGTAGAGGTTCCCCCCTCACCCCCACACACACACCCCACCCCACACAAGTGCATATTCCTATTCATTCTTCTGGCCTTCTGGGCCTCTCTCCTGTCTCTCCCCCCCATAGCAAATTCTTAAGAGTGTATTTGTAGCATTAATATTTAATAAATAAGCATCAGTGGCAGATTCACTATCCGTATCAATGGTTTATGTACCCAAATGAAAGACTCACACACAGCCTTTATATTTGAATATGCCTAAACCAACTCAATAGCTGGGCCACTGCCTAACATCCATGCTGTTAATCTACCTCCTGCAATAGTCCCAAGTTATTACTTACTAAGCTTTATATTCTATCTTGGCTGCTGTGGACCCAGAGGACTGCCCAACTGTGCTGTGCTCCCCCAGCTCCTTCACCTGGCGGCCATGGCTCTGTTGTGCACTCTTCTCAGGCATGGTGTCTCTCTTCTCCTCCACATTCTCCTGGCATGGAGGATCTCTCTGCCAGAGGATTAGTAATGTCATTAATACCAACAAACTTATAGCCACCTTCATTTTGATAATGAAAACAGTTCAAATCAATTAAAACAGTTTTAAACAGTTATTGAGATAGGGTGTCTCTCCGGGCCTTTGTTTCCTACATTTGAGATCAAAATTCTTGGATGGATTACTCATTAAATATGAAAAATAACTGAGAAAAGAGTTAATAATGTAAAATAAAGCAGTTGATGGGCTCAACTTGTAAATGAACCTGAATTAGTTCTGTTGCATTAAGCACTGTATTTTCTAAAACAAACTAAAACAGAGCCAAATGAAACCACAACAGAAACCCCAGCTTTTCTTACACTAAGATCCATCATGTGACACATGTCATTATAGGTGACTGGCAAGCATTGCCGTACATCGCTCCAAAATTACTTGAACATATAGCATAGGAGGAAAAGCAGGCTTTTGATCTCTTACACTCAGCCTTGTGTCTACCTGGACTGGCATATATCAGCTTTCTGAAGGCCAAGTCTGTCCCTTCCTTTGATTTTCAGGGACTCCTGATGTTTGTGAGCACATGGTAGACCTTTGAGCATGGGTTAGTGCTCAGTGACCTGCTGACACTGTTCCTAACTGTGCTTCTCTGAGGCACACCGAGTCCCACAGCCATATGTCTCATTCTAGCTTGTGCTTCCTGTCGGTGCGGCCTGCATTCTTACCCTCCCTGTGTTCTGTGCACCCATTCAGGAGAAGAGTAAATGGGTTAAAGCCAGAAAAGACTGTAGAATGGTGCTGAAGCCAAGCATCAGTTGTTACATTAGTTTGTAAGTTAAAGCTCCTTAGAACATTGCTGTCCTTCTGAGAATTAACTATTATCGTGATTCGTCCACGAGTTTTATTAGATATTACTACTACTTGCCTTTTTGTTAAAGTGAAATTATATTGATTTAGCAAGAAACTGGCTGCGTTCTGTAGTATCTCATAACCTACATGATAATCCTGCATCTTCAGTACAAGACTGAATCAAAATAGTTTACTACTGAAACATGCTCCATGTTTTAAACCATACAGAAAATGCAAGTCTGTCAAGGTGTCAAGCTAAATACTCTTTTTTTTTATTTTCATATTTTATTTACATTTCAAATGTTTCCCCCTTTCCAGATCTCCCCTTTGGAACCTCCCCATTCCCTCCGCCCTCCCCCTGCCTCTATGGGGATATTCTCCAACCCACCTCCCCACCCCATCCCCCACCCACTCTCGTCTTCCCTCCTTGACATTCTCCTATACTGGGGGATATAACACCCTCAGGCCCAAGGGCCTCTCCTCCCCCTGACGGATAACAAGACCCTCCTCTGCAGTCTTTGTGGCCAGCACTGAGTCTCTCCATGTGTATTCTTTAGTTGGTGGATCAGTCTCCAGAAGTATGGGGGGTCAGGCCAGTTGCCAGTGTTGCTACCTCCCTGGGGCTGCACACTCCCTCAGCTCCTTCAGTCCTTTCTCCAAGCCCTCCATCTGGGACCTCATACTCAGTACTACTGTTCCTGCGAAGTGACTCTTGGGTATTTCAAACTTTTAGGCTAATAACCACTTAACAGTGAGTACATACCATGTTCATTCTTTTGTGACTGCGTTACCTGGCTCAGAATGATGTTTTCAAGATCCATAAATGTTAAGTAATTTAGATAATCTTATGGTATACTTATTTTCTGTACTGGAGGTAAATTTTTAAAAATTAAGAAGTTTTTACATCGGGGAGGAGAACTGCAGTCTCCAAGTAGTAATTGTTCATTCTTTCTTCTACCTGATGTAAGGAGAAAATAGGGGTTTCTGTCAAAGCGTTTGCCCACTGGCTGAAATTTGTTCCTTTAATTCCCAGAGTGTTCTTGCTTCTCAGCCATCTCTGTGGAACCATTTCGGAATCATATGTCACCCTTCCCTGCCTTCTCAAAATTGCTTATGCAGCTGAGTGAACCGAAGGGCACGTAAAGCCACTAAACTCAACACAACTTATTTCTAGAAACTTACATTTTGCATCAGGATTTAAGGATGTATCGCAGGGAGAAAGGGTGTGCAAATTTAAATTAAAATCATACATATACTTGCATCAGGTTGTGAAATTCACAAAAGTGTTTAAGGTAAAATGTAAAACTTCAAAGAACTTTAGAGAGTAAAGCTGCTATTCCCAGGCCAGGAACTGGCGACCCTCCTACTAGAGGCCCTGCAAGGAGAGTCAGTGACACATTGTGTGCTTAGCAGAGTTTATTACTTTAATAGAGATGTGCCCTGGGGGTTAGAGCCACATGTGACATGCTCTGTATTACTGTAAAGTAGCCCTTCTGGCAATTTTGTTTAGTTCCCTGCCAGACTGTAAAGTACAGTCACCCATCCCCATAACTGTCTCCATGTACATGTTTATAGCTTGCTCATCCTTTTTATTATCTCTAGTATGTGGGATCTGAAAAGGTCCAGAAGTCACGGGGGAACATAGATACTGACTGTGTTGGTTTGAATAATGATGGTCCCTATAAGTATCTTAACATTCTTGGTCCTCAGTCAGTGGGACAGTTTGGGAAGTATTAACATGTGTGACCTTGTTACAGAAAGAAAGTGTTATCACTGGGGGTGAACTTTGAAGTTTCAAAAGCCCACATCATCTCCAGTGTTTGTCTGTCTACCCCCTCACTTCATGTATGTGTGTGTGTGTGTGTGTGTGTGTGTGTGTGTGTGTGTGACGAGAGACAGACAGACAAAGGCCTCTCTCTCTCTCTGTCTCTCTTTCTCTCCCTCTCTCTCCCTCTTGCTTGTAGATCAAGATGTGAGCTCTCAGCTACTACTCCAGTGCCATGTCTGTCTACTGCCATGTTCCCTGCCATGATGGTCCTGTACTGTACTTCCCTCTGAAACCATGAGTCCCAGATTAAATACCTTCTTTTTTATATGCTCTTGGTGTTTTAAGATAGCAGTAGAACAGGATCTAAGAAACCAGCTCACCTTCTCTCCAAAGTGGATTGACTGTCTATCTCTTAGTGAGGCAGCAGGATGCCCACACTTCTCCCAGAGAAGTTCAAGAAATGCTTACCAGACATTTCATTTTGAGTTTCTTCCCAATGTCTCATTTTGAGTTTCTTTCAAATGCTTACAGGTTGAGTCTTCTGGGAGCTTGACAGGAGAAAGAGGAAATGGCTGTATTGGTTTTACACCATCTGCTTCATATAACCTTTTGCTTATTATTTAAATGGGACAGCGCTAGAGATAACTCAAAATGGAGAACATTAACTATCTTTGCCTAACTATAAACCATGTGAGAATGTTTGAGTGTGAACTAAACCCTGCCATTGTATATAACTTTTGAATACTATTCTAGACAAACTATTTTTAATACTTTTAATTTCGATATGCTCACAAATTAATACACTAAATCAAGACCAAGATAATAGTTGGAAGCAAAGAAAAATATACTTAAAATATTTTATTCTACTTTATGTGCTTAAAAAATTACCTCTATTCATTAATCCTCGGGCATTTAGAGAGAAATATTGACTCTCTAAGTGGTTTTCATCATGCTTCTTATAATGCAAGCATCTCCCTTGTGCAAATATGAAATTCATTAAGTAGAGATCTTGCTAGAAGTATCATAAGATGACTTTGATTCTCTCTGTATTGTTAGAACTCTCATTAGTTCTTGGGAGCTTTTCTCCTGCCCCATTATTATAATAACCTGCCTAGACTTGAAGCTCCTGAGCTGATGCTTTGCCATTTCCATAATAATGGATCTTATTGAAGGTTCTTCTAAAGTTGTTCTTTAAAGGTTTGGATGAAGTGAAAAGTGACTCCAGTGGATGAGCTCCCTGATTGTTAGCAGTTGCTGAGCAAGAGGCAGTGGACTTTAAATGCTTTGCTTCTTCGACTTGTTCCGTGAAGATTTTCTGCTAAAGTCACAGATGTGGATCCTACAATCTGTATAGTGGTCACGAGTATTATGTCTTAAGTAATAAAACACATTGTGAATTTTGTTAGAGAAATAAAGAGTAGTAAAAGCAAATGAATAAGAGGAAAATGGTAGATGCAAATACATGAAGTGATCCACTGTGGTTCTTACATTTCTACAGTCCCTAAGTCCCCCCCTATAGAAGATGTGAATTTAAGAGATACGGTTAGACTCATCTCCTGGAGACAGAAACCGAGGCCTATGGATTCTGAACAGAGCTGAAATGAAAAGGACAGGTCAACGTTCCGAGGGTACTGAAGATGGCACAGACCTCGAATCAAGATAAACAAGTGATTTGTTACTTATTTCCCTTAACTTGAAAGAATGGTCCATTCTCCCAGTGTGAATGGTTTGGATATTGTATCAGAAATTTTGTGTATTAATGCCACACATAATTAATTTCTCAGTAGGCTCTTCTGTCACTTCTTCTGTGATAGAAAAGCTGTATGATCTTTTCTTTAAAAGTCTAATATTCAAACTACTTTATAATAGCAAACAATGAGTTCAGGACAGGTCCTCACAGCAGGCTAATGATTATTAAATGCCAGTATATCTATCCAAAGCAACTTCAGTACTGTGTTCTGGGATGGTATTTAATAGCAGTTAAATTCTCTTGGTATAGTGCTAACCAGTGTAGAGCAGATTCAAAACTGCATTTTTGGTAACTAACAAGCATCAATAACAATTTGTAGGAATTAATTCAAAGTTTACGTTGTGAAAGTATATTACTTACATTAGCTAAGAAGTGAAATAAGTTGAAAGGATGTGTGGAAATTGGCACCATGTTTAGTAAAACATTATCAATTACAAAGAGCGTGTAAATATGCATATGTCTAAACTTTGCACATAATAGTTGGGGAATTTTGACTTTCAGACTCTTAGAATCAAAATGATCATAGAAAAGTCAGTTCTAACTTTGGTTTTGTATTGATCAATGTTAGCACTAGCAAATAATCCACCAAGTGTTATATGAGACTCTTATTCTGTTTTAATATGAAGTGTGATTTCAGTACTTTTATTTAAGCTACATTAGCGGTTTTGGTGGTGGGGGTGGAACTTTATAGGTAAGCAGCAGGGGAAAGATGCACAGGCTTATCTTGTGTACTACTACAAACGCTTTTCCTTTCAATTTATTTTTAATTAGCACAGTTCTTTCCTACTATCATAAGTATGACAACTTTGGTTTGCACATGAGCTTCTATCTGTCTAACCCCAGGGCATCACCCATTTCCGACCTCCTCCTTGACGGGCAGCTTATAGCTCTGTTTTATTTACTAAGTCATTGTGAGAACTTTTCTGACAGTGGTTATCCTATGTCCTGTCCTGTGGGATACGAGAACTAACTCATCCTCTTAGGCTCATTTTCAGACCCATTACCAAACACCCGTCAATCCCATTCCTACCCTCTGGTGCTCACTGTTCTGCTCTCCTACAGACGGGCTTTTTTGCACTTTCACGTAAAGAATACACGTGAGTGTATACACTCACAAATACAAGAGAGTGTCTGCCTCTCACTATCTGCCTTAGCTCCTAGGACCCTCTATGCATGTCACCACAGATATCCCTGAATACTAGTCCACATTCTTTATCCATTGGTAGACACAGTGACTCCATATCTTGGCTGCTGTGGATAGCGCTGTTGTATGTCAGAGGAGTACAAGTCAACTCTTACATACAATGGTGTCACATCTTTGGATGCTTACCTAGTGGCCCCTCGGTTGATTATTTTTAAAGGGCTTTGCCGGGGAGAATGTAATTCGCCAACTCCTAGGTGAAGCTTGAGCAGTGACTCCCAGGGAGGATAAAGAACGTGAGGCAGCATAGAATCTTGACTGTTGCAGTACATGTACAGACCTTCTGTGATCTGCATAGCTGCTTTTAACGAAAAGCATTTAGCTTGACGATTTCTTTTCCATATGGAAGCTTAAGGAAAAAAATGTACTTGGTTGAAATGTGTGTGATTTACATGTCTCCTTATTTCCTAGTTTTCCATGAGCAACATGTGGTATGAATGCACAATGTATAGAATAAAGAACTTCTGTTTATAAATAGGTTTTTTTTTTTTTATTGGTAGGCCAGAGGATGTGTACAGCTGTAAGGTGTGTTTCTGGTCTCCTCATAGGCTGAAGACCCTATGAGAAGAAAACCTACATTGGATTGAGGGGATTCTAATATGCTTTTCTCTGAAGCCCTTCCTATGAGGTGTGAGGGAAACCGTTGAGTCTTAATCCTCCCCTTAAGGACCACATTGAGATCCCCAGAACTGTCCTTCATCATTTATTTTAAGAAGTATGCAGCCGGCCCTCACTGTCCTGCTCAGCAAGGACAGGATGTTCTCCCCTTTACACACAGATACCCAGCATCCTCTCTTCTTTTCTCCTAGTGCACAGACAGACAGAACTCACCAGTCACGTCGCCGGGATCCTCACCCCTTGCCCAGAGAAGAAAGCCTCAGCCAGACCCTCTCCAAATCCCCCACCTCAGCCTGCCACCAGTGCCTCCCCGCCTGGATCTCATTCAGAAAGGCATCGTGCGCTCTCCCTGTGGCAGCCCCACAGGCTCCCCAAAGGTGAGTCAGTGCCCTCAGGAACACAGAAGGCAGTTTCCTGGTCCTTCTATGTTCCTATTTCTTAGGCTTGTAATTGTTTATAACAACAGTGGTAAGTTTCTCATTTTATTTATACCAAGCCCACTGTCATGTCCCTTGCTTTATTGCTATAAAATTACTATAAAAGTGATATAATTACTCAGGGCCTGTCTGTAGACCGCAGATTTGCTTAAGTAAATAGCAATGTAAGGTATAATATCTATAAAGTGCATTTAAAAGGTCATCATATACATTACAGTAATTTACATGCTGTTATCAAATGGCGTTTTACACTTGCTTTTATAATGTCATAACAAGAAAAACGCGAGGGGAATGCATTTGTATAAGGGCTTGAGGTGTGATACATCGTCACCCATGCTGCAGGTGACTCAGAAGACAGATCGTACGGACTTTCCGTAAACCCAGGAAATTAATGACAACAAATTACAGTGTTTGCAAAGTAATTATTTTACTGTTTAATATTAAAGGCATAATTTTAACTTAAACGTACAGTTCATTGTGGTTTTATGTGGGATTCTTTTAAATTTTAATAATAAAAAGCATATATTTTATTAAATGTAAGTTTATAAAAACTTAATGGCGATTTGCCATTTAGCACCTGTATTCTTCTCTTGCACTGTCTCGAACTTAGCTTCAATCTCGTGACTCCTGGCTAGGGTAGAACCTTGAGCTATGTACACATGCAACAAATTCTTGTTCCTTGACATTTCCTAATGTAAAAGGCATAAACTATTTATTAAATAAGCTTTTAAATAAACACTAAAAGCTCTTGAGGGGCTTGCAGGTTTCCTGTGGGAGGACTCCTGTACCTCCATTTGTCACCAAGCAGTTAGACTGGCAGGTATTCTTTTATTCAGGTTAAGAACCCAGAGAGTCATGAGTCTGTCAGCAACTACTCTGCCATTTAGATCTTCTCCATCCTGGTGATACTGTTAAAACTGCCAAAGCCAATAGCCCATGTGGCTTCCATTGTGCTACGAAGAGGAAAACAAAAAAGAATTTTAAAACTTTAAATATTTCAAATAATTTCTCATTTCAAAGGTGAAGAAGTAATGAAAACTGTTATGGAGTCTTTCTCTGTGTCTCTAATCACAGGAATGTACAGATTAATTGATTCTTGCCACAGTAGTATAATGGCAGCCAAGGCATAGAATCTTAACTTTCTACTTCCTTCCTGCATGATTTCACATGTGTATCGTCATTTGTTCCAAATCCTTAGTGTGGCACATTGATGTAAGTTTTTCATTATTTTTAAATTTTCCATTAGAAACATGTAAGAAGTCACATAGAAGAAGCTTATTAGAAATTTAATAATACTGCACTGTGGCTAAAATGGAAATTGAGTAATCTGAGTCTGAAGGTCTTTTCAGTGCATGGTACAACATGCTTTCTTGGTTTTGTGTTTTGTCTCCTGTCTCTTTAGTCTTCTCCATGCATGGTTAGAAAACAAGACAAACCACTGCCAGCACCTCCTCCACCCTTGAGAGATCCTCCCCCTCCGCCAGAGAGGCCTCCCCCAATCCCACCTGACAATAGACTGAGCAGACACTTCCACCACGGAGACAGTGTGCCTTCCAGGGACCAGCCAATGCCTCTTGAAGCCTGGTGCCCTCGGGATGCCTTCGGGACTAATCAAGTGATGGGATGTCGCATCCTAGGGGATGGATCTCCAAAGCCTGGCATCACAGCAAACTCCAACATAAACGGAAGACCCAGTAGAGTGGGCTCCGACCAGGTGCTTATGAGGAAACACAGGCGCCACGATTTGCCTTCAGAAGGAGCCAAGGTAAGAAGAAGTACAGTACAAGCTTGCCTAGCTTTCCTACAGGAGGCTTTGTGCCTGGAGTGAAATACCGGGCAGTGTTTACCCTGGGCAGTGTTGTTAAAGTTGCTAGGTCTCTGTGCTCAGTTAAGATTGGGAATGTTGAATCACTGCACATATCATAAGCCGTCTTGGTTCAGGTGAGGTCTTCTTTAGGAGGGCACGCTATACTTGTCCAGCCCAGAGAGCTCAACCTCTCACCTTAAAAAACATGACCTGCTTCATTCCTGGTCACCAAGCAAACTGTTCCTCAGAAAACGAAGAGATTCCCACACTTCTAAGCCCTCATTTAAACACTAACCCTCTGTCACCTACATTTAGGAAAGAATCTAAGTGTGCAGGCAACAGAAGGGGCAGCACTAGCAGCCATTGGAACTAGAACACTGGGTAGTCTGCCCAGAACCCATCCTGCCATCTTGTTTATTCCATGGGATTCTTAGCTGTGAGATCAGATCTGTGTCCTCTCCCTCTCTGCGGAAAATAATTTCACCTCATTAGCTCATATTCAGATGACCCTAGCTTTTTGTTGTTTTTGTTAAGGGGTGTAATCTAGTCCTTCAAAACTATGGATTGAAATTAATGTGTTCATCTGACATTTTAGGAAACAGCATATTGATACACAGGTGGAATCCCAACCAGGGAATGAGCTTCCTCTCAGGCAACATGAAAGGAGGGGAAAAAGATACAAAGAAGCTATGCAGTGCCATGTACTCCCCTGTGTGTGTGTGTGTGTGTGTGTGTGTGTATACAAGCACCATGATGGTTAAAACTTTGCATCCTGACATCATACCTGTGGTGGTCTATCAGATATTCTGTGGTGAGAAGAACCAACTCTCAGAGGCAGCATGTTAGAGGTAAGAGCATTCATTGCAAACCACAGTTGCCAGTGAGCTGCCATAACACTGTTTTCGATTCTTACAATTATGAAAAGTCCTAAAGTCTCTTAAGGTTAATTAATTACGGCGTAAGTATAGGGAGAAAGCACATAGAAAAAGCAGTTTGGTAATGCCTTCTAGAAGTCAAGAGCCTGTCCTCCCAGGACTTTCCACAGCCTGGAGTCCTGGCTGGAGAGAATTTCTGGGATTTGGTTTTATTTGGATTTCTCCTTTAGCCTCTATTCGTTAGTTGTGCGTGGTAATGCTTGTCTTGGGAAGAACCTTAAAACAAGCTCTCATGTGAACAGACATTTATCCTCAGGGAGAAAGTCACAAGCTATTTCTGAATGGCTTCAGAAATACGTAGTAAGTTGACACCGGGCCCAGTTCTTGATGTTCGCTTACGGATTAGTCTGTGTAAATACAAAGCTAGCTGTTAGCCATTTAAGGTGTTATAGTTCGAAAA
The DNA here is from genome assembly GCA_019843965.1 of Rhynchomys soricoides. NCBI lineage: Eukaryota > Metazoa > Chordata > Mammalia > Rodentia > Muridae > Rhynchomys > Rhynchomys soricoides. Next base: position 3,437,593 of record JADRCH010000239.1, on the reverse strand, counting down.
GTAGGGTGGGGATTTTCTATGGGTGTGGATTTATATCCTGTGATATTAGCTCTAGTTCTGGTTACCAACTACAAAAGTCACCTGTCACTAAGAGATGGATTTTCATACTATTCCCCCCCTTTTCCCTTCCTTCCTCCCCCCCTCCTTTATTCTCTGCCTCCCTTTTTCCCTGTATCCTTCCACTTACCCTTGAGTTTCACCAAAAATAAATAAAAGTTTCCCCTAATTTCTTATTTTTGTCTCATGATTGAATTCTTCTTTTGAGGGAGACTCTTAAGAGAAAAGACTCTTTAAGGTCTATGCTCCATTGTGTGTATTAGCGTGGCGATGCTTATATCCTCAAAGATTATTTCATATTGCAACAAAACTGCTGTTTGAACCAATTCTTTGCAATAAATATTTTAAAATATGATACAAACTTGAAGTTGTTACTTCTGGGCATTAACACTGTTCCAGTCTGTCTTTACTTTTGAGAGTCTGAGGACCCAGCTGGTTCTTAGAGATAAACACTGTCTTTAACTTGTCATCTGCCTGGCAATGGTATTATAGATGACCTTATGTAGAATAATCTTTTGAAGAAATCGCTAGATAAGGGTGCCGTATGATCCTCTTCTTGTGATTATGACTTTGGCACTTTGGGTGAGGAAGCACATGTTCATACATATGACATTAAACTTATCTCTAAGTTCCAAGATTTGCAAGAGCTGGCTTTCAAAAGGAGAGCCTTCGTGTACATGGATCTCTTTGCATTGTCATACTGAAGAACAGAGGAAGACATACTCTTTAGATTGTGGAGCAGTTATAATCACAAGATAAGAAATACATTTGCATTTGTCATTTGATAATAAATAAAAATCTAGGCACCCGTGTGTGTGTGTGTGTGTGTGTGTGTGTGTGTCTTTAATGTGAGCACTTATACACATCAAATAAAAGCAAACAGATAGACACATTTTAAAAACAAAACCCCTTTTCATTGTACAGAATTTTTCATAAAATATTCTGGTCTTAGACAATATGGTCTAAATCACTGGAAAAGATTCCAAATATACATGTTAAAAACTATATGATGCCTTGAAGCACGCAGAAAAGTCAATCTAGGATATCTGGTTTTACCCTAAATTACTCAGCCCAGATTGGATGACTCCCGCAAGGTTGACACTTCAGTATTGGGGCTCATGTCGTCATCTTCATTCAGCTGTGTAAGTAGTTGGATGTCTGTGACACAGCGGGATGTAGAATATTATGAATGGAACAGTCTAAGCACAGGACAGTCTAAGGCCTACAAGACCGCTCTCATGGCGATAGGAAGCAGGGACATGAAGACAATGGAAGAAAGTGTAATGCACATAAGGATAAAGGCATGTGCCCCCAAACTGGGTAATACAGTATGAAGTTTTATGTAGGAAAGAGCTTTCAAAGTAGAGATAGCACCAGACTAACGTGATTAGTGGTACAAATCTCAAAAGTGTAAATCTCTAAGATTTCTGATGGAATTCTGATTTATAGGTGTCAGCCATAGGAGAGGCTGAGCCCAGAGGCCAGCAGACCCTTCCATGAGTGAGGGGAGGGTCACTGGGGACTTCTTCAGTGATGCAGTCTGTATAAGCACATCTGGCAGCCTGTTTTTTCCACCAGTAACAAACAGATCCTTTGGATTCCTAAGGAACATCTTACTTATTTTCAGCTAGGTGATTGTGATATACTGCAGTCTCTCGGTTAGTGACAGCCAATTTCCGGTCTGATGAAATGGGTGGGCTTGACGTGGAATTCAGAATCACATGTTAGATTTCACCCTCCCACTACTGCTTTTCAGAAACAGTCACATTAGATTCATAGCAGTGAGTCTCAGCACTTGTAAGCCTTTGGCTGTTTGCATGCTTACATGGTTTCTGTCTCCTAATTGGGAAGAACTATAAAGAATTTCACGTAGAGCACTAAGAATATGCTTAACTCTCAGGACACAGTTTAGAACTGATTACAGGATGATCAAATACTAAGCAAATGATGTATATTTGCTAATACACACACACATACAATACAAGGTTTCTTCCAGTTATAGCAAGAAATTGTCCTGGTCAGTGCCTACACTACTGAGGTCACTTACCCTGTTGTCTCTCAACATTCATGGAAGGCCTACTACACATGATGTATGTAAGGGAATTTACTATAAAAATGAGGGAGAAGTAAAAGACTGTGGTCTGAAACAGACAGGCACAATATAGCATTAATTCTCCACAAAAAGATATCAAATAAATTATTCATAAAAAGAGTAACTTTTCAGAAACAGGAGAATCTTTAAGCTATTGTCCACCAATAACTATACATGAAGCCATTAGGTAAAATGCTATTCACATTTTGAAACATAGTAATTTGTTTGATGAAGTTAGAAAGGAGTTGCTTAATCTGCTCAAGTTATTGACCTACCAGAGAATGGGTGACCTTAGTAATAGATTTCATGCTTTTTCCAATAAAAACTCTATTGTCTGCATGATATCATGTTATTTCTTTAATTTACTGTGTATGTATGTATGTGTTGTGTATGTGTATGAGTATTCTTTTGTATGTGTATATGTACTTGTATCCACATGCACATGGAGGCTCACGACCACATCCTTCTTTCCTTTGTCATTTACTCACCTCAAGTTTTGATTGATTGATTGATTGATTGATTGATAGGTTTATGGGTGTTTTGCCTGAATATGTCTGTGTACCATGTACTTGCCTATTGCCTGTGGAGGCCAAAAGAGAGCATCAGATCCCCTGGAACTGGAGTTAAAGACATTTGTGAGCCATCATATGGGTGCTGGGTATCAAATCTGTATTTTCTAGAAGAGCAGAAAGTGCTTTTATCCACTGGGCCATTCTATCAAATGCTTTTATAGGACTCGGAGCTCACAGATTTGCTAGGCTAGGACTGTCCAGTTAGCTCTTGTGATCTGTCAACAGTGCTGGGATTCCAGATGTACACAGCTGTGCCTAGCTATGATGTGGGTGCTGAGAATATACATGTGCAGCAAGCCCTTTAGCAGATGAGCCATCTTTTGTGTCAGTAGATTTCCCTTTTAGCAATTTAGTATCACACATAGATGCTGTCTGAAATGTCCTATCAATGTATAGCTCTCTTTTATCAAATATGAGCCATGCTTTTATATCCATTTCAGTAGATATTTGGGTATATTGGCATTCCTATTCAAGTTTGTTCATAATGTTTTGATTATGAGATTATAGTTGGCTTACTGTTAAACTAAGGTTGATACCACAAACTATTATTTCCATATCATCCTTTTGTTACTGAGCTCTTATCAAATATTAAAATGATAGATATTATTACTGAAAAAACAACTTACTCCACATTTAAAAGAAACCTTTCATTTTACACAATTTTAAGTGTAATTTTGACAAAAATCATTAGATTTTATTGCAAAAATCTTAGCACCGTGTCTGCTCAGTCAGTGGTAAGAATTTTGGTGAAGAATACTTTAAAATGTTCAGCATTGTAATTGGCATTTGTAGCTGGATGCATGTATTCATCAGATAAAAGACTTTTTTTTTTTTTTTTACGTTAAAGGATTTCACTGAACTTTGTAATGATACATATCTCTTAGGAAAATTCTCTTCTCTTGCAAAGTTCAAAAAATTGTGTCATGTTCTGTTACATGGTTCTCAGTCAAAAGCGCAGGATAAGATCATTTCATTTAAAGATGTGTTTTATCAGGATGTAAGTTCAGTGTGTGGAATCTAATGAGGGGAGACTGGGGAAAGAAAATCTGAACTAACTTAGTCATTCATTTCTAGAGTAAAATTTAATGCTATAAAATTGGATTTTTTTACAATAGATGTTAGCACCCATATATCTCAGAGGTGATCTTGCAATCTAATGAGAGGTAGGATACTCGTGGCCTTTGCAGGTTTGCATTTTAAATCCTCACCACTGTTTAATATATATAACAGAGAAATTAATCAGTGGATCTGGGCTCATTTAGCCATGACTACTAAAGGTACATCTAACCCATCTGGGCTCATTTAGCCATGACTACTAAAGGTACATCTCCCCATCATTCCCTAGTACCTTTCTCCCTTCTAAAGATGAATTAATAAGAGCTTATGGAAGGTATTATAATAAAAATACCTAATGGTTTCTTACAAACCTCCACGGGTCTGTAGTTTGTATGCCTTTACCAAGTTACCCTTCCATTTCTCCCACCATTTAAGTTGCTCCAGTTCAAGTTTATAAAGGAGGCAAGGAACAGTTGTCCAGGTGCTTCCACCAGGATTATGGCTACACTTGTAAACCCGAAGCTCCTGATCCCCACTGATGAAACATTGGCTCTGGGTGTTTTACAAACCAAAGTAGATTTGGGATTTCCATACATGTGGAAAGCCAGAACGATTGGCTTCTTATCTAAAATGGCTCTGAAGCTTGGCCTGGACATGACACAGGCCTGCATGGGTCTACTCACACCCTGTGGCATGGGGAATTGAAGATGGTCCTGGTAGCCCTAAGGGGATGTCTGTTTGGAGGGATGAAAAATGAGAATTGTGTCCACATGGTTTCTTCCTTCAGCCAACCCCTATTCTTGTGACGTAATCATTCCTGGGATATGGTGCCACTAGTTGATGGAGTTAGCTGTCCTGATCTGATGTATATAAATTATAGTGTTGCCTCTCCATGTGTTTGAAAATCATAATGGAACGTCTTTTCATGTAACCTGTGATATGGTAAGTCATCACTTATCCTGCTAACTCCTGAGTAAAGTGTGTGGTATTGCACAGTCTAAATAAACTAAAATTCTATGAACTCTGTGAAATTCTAAGAGCTGCTGTGGTGTCAGGCTTTGCCAGGAGTTAACGTCCAGGAACTAACTAACACATTTGGTTTACTTTCAGGTCTTTTCCAATGGAAACCTTGCCACTGAAGAATATGATGTTCCTCCTCGGCTTTCCCCTCCTCCTCCAGTCACTACCCTTCTCCCTAGCATAAAGTGAGTTTCATTGGATTTGGAGATTGTGTGTCCATACCTAATATGGGAAAGAATGGTTTTGAGGTTTCTAGTACAGAAACTGCAGGGTACATAGAAGGGAATCAGTAAAGACAAAGGCAGTCGAGTTAGGTTTAGGAAGTCAAGTGTCAGATGTTAAGATTTCCTGGTTCTGAGAGTAGCTACCAAAGTCCTGAGAAAACTAATCCCAGAACGATAGGGCAAGAAAGCTCCATCCAAGAAGAGGGCAGAGCAGCATACACAGCAAGATCTCTCCTCCAGCCTACCCACTGTGACTGAAGTGAAGTTCCCCCAAGTTCCCTGCTTCTCAAGTTAGTTCAGCACCAAGATCTGTGGATGCGTCCTCAGGAAGTTTCTCCTATCCAGCTAAGCTTCCCATTGCTGGCTCAGACTCATAGCTAGACTTTTGAGAATATCATTAGATCTGCACTCGGTTGGGATCAGTGGGCGTAAAGCTGGGAATTGTGGGCACTGCATGCTAGACAGTGAGGTGATGTCTAGCCAAGTTGCCACTCTTCTTACATTTACATTCTCTTCTGAGCTGTTTTATTCTGCCAGCAGTACGATCCTACTGAACTTTAGCAAGCTAGAGAGTTCTCGTTTATTCCTATAGCTTGCTCTGTAATTGTGTGCACATCTGTCCTGCTTGGTGTTTAGGATGCAGCAACCAAGCCCCGCCCACCATGCTCCACCTTTTCCTCACGCTCCATGCCTCAGCCTTTGGATTTTATAAAAACTAATGTGACTTGTGTTCAATAATTAATAGTGGTTGACAAGGCAGAGGTTGGTAATACATACCTATAATCCTAGCACTTGGGACGATGAGACCAGGAAGATTACCATACATTTGAGTCTACCTTCAGACAGATATATAATGAGTGCCAGGGCAGCTTGTGATCCAGAGTGAGCCTCTGTATCAGAAAATAATAGAAAAGACTGATTTGCATTCTTCTTATTACAATGTGTTGTTCTTGATGTACGAAATTATGTACTGTAACTTTAAAAAGATTGGATGGTTTGGAAGTCACAAACAAGGTTTATGCTTTCAAATACTTCCAGGCAAAATTATTTTAAAAGAGGAGGTGTGTATTTGCTTTTTGCTGCTGCTGTTCTTGTTTTTTTGATTGTTCTGTTTTTTATTTACTAAGATTGTCAAGTTTTTCTTTTTTATTTTCTGTTTTTCATTTGTTTCTTTTTATTTTTATTTATTTATTTTTTGTTTGTTTCTGGGTATATGTTGCTGTCTTATATGTGCTAGACAAGCACTGTCTCAAAGCTACATCACAGACCATGCAAAGATCTTCTGTTATGATTAAAAACCTCAGAACTTCTTCATTCCTTCCCCTGGAAGTCCTTGAGTTCCCACTAGATTTATAAAAGGAAGGAAGGAAGGAAGGAAAGAAAGAAAAGGGGAAGCTAAATCTCAGCTTCCAGGAATATAATATACTCTAGAAAATAATCTTTTAACATGTGTTAAGTAGCAAGTGAACACTGAACTAAACAGTGTACTGCTCACTGACTAGTTTTTGTCAGTTGTGTCAGCGAAACGTGTTTCATAGTTGGGACAGAATGTGTCACTGAAAATGGGCAAAGTTAGATACTGCAGTGCCTGAAATTAAACCAGAGTGCAATATGAGATCCTTGAGGAAGAGCAGAGACGCTGAGCTGAATGTCTATTGGAGACACAGCAGTTCGAGGCAGTTACAAGTACTTCGTCATAGAGTCTAGGTCGATGAAAGCAAACTTGATAGTGGAGTCATTGTGAGTGAACTCTAATGTGTCTGCATACAGTAAGACAATCTCAGCTCTGTAACTTCTACATTCAGGGTTTTAGGAAACAAATTATGAGATGGTCCTAGTTCCTGATCAGCTCCCCCAGCCCTGTGCTTCTTTAATTCATAGAGCTAAGTGTGACTAGAGAAAGGGTTGTGAGTTTGTTTGTTTATATTTGGTCCTTTTGTGAATTAACGTGAACATCAAATTCATAGTGAAATGCATTCACTGGTAACATTATTTAACTTTGTAAGAACCACTAAGATCAGGTGCTATTTTCTCTCCACTTTCTAATTATTCCTCAATTTTTTTTCTGGTTTTTACTAAAAAATATTTTAACAAGCACTTTTATCAGCAAATTAGTTTTGAGTTTGCATGTTACAAATTAGCCATAGCTGTGTTAGATTTTTATTGGTATGTTTCTCTTCCCCTGGCCCAAACTATATCTGGAGAAATTATGTAAACTATATAAAAGAAAATATATAAAATAATCTAACAGCAGAAATACATACTAAAAATATCAACACCCAAATTTAGTTTTTGGACCTTTTTTAAGTTGAGACTTATTTTAGCATCATTTAGGTCAATCGTGGAGATGACATCATGTTCTCTTTGTTATTTGATATTGTCACACCCATTTTTTTCAGAATATATATATTGTTTTTCCTGTGAAATCATGAAATTCTGAAGTCAGCAGTAGAGTAATATCATGTTGGGCTCCATGTTTTACCCTAGCATTTATTAATTGCCCTATTTTGAAGAAGGTTCTCTCTCTGGACTTTTGGCTTCTATCTGGGTAATACATGAGAGAATATGTTTAACTTAAATATTACCTAAAATCTTTTGAGCTTCATCTCCCTATGCAGCAATTGTTATGAATTATTCTCTATATGGTGTTAATTATATTGGAAATTTTGGTGACCTGAATGCCCTCTACTATAGCTGGTTGACTATTTCCTATTGCAGAAGCCGCTATGAGTTGAACTATGGACCTTACTAACATTACTAATATTATAATGCTTATAATACTTTGATTATAATCATTATATTGTTCATGTTATTTTTATAGTATGTGATAGAATGTTGATTATGCAAATGCACTACTACATAATATCCACGTAATTTATCATTAATACAGCTCTACATCGACCCACTGCAGAGTATGGTCCATGTCCAAGGAGCATCTATCATAGGAGGATAATAGAGCAAATGCATGTGCGTAGGGAAATGCGTATGCTCACTGACGTAGAGCTATTAGACGTTCAGATCCCCATCGCCATCTTAGATTCCTGCTCCATGTTCAAACATCAAGCCAAAGTAAAATTACAAATCACTGCCTAAATTAACTTAAAGTTCTCACAAATGTTGGAAGCCACAGAGTTTCACATAAGCACACCAAGCTAGCAGTTTCTTTTAGTTTCAACTATAGTGTTAGAAATAGTTACGAAGGTGTACGATTATTCAGCATTTGATACTGGCCGTTGATGCCTATTTTTTTGAGGGCAGAGGATATCCTGTTAGATTTCCTTTCAGGCTAATCTTCATCTAGGTGATTATGCGACTCTTTCTGCACTATTTATAATTAATTTCTGAAAATATGGTATCAAAGTGAAAGTGAAAAGAAACAGTCACTATATGAATAGATACTCCATTTCCTAGAATTTTTTAAAAGATAGTTTCTACATAATGTTATTGACATTATGAATATAAAGCCTTAAGTAAAAATGAAATCTAGGTATTATAATAGCTTTTTAAAAAAGAAAAAAAAATTCTCGTGTATTATTTTACTTCATAATTAAATTACAATGTAAAATATGTACTATACATATATATGTAGTATATTATTACATATTTCCTTATTAAATTATATCTGAGTAATTTGATTTTTAAGTTTAATGAAATGGAAGACTAAACAATTGAAATGTTTATTGTCCTTGGCATACTATATTATCGAGTGAACACAGATGATTTTATAAATAATAAGGTAGTGAATACTTCCAAGTAAGACAACAGTGTAGGAAGCTGAGTTTCTTTGTGCTTTGCTGCTTATATATGAACAGTTGTGATTTTGGCGTATCGATCATAGGCTGTCAGAGACCTTGGGACCAGAGCTACTTGGTTCATGCTTTCCCTAACGGGTTCTCTGTGGTGGGAGGTGGTGATGTTTTTTGTTGTTACACATCTCTTAAGTAGGTACGGTACTAAATTTGGGGGTTCATTGAAAAGAAAATCCAATTTTTGCATAGCTGTCTGGTTTATATTCTGTTGCTGTGCTCACCAGAGACTGAGTGGAACGAGATCAAACCCCCATCTCCTTCAGAATGGGTGCTCTAATTAAATAGAAGAGTGTTGGATACTGTCAGTCAGCAGTAATCTCTGGGAGGAAAATCAAACGTGGAGCAGGATAACTTGTGACACACGGGCTGTCACTCTAGATGTGCTCCTGAGGAAAGACCTTGCTAAAAGGGGTTTTTAAGCAGAAACACAGGAAAAGCAAGGGAGAGAGCCCAACTGTCTGTGTGAAAAGCCCGACCCTGGGGCACAGGTGTGCAGCTGCTGTAGCTGTCTCCAGGTTAACAGCAAATCTGCAAGACCACTCTCGGTCAAAGCTTAGTCTAAAGCTACAGGCTGCAGCAAGTTCACCTTTTCCTGATAGTGTGAGAGGAACCCTCAAAAGTCATTGTAATACTCAGGCTAGTATTTTGGGGCAAATGATTTACATGCTGCAGATACAAGATAATCTTGTCATATCTCACTATTTTGTTTTACTGGCTCTCTGGGCTTGGTTTTGTCTGAATTACAGATGTTTCTTGTTCAGGTAAGAACAGTGTAGCACATGAAACATGAAAATAAAACATGACAGCTTAAGCTTTGATTTAATAAAAACATTTATACCTTTACTTTATGCCATTAGTGAGTGAAAGCAAGTAGAATGACATATTATTTAAAATGTTTTTCTGTCTATGAAAGGTCCTGAAAATTGTTACTCTCTCCTATTTTACCAGCATGGTGATTTTCTTCTCTAATACCCCCTCATTATTTTTATCTAAAAGCTTGTAAGTGCTCAGTTATGTACAAAGTAGGGTAATCCTTGATGACCTCAAGGTCTTCTCTTAAACATGTTGCAATTCTGGATAGAAACAGTAAGATAACAGTATAGTAAACACATCAATGGAAGGACATATGCTAAATATATATAATAGAAAAGGTCAAAGAAAACTATCGAACGTGTTGCCAGTTTCACGGGAATTTTTATAGACTCTAGAAATGTGAAGGGATCTGCTTTTTGTTTTCAGAGAAAAGTTGATGTGTCACGAGTTGCTCCAATTGGGAATGAAAACCACTTGAAGAGGGTGATATTTGAGACCTGTTATAAAAGTAAATGGTAATGGCATGTGCAACCCACCTGCCCTGAGGTTATTATGGGAATGTGCAGTGCTTGGAAGGATTGCGTTTGTGAACTTTTGGCTTTAATAGGTGGAAGTACTCACCAAGTGCCTCCCAAAGTATTACTGTGATGGAAATCGACCTGTATCTCAGCATTGTGCATGTGCATGTCCACTCCAGCCCGTCAATCAGCGTGAGGTTATGAAGGCTAGGAGAAGTTTCAGGTTAAGGGGATAATGGTTTTGCAACCTGGAAAAATGTATCCCTGTGTGCTTGAGTCAGGAACAGCAGCAGAGTGCAAGAGATAGCTGGAATGTGGAGTCATGTGACAGTTTTAAAGTAATGGGTGTAAATGGATGTAAATGACTTGGCACCTTTTGTTTGGAGCCAGGCAAATAGATTGCTCCTTTGTTCCTCCGGGATCCTGGAGGAACACAGTAAAATAATATCTGTCACTTAAGGTATACCAGTGACTGACTGAAGTCTCCATGTCCCTATGTCTACTACCTGGATAATATATACACAGACAGTGATTCTGTGTCCATTTATGCTGCCACGTGTTGACTCACACTCTATATAAAAGTTTGTTAGAAAGCATAGTCTTCGTGTTATGATAAAATGTTAATACATTTTAAAACACTAATCTAAGAGAAAATAGAGAACTTTCTTACAGAATTTTATTAAGATGATAAATAAAAAATACCAGAATGTATTTTTCATATGTCAAGATAAATAGTACATAGCTTTCTACACTTGTAGTTATGACTCACCAAAACCCATTTAACCTGTGAAAATGTCCAACTAGTAGTTTCTAACGCTGAACCCCTGCCTAACAAAAGAAGGCCAATGAAGGTCAATCTAGAACTATCCACAACAGGTGTTATGTTTTTTTAACTGTTTATTTCTTAAAATGGTTACTACAAAATGGTCAGGCTACAAGGTCTGACCACCTGAGTTCAATCCCTGGGAACCACAAGATGGAAGGGGAGGGGAAGAACTGATCCCCACAAGGCCTGACCACCTGAGTTCAATCCCTGGGAACCACAAGATAGAAGGGGAGCAGAAGAACTGATCCCCACAAGTTGTCCTTTGACCTCCATCCGTACCTGGCATGGGCACACTCATACAAATAAATACTATAGTTAATGCAAATTAAAAACAAGTGTTCTTCCTTCATAGTGAAGTGCCTGGAAATCATTACATCATTGACGTAACCTGTAAGAGACAGATTTGAACTTCCTGCTCTTGATGTAGTTATTGAATATTGAGTCAGAGTTTCCCTTTCATCTCTGAAGTATCTACTTACGTTGTATAGAGATGATAGTCATTGAGACTGGAAGCACATCAGGATGGGATGTATACCTGCAGGGCACACTTCCTCTGCTGATGGAGACATCCTGGTCACTGCAAAAGTTGCTGAAATTGATGTTCCCAAGGATTTAGACTTTGCAAGAAAATACAGTTGTTTCTAACCTTATTGAAACACCACCAAGTCATTCTTTTGAGACATAGGTACTATTGTTACCTTTTCTTACAAGGTGTGTCTTCTAAAGTTCAACCAGAGTGGCTATACCACTAGAGTCTGTTTATGAATTTCATAGCCTGTGTTCTGGGCTGTGTAGCTTACCCTTCTGTTACTGCAACAAAGCATCAAGTCACCATTAACTGACATTTGGATCCTAAAGAATCTCTAACAAACACAGCTTTAAAAATCAATACTGAAAAGGTCTTCAAAGACAGATTCAAATATAAGCTTTTGAAAACTCCTAAGGGAACGTTTTCTGTGATCTCTAAACTCTAGAATTGTACGTATACAGTTGAAACTTTAAATATGGGCACACACAGACATGCACACACACACACACATACACACACACACACACACACACACCTCTGATGTTATTTCCCGTAATAACGGGTGTTCGGACTCACTGACCCGAAAGTGCAGTAATTATAGAAAATCCAAAGCCTTTTGAGTATTGCATGGGGAATGCAACTGGTAAAGTAAGAGATGGTCCAGAATTTGAGGGAAAAAAAAATCTGAAAAAACTGTTTTACTCCCAAGGAGTTCAGATAGGGACACTCAACTTGTGAAGAGAAGAATACAGAACAAAATTTTTACTTTGTGGTGAGAAGAAATGAAAATAGAAAAAGAAAAAGAAAAAAACAAAACCAAAAAACAAAACAAAAAAAAAGCTGCATAGGCATGACTGCCTCATGTACCAAGGCTCATGCTCCCTCTACAGAAGGTGCTGGAACATTACACTTTATTTTTTTTGAACATTTTCTGTGATGTTCATAATAAGTAAAATGGATTTGGATCTGTGTTTTTCTAGTGTCGTGCAGACTAGTTGCCTTTTAACCTGTTGGCTAGGTTGGATTGTAACATATGTCTTTTGGACTGTATCTTACGCAGTGGCAAAGGTTAAGTTAAAACCTATACAGGAAGTAGAGTATTTTTCAATTTCATTTTATAAATTTCCCTGAATGATCAAGTAAAACGCCCAAATTCATCATGGTATTTGATAAGTGTTTTATTCGTTGCAGTTAAGTATTACAATTATGTCTCATGCATTATAAAAATGATACATTTCAAAGCTTTAATTTTGTCATTACCTGCTTCTAATTCTGGACATGTTTAGTTCTTAGTTATTCCAGTGGGAAGAACTCTAGCATGAGAATTATAAGTTCACAAGATAGTTAAGTCTCTCTCATTTATGGATTTTTTAAGCTCTAGGTACCAGCCATAGACTGGTTTGAACCTTTAAAGAACTCCACGTTTCTAGTTGATTTCAGGGTATTCTTACCACTTTTGCCTGTCCGTTACCACGGCAGGGGAGGGAGCAATAAACACCTGAGTAGCTTGGATTTGAATAATTGTACACATTTTGTGTTACAGCTTTATTTTTAAAGCCCCTTTCTTTTTCATAATTCACATTTTTTTTTTTACTTCACCCTTTAAAACCACAGGTATGAGTATTTTATCTTAACATTTCAAGGCTTTCCATTTAAGTAAGAACAGTTTACAGTTGAAAACTGTGAGTGACAAAGCAAGCTTCTTCATTTTTGTATGTCACATCAGACCTTCCTGCTCTGAGTATTTATGATGCTTAAACCAGATTGGATTTTTTCCCCCTCTTGGTAGGTGTACTGGTCCATTAGCAAATTGTCTCTCAGAGAAAACAAGAGACACAGCAGAAGAAGATGACGATGAATACAAGATTCCTTCATCCCATCCTGTTTCCCTGAATTCACAACCATCTCATTGTCATAATGTTAAAGCTCCTGTCCGGTAAGAAGATGAGCATCTTTGTACCACCCTGCATCTGCATAAGCATTGTCATATTGTCAAACATGGGTATTGTTTGTATGTGGTTCAATAGTATGTGCTTGGTTAAAAGTCCTGTTCCTAGCCTAGTCTATAGTTCCTATATATTTTCCTCATTGCTTTCACGTAAACGATTTTGTTGTCTTCTTTCCCTGAAACGCCAAATTACAATCTAATAAAATGAAGCTATACATTACATATAATGATGATTAATTCATACATTTCCCATAATACATTTTAATGAATTTCTTCAGGTCCGAGCACGTATATCATGAAGAAAAATTAGTGCTTAGAAACTAATATTAAGGTGCTAGGTCAACCTTCCTAAGATTTGTTCTTCATATTGTGAAGGCTAGGATAATTTATATTCATTTTCCTTCTTGATATGTAATGTGCTTCTACTGAAATCATACGATAATGGGGGGAAGCTCTGAAGTCACTTTGTTTTTGACCAAGCACTGTTTTAGTTTGTGGGTGGCATAAGAATATAAAGAACTACTTTATTTTCGTTTTTCTTTTTCTTTTTATCCTCATAATGGGGACATTCTTGGTCTTTGAAGTGCCAATCACATTGACATTTATAAGAATTATTGATAATGGCTTACATGTATTCAGTTTGCCTTTAAGCAAAATTGTGGCTTTGCATGCATAAAATTTAATAAAGTTATAATAGCATTTATATAATTTGCATCTTACTGACATGTCAATCTATTAGCTTTATTTTCTGAACTTATTTTCTCAACTTGGGTTCATTCTCCGTGCATAATATTCCTGGAGCTGTGCTTAGCCTCGGCTCTGCTCATCTATGTTCAGCCACTCTTGCTGGCCGAGCTGCCTGGGGCCTCCTGATGACTGAGGGATAGGAGATGTCCGTCATCTACCCCATCTTTACTCAGTGTGCTGCTTCCTCTTGAGGCCAGGCCAGCCAACTGGAAGTATTTTATAAGTAGTGCTTCCATCTTTGGAGGTGACAACTCTTCTCAGGTGTCTCACCAAAGTAGTAAAAGAAATATTTGGAAATGGAGAGATCTATTTTTAAACCAGAGTTGTGTCTCAAAAGGAATGCTGGTGGGCAGAGTTACTACCCAGGCTTAGTGATGTGCTGCAGTCCACGCTTTCACTGATTACCGCAAGAGCCAGCTATCTCTTGGTAATTGTGCTGTTGAGTGATCCTCAGAAGAAAGATCCTCAGAAGAAAATAACGGGGAGGGTGTTAGGCCGGAAGAAGCACGTGCCCACCGAGCTAGCGGGGGATTCACACCTGCTCATCAAGTACAAACTGAGAACAAGTCCCACATTCTTTGGCTCTTACTAATTTAGTGTTGTAATTTTTAAATGCTAAAATTGAACAAGATTTTTTTGGTTTCTTTGGGATTCTCCTTCTTTTCATGGCTGGAAGACTGAAAGATAGGATTTTAACTCATCAAATTTTAATTGTCACATCATAGTGATATTTCGGTAGCTAGCCTCTTGGATACTGAAAGTCAATTTGAATTATAACCATCATGACCATCTCCCCACAGTTACAGAGAAGTAATAAATGTTGCTAATCCCTAAGCTTAATTGTAATGAACTTCTTATCTAATTTGTTCTTGAAAACCAGTGAATGGAGTGTCACCTCATGTCACTTACAGAGTACTCCCTCTCCTTAGAACTCCCTTTTCCCATATGTCACTCACACCCCCTTTGGAACATCAAGAAAAATAAATTGTCAATATGTGGGAAGTGAAACAGTAAGTGAATAATTCAGTTCAGTTTGAGTAAAATCCATCATCATTATGAAAATTCAATATGTAACTGTTCTTAAATGAACCATATCTTGCCCGTTAAAAAGAAGTGGTCACCAGAGAGAATAGAAATGAATTTCAGATGAATCACTCTCGCAGTATTATCCACTGTCTCCTTCATTATGGATGTAGTTTCACTTTGTTCTAAGAAATCAGGGTAATTCAAAAGAAAAGTATAAAATTTCACTCGCTCTGGCTCTTTATTAGCCAGCTGTTACTAGGCCAGATGCTAAAGAGCAAGTGTGCTGTGTCCCCTAGCCCCACCGACACCCTCCCATGCCTCGTTTTCATCCAGTATTGATGCCAGTACCAAAATTATGCCTTTTAAGTTAATTAATATTTACCCACATTAAAACACTTGATGTGCACCCAAAGCCTTTGCTGACATCACTTCCCTAAGGTGTCAGAAAGCCAGTGTTTGTTGAACATCGTGGTGAGATAGGTTCAGATGGTGTAGGTCTTTGAGTATTCCTGCAGATCTTAAACGAAACTGTCAGATGCTTTATAGTGGTTTCTTTCTTTTAAGGCCCTAGCATAATTTCAATTCAAAGAATGCTTAAGTTGAATAAACAAACACATTCAATGTCATCAACAATATGGAGGCTGTTAGACTTTACATAGTTTTCGGTGGCGTGTACTTCTCAGTTGCTTCAAAACTCTGGTCAGGTGCAACTAAAATCGTACACAGATGTGTTTAGATGTTCAGCTGCTTTACAATCTCTTGGTTTCAGTGAGAGAAAGAGACATTTTTACTTTCAGACATACACATCTGATTTTAAAGTCCAGGTCAGGGGAGCTGCATGTTGTTACTAATCCTTTTTCTAGAAAAGGTAATTGTTTTTGTTTTGTATTCTTCTTACCTTAGTAGGTCCGACAGTCAGTTCGGTGATTGTCACCTCACGCCCGCCATGACTTTTAAATGATTCTTGCCCTCTGGTCTCCACATTAGGTCTTGTGATAATGGTCACTGTATATTGAATGGAACTCATGGTACGCCTTCAGAGATGAAGAAATCAAACATCCCAGATTTAGGCATCTATTTGAAGGGTATGTATGGAATGTTTTCCTTTGCAATATACATCTTTAAGATGGTCAGAACTTAAAGGCAAAGTTCCCTTCTGTTTTCATACTGAGAATACATTAAGGTTTTGTGTTATCCTCCAGGAGATGTTTCTGATTCAGCCTCTGATCCAGTACCATTACCACCTGCCAGGCCTCCACCCCGGGACAACCCAAAGCATGGTTCTTCAGTCAACAGGACGCCCTCTGATTATGATCTTCTCATCCCTCCATTAGGTTGAAATTTTAAAAGTAGTTTAAACAACCCCTGACCTGCTCTCTGTATCTGCATTATTAGAATTAAGAGTTCAGTATAATGCAGACTCCCAGTTGAGAATTTGCTTAAACTTAGTTGGGTTCTCCGGGTGATGGTGGCTCTTGCATTCACATGACATCACTCTAACAGATGAACTAATTGCATAGGAAATAGCTGTGAAATTTTAGGGGATTTTCATAGCATCTTTTAGGTTTTTAAGTATCTGAATTTTCTGTAATAATGTGCTACTTTTACAATCAGAGAAGAATATTTAACGTAGTTTGTTTTAAGCTGTATGTCCACGATATCATCCTTACATAACCACAAAGTGATGGTCTGGAAGAACTGGCCATCAGTGAGGATTTCATCAGGTTGTCTCTTTTAGAGTCAATTCTGTGTCAAGACCTGAGTCTGGCTCACTCCTCTGGCCTCTGTCCAGTGGCTTTCTAGTGATGGTCTGGAGCATTAAGCCAGGGCCCTGCAAGTATACTAATCTGTAGTAAACGTTAGCCACATTCAGCATGAAATTGCCAGGCCCTCTTAGGTTAACTAAATTAGGAGAAAGTATATACTTCATCCTAGAAAACAAGAACAAGCTTGATTTGGTCTGTTTATAAGCTTTTCTGAATTGTCTGTTAGGCTATTAGAAATACTAAGTGAACTTTTGCATTTCTCATAAGCACCTCTGACCAGTAGTTGGAACTGTCCTATTACAGTGTCTTTTGCTTCTGATTTATTGATCAGAGGTTATTGTTTTGTTCTGTTTGACTTTTCCTCATATACTTGAGTTCTAAGACCCTCCTAACTTCCTGTCTACAGTCTTGTTTTTTTTTAATCTGCTTTTTCTCTATACTGGATCTTGATCTATTACTCAGGTCCCCATGATCTAGAAGACAATGTTTAATAGATTTCTCTGGGGAGCTGTCAGGGACCTACGTGTTTGCATCTGGTCTAGTCGAGTATTTTTTGGTTCAATATAATAGCCATAGGTGGTTGATGACCTTTCTGTTAGTGTTTCCCATAGAAGTTACAGCCTGTCTCTTCTCTTGGGCCTTCCTTCAGCTTGACCTGTGTATCAGTTCTTGCTTACTGTTCTCTCAGCAAAGCACAGACATTGCTTGTCTTTTGTGGATATGTATTTATGAACCTCTGATGTTCCACAAGATAGCAGCACATTACCGGATGCTGCTTGTATTTTTCTTCTCTCCTCTCATAAATTCTCCTTTATGCGGCCAATTAAACACTTTCACCTGTCAGTCATAAGTGTTTGTGAACAGGTTTTCACTCCCCTTGATAGTATTTAAGCTTCTTAAGTTTTGATCTTCATATCACTCAATTCCTAGCGTGGTGTCTGATACTTTAAGAGCTGAAAAAAAGATCTGAATTTAATTATGTGACAGCAAGAGCCTGAATGATAACAAATCTCTCCTAAATCTTAAAATACTTAAAATTAGAAAAATATTGGTGGTGATTAGATCAAATATTCTGCATATTTTTGCAAGTCAAGCAAAAAGAATGATAAATTCATTTTAATGTATTTATGTCTAATTGATTCTGCTTAAATACATGTGTATTTTTATTACAACATTAGGAAGGTGTTTATATATAGCCGGCCTCACTGACAGCATATTTAATGTACATATTTGAAAATTGTACTCAGTTCATTTTATTTTTTTTTTAAAGATTCAAGGTAAGAAAAACTCTGGTCTAGCAAAAAGTTGCAGGGATATAGAACCACACTGCAATGTTCTATGTACATTGAGTAAATCATATACATAATATACATACACACACACTTACTTACTTACTTACATATATACATGTGGATAACTAGCTTTGGGGCCACCTAAAGGGGATCTCCATTGACATGTTCTTCTCTAGAGATGACAGCTAAGCAAACAATACATTCTGCTTCACTTGTGCATTTGCTATATATTTTGACAGTAAATCAAATGTTTGGTAGAATATAAATGAATTACAGTCAGGTGGAACAAATGTTATGGAATGGTTAGTTAGACATGTTCAGTGACATTAAATTATATGTTCATGGTGTGATTTGTCTCAGGAGAGTCCATGAACTCTCTTTGTTGCTCAGAGATTTCTGTTTAGCTGGTTTTACTTATAATACGTTTCAGTTCAGAGTTCTAGCATACTAATAGTCTAAAGGTTACAAAGGGCCTGTGAGCCGATTTATAACTTGCAATGCTGCTTTTTATAGAAAGACCCAGGAAACAGAAAAATCTAGGTGTTTGATGACCTTTGTTAGCTAAGAAAAATGTTTTCATGGGGGCTATTTCATTGGTGTGTGTGTGTGTGTGTGTGTGTGTGTATGTATTTATGTACATTTTCTATACACTCCCATAAATCAACCCCATTGTGTAAGTTAGGGGCGTGCTGAATACACCCTACACATGAACTTATTAGAAGAAATAAGGGAAAATCAGTCGTAACTTTTGTTTGATACTGTGTTTTGATTAATGAAGTTCTACTGTTGATAATAGTCTTTCTTTAAATGCAGGTGAAGATGCTTTTGATGCCCTTCCCCCATCCCTCCCTCCTCCCCCACCTCCTGCAAGACATAGTCTCATAGAACATTCAAAACCTCCAGGCTCCAGTAGTCGGCCTTCCTCAGGGCAGGACCTTTGCCTTCTTCCTTCAGGTAGGAGTGAGGGAAAAGCCAAAGAAGGGGGGCCGAAGGGATGGCTCGGGTTCAGAGCACTGGAGCTCCTCAATTCAATTCCCAGCAACCACACTGTGGCTCATAACCATCTATAATGAGGTCTGGTGCCCTCTTCTGGTGTGCAGGCACTCATGCAGGCAGAACACTGTATACATAGTAAATAAATACATCTAAAAAACAACAAAAGAATTTTTCTTTTAGAGCAAAGTATGTCTGAGATCATGCTGTGAAATTCTTGTTATTGTTTCCTGAGTCTCTGCCACACTAGCAGAAAATCTTCTGGGTAGTGAGAGCTGTGGTTGCCTGGTCTGCTTGACACCAGATTGATGTAATGACCAAACATCACAAAGATGGCAGAGCAGTAAGGACTCATAGTGCTTGCATATGACCCAGTAAACAACCCTACACCCATGCACATGTGAGCAACACCAATTGAATTTAGTGAGTTATTTTATGTTGTTTAAAAAGAAAGATGTAAAGTTAGACTTGAGATTTGTTGGTGGGGCAGAGAGTTGAAGTTGGTAGGAGTGAGTTGGCACTGGGTTGTATATTGTGCATTGTGTACACTGAAGAAAAGGAAAAGAAGGGAAAGGAGAGGGAGTATGCTCTGTGTATTCTATGGAGCAAGTGATGCCTTCAGATGCCAGCAGAGTCCCTGAGGTGGATGATGGTGTGATGGGCTAATAGGAGCAACATAGACTTTTTATGCTATTAACTATTTTAACTTTCATTTTAAGAATGGAGATATGTTGTCTTAAACAGAAAATCAATACAGTTTTCTGTTAGTACACATCCATAGAGTGTGGAGCAGATATAAAAATGAAGAGACTAAAGAAAACCCTCAGCATATATTGGGCAGAATTATCAGAAAAAGGAATCACACCCACACATGGCAGCATTCTGTTGCTAACACCATCTCCAATCTCTGCAGTCTGCCCAGGTAGAGGTGTGTGCTCCATGTGCCTTGAAAGGCTTCCCTCCTGGACTAGCTTTGGTAAAGCAGTCTAGCTGGGCGTGGAGGGACATGCCTGTAATCCCAGCAGTTGGAAGTTTGGGGCACAGGACTATGAGTTTGAGGTCATCCTGGGCTACACCAGGAGATCTTGCCTCAAGAACAGAAAAAAAAAATTCTTTTCTTTTTAATGTTTTCTGCACATTTCCATATAAGATAAATCGTGAGAAACCTTTTTAGTGTTCTGATTGTTCTTGGCTTCTGCGATCCCTTTTTGAAAACCTATAAAGCTGTTAATCTTCTCTCTCTGTCCCTATGACCCTGACCACTGCCTCTATTTTCATCCTCTCTCTTTCCCTCTGCCCCCACTGCCCCACCCTCATCCCTCATCACCTCTCTGCTTCTCTCTCTTCTCTTTCTCATGTGGTTTGATAATGTAGAAAGTTTGGAGAGATTTCATGAAACACAAAGTCTGGTCACCTAGCAACACATGCCACTTTATGTTTCAAGGGGCTGAATATCAAAAGAATAATTTTCAGTTGAGGTTTTCAACAGCAGTTGTCTAATGTTTAGTTCACTATTAACACATTCTACCTCCATGCTGCTTATGGTTTACCAGGATGCGACCTAAGACCAAGTGTCCTAAGGTCATCTGCTGCAAGCAAGAGATAAGACAAGTATGTGAGTTTGGGGCAGTTTCTGATTAGCATCCTCTAGCTTTTCTAGACACAATTTAAGCCCTGACTCATGGAGTCTCTGTACAGTGGTTTCTTTTTACAACAAAGGCAGGATTTCTGAGCATTACTAGAAAACATTTTGTTACATTTTACAAAATGTGTCATCATTTTTCTGAAGAAGTACAATGGCACATTGCTAATGGTAGTTCTTCCCTCTACAAGCAAAACTGATGAAAGACATACTTACTACATCACAGTTCAACTCCCTGCTTTTCAATTGTAAACTCACTTTCCAGTAGCTGCTACGGAGGTCTCCCTGATGCCCAGTGTTTTTAATTAATTAGTGTATGCATACATTATTCTGCAGTGTTGACATGAGTTCCTTGTGAAGTATCCCAACTTAAGGACAGAATAGATAACTTATGAAAAGATACTGCGTTTTCTCAATCTATTGTATTAAATCCCCAGCTCTTTCTGGTAGCCTTCTAACCCTGCACAGCCGAGTTGGGGTGCCAGCTTTCCTCTGCTCCAGAGTTCAGCTTTCACACTGCAGAGCTGCCTTTCTGTAGAGAAGCCTCAGGACTCCAGTGGCTGGAAAAAGGACAGCCTTGCAGAGACTCAGCTCTGTTTTCCCTTTGTGTTTCCTACCTTGGGCTTTCACACAAGATTTCTTTTGGCAAGATTAGAATTCCCACTAACATGCGTGAGCCATCCTTTATGGACGAGCCAATCAAACCTTAACAAAACCCAAGTCATCAACAAAAGCTCCACAATTTCCTGTCCACAAACTCAAGGCAACTGCTGGCATCCATGCCTTTTTCTCTTTGTAACAAAGAGAGAGAAAGGAAGCATCCCTTTATGTGGGAAGGTTGAAATGGGCATTTCTGCAGTTTCGTGCCAGCATCTGTGCTTAAGCAACAGAGCTAGGACAGCACTAAGTCTTAATCACACACAGCAGGGATTCTTTGTGTAGGACCCAGGAAGCTTCCTGTGCTTGGCAGTCTTACTTCACCTTCCTCTCACTTTCCCCTCTAACCTAGAGTCTCTCTTGAAGTGCAAATCCAATATTAACATCTCAATTCAATTTTACAACCTAGTGACGTTATTAAAGATAAGTAATACTCTTAACTCTGAGACATGTACATACATCTATATAAGTAAAACTCAAAGAAATGCCCTGTGAATGGCAACAGCCATGGCAAAGGACACAGTGGGTATTATTTACTCCACCCTACTGAAACCTCATCAATGATGAGGCTAGTCAGACTGCTTGTGCCCTCTGCCAGGCTGACGGAGGAGTCACATGAATGATGTCAAGGGCAGTGTCTTTCCCATGTGGAGGCTGCCCTGCCGTGTTCACATGTGAAAAGTTCAAGGGCAAGAACTTCTCTTCAGTTCAGCAGCAGTCTCTAGGGATTTGCTGTAAGAAGTCAGGCGGGATCTGCCTATGCTGTAAATTAGGCTCAGGACTACATTTCTTAGCAAATTGAACACATTGGGTGGATTACATTCTCAAAAAATATATATGATTGTATAATTACACATTGGCTGCAGCATTTTCAATTTGTGTGTTTTAATCTTAAATATGGACATTGGCCTTACTTAGGTTTAAAAGAATTTAATTCAGCAAAGCTTTATTGATTTTCAAATTCCCCTTATTAGAGGACAGCTAGTAATTACAAGACTCTGTAGTAATTATTCTGCATCATGCCACCCCCTTTGAAAAAGCAGCTCCAGTTCCATAGCTCTCATCGGGGATTCTCCTTCTCCCTGCCCCTTACCAAGAGCAACTTAGCTTGAAGCAAGGTCTAATACGTCATGATGGAACAGATTCTAACCGGTTTTGCTATTGATTTAAATAATTTAGTGTATCCAGTCCCTTTTTAGGCAAAATGGTTTAATGGAAAAACATTTAAAAACTACAATTGTATATTTTGTAGTTCATTTATAATACTAAAATATATTCAGATTTTAACTTTTTAAGTTTTCAGTTATTGTCTGTAAATAATGTAGAGGTGTCTAATAAGCCTGTGAGTTGCCTCTAATGTGTAATAAACAAGTACAGATACTATGAAGGCAGGATAAAGGTAGTGACAAGTGCTCCAGGAAGAGAAAATGAGATAATAGTTAATGATTTTAAGTAGCACTTACATGCTCTAGTCAGATATTAGTATAAAATGTAGTATTTTATAATATATTATAGCATAAATAAAACAATGTATTACTATATACTTATAGTATATATAGTGTAAATAATATATAGTAAAATATAGAGTGTAAAGTACATAGTATGAATAAAAATAGTTTGCCAAATTCAAATGAATAATCAATGGACTAAATTGTAGCCAAACTATGTATACTTATAGTCCATCTTTCATTATGGAAAGTATGTGTTTACATGGATTTATTTTTATTAGGTAAAATATTTACTAAGAGCAAGCTAATTGCCAAACCATTTGCCTGTTGCTGTATTTGAGGTAGGAGATACAATATAACTAAAGAAAATCCTGCCCTCCAAGGAACTTGGAATAACTTCAGAGATGGTACCAGCAGAAGAAAATAGATGCAGAAAGCATGAGGGTGGAGGCGATGGCTATAAATTATTAGTGAGGCAAAGAAGTCAGAGATGATGTTCTTCTATTCAGACAAGAGTGCGTGCTAAGGCTTTAAGCCTGTACCCTGCTAACGTTAAAGCAGTTAGGCCTGTGGTCCTAGTGACTTCTGCCAACACAGACTCTGGTTCTCTCTTTAGTACCACTTGGTGAACTCCATCACGTATAGTGAAATAATTTCTCAGTTTAAAATTCGTGTTTCACAATTTTACATGGCAGAGTATAACAGTATATTTTCACTGTGTGCTCAAACTTTGTTTTTCATAATGGTGCATTTTGTCACAGTTGAATTTACTATTCAGTGAGCCAACCTGAGAACTTGATCTTAACATATTTTGGGACTCCCAAGATAGTGCAATTAATAAAAAAATACCTTATATTTACAGATTTTTGTACATATATTAATTCACTTAAAAATTGCAAGCCTCGGGTCTGTTTACAGATTTATCTTGATGTCAGAGCTTCAGGAGCCCAAGTGATCCAGCAGTGCACTCATAAGGCAAAGTGTGCAGCATTTTTTTCATGTTTTTTTGGTTTTTTTTTCCCATCTGTTTTCATTCATTGAAACACATAGGAAGGGATAGGGATTTGAGTTAAGAGGAAAGTGATCTGAAAAGATAAAGAAAGATCCAGTCTTCACTTTGGAAGGAAGGGGACTAGCTCTAAACTGAATAAATGAATGAGTTTGAAAACTGCACAATCCATTGGGTATTACTGCTCAGGAAATTAGTTGACCAATTCATTATCAAAATCTACAGTCCTTAGAAAGTTCCCAGAATTCTTTCTTCAGCCAACTAGCAGGGACCACCCTTTTAATTAAAGAATTGTCTTTATTTTCAAGATCCCTGTTTTGACCCAGCAAGTGGCCAGGTTCCATTGCCTCCTGCCCGGAGAGCACCAGGAGACAGCGTCAAAGCCAACAGAGCCTCCCAGGACTATGACCAGCTCCCTTCATCTTCCGGTGAGTTGGCTGAGAACAGTAACAATATTGTCCTGTTTATACAGCACTTTTGCTCTGTAGCCTCCGTCTTTAGTTTATTGCATTATACCTAAGCATTCTCTTACTTTTGACATCCTTCATATTTGGTTTGTAAAGCGTACGTTACCAAAAGAAACCTAGAAAAGAACCTCAGAAAAAGAAAAGGTGAGGCTTCCTATTATGTCTGAACAGTCAGTGAGCTCACAGTCTTTGTTTTGGACTGCTGCATTCTCTCTTTTAACTTCCATTTGTCTCATCCAGATTTGAGAAATCTAGAAAACTTCCTTGAGCATCTGCCCATGCTGTGTTTTTGTTTTGTTGTTGTGTTTGTTGGTTTAATTTCATATTAAGACTGAAGACTCTTCAAACGTTATATCATTAACAAGCCATGTTACTGTTAATTGTTTATTGTGAGGTTTTTGTTGTTGCTTTTGTTGCTCCTGTTGCTGTTGTGGTTGGTTGGCTGGCTGGCTGGCTGGCTGGCTGGCTGGCTGGCTGGCTGGCTGGTTGGTTGGTTGGTTGAATGGCTGGTTGGTTGGTTGGCTGGATGGATAGTTGGCTGGTTGGCTGGCTGGCTGGTTAGTTGGTTAATTGCTGTTAGGGTTTTTTGTTTGTTTGTTTGTTTGTTTTTTAAGACAAAGTTTTCTGTAGACCTGTATCCTTCCTAACGTCTGTCATTATCCCAGATTTCATCATTCCTTCATTTGCTTGACTCATTTGTCTGTTTCTTCTAGTATCTTAACACTAAAGCAAGGAGTGTCACCTCAGGCTGCTTAGAGTGAATACCACAGGTTAGCTGTTAATCAACAAACATTCATTTCTTACATTCCGAATCCTCAGAAGGCCAAGAAGTGCCAGGCATTTGGTATCTGATGAAAACCTGCTTCCCTCTTCATATGTGGCCATCTTCCTACTGGTGTAGTGAAGTGCAGGCCTTTTTTATCTGAGTATTAATCCCTTTCCTGAGAGTTCCACTCTTGACAACTTACTCAGCCACTATAAAGGCCTGAGCAAGGCATAGGGCCACACTGCCGTAATGCCAGCACTCAGAAGCTGAAGCAAGAGCCTTATACCATGATTAGCAACAGACTGAGATACACAGTGACATAGGAAAGCTAAGACCAGTGTGGCCTACATAGGGAAACTCTGTCTCCAAACAAACCATGTACCATGACACAATGAGACCATAGTATTGTTGTATCCCAGTTATCCTCCTGGATGCCCAATGCATACGTATATTGTTGGGGACAAGAAGGAAGATATGTTAAATATAATAGTCACATACATGGGATGTTCTGAATAGTTGAGCTGCTTTGACTGTTATCAGCAATGTAGTTTTCCTATAGTGCTATACAAGAGATGCAGGTTCTCTCTAAAACCTCAAAGGTGTTCACACTTGTATATGACCTGGGAAAGCACAGAAAAGTTTAACCCTTTTGGGTTTTGGCCCACATTGTATGCTTGTTCCTGTCTAGCTACTCAGGGCTTTCAGATATGCTTGTGCATAGAAATGTAGTTCCAAGTAAAACAGACTGAGAAAGCGTGGAAATCAAGGAGGGAAATATCTGCGAGCCTCATGTGACATAAGAAAGCAAAGCCATTACTGAAGTAATGTTGAAGTACACTTTTGGCAAAAGCACCACATCTGACTTGAAATGATACATTCAACACCTCCAACTTGTTAAGATATTCATGTACATAGTGAGTCCAGTTATCACCAGTCACTGTTTTCCCTGCTTCTTCTGTGTTGGCTCCATAACATGTGGGTGTTGTAGAGTCAAGAATGTCACTCATGTGTGGGATTTCAGGTGGTATGGACTGGGGTTAACATTACAATAGAAATCTCAAGAGTGTTTCAGCTAGCAAACAGAAAAACATCCACTCAACAGGACTAAACTAGGTTTTTCCTAAGAAATTAAAATATATATATATTCATAACCAGAGTCAGCTATAGCATCAAGTATTTCATCCTTCTTCCCAAACCTTTTGAAACATTAGCAAAGCATGGAACTGGTACACTGTGTTACAAATACCAGCAAAGCATGGGCTAGTGCCTCTGTCTCTGACCTGTGTTTATTAGCAAGAAATACACTATTTTTTTTAAATAGGTGCACATCTGTAATAGCCTCTGGATTAGGTATTCTCATTTAAAACCTGACCTAGATGCTAGGCTATCCGCCTTCACAATCTGTTCTTGTCAAAGGCCCTCTTAAATGACCTAACAAGGATTCTGGTGTGGTTGTGAACTCTAAAAAAAATTAATGTGTGTCATCTTTCAGAGCTACTATAAATAACTGATAGTAGCTTCCTCATCAATGAAATATGAAAAGAACAGTTCTAAAGAATTCAGAAATAGCTTCATCAATGTAAATATTATGCACCTTATCTCCCTTTGTGTAAGTGCATCTGTAGAGCTGCAAGGTACTTCAAGTGTGTTCATTTCTCTCCAAAGAAGTGTTTTCTAGATTAAAAGAGTTAATGTTGCCATTGGCATTTTTATCAAATGATTATGTGATAAAAAGCATTTACAAAAAAGTTTTAAATTTCACTGGCTTATTTTAAAATAACATACTTCTGGATTGGGGCAACTTTTTTGGCAGTAATCAATTTATTCCTTAGGTGAGTACAGTACAGGCACATAGCTCGTGTCACTAATAGCTATGTGTGTTATAAAACTTTGATGCTGCTTTTCTCCTAGTACATATTGTGCTGCAGTTTGAATTCCTTAAGCATTCCATAATGCTTGTTCTCACATGCAGCGTTATCTTTGAAGGAGATTATTCATACCATTAGTAGGTATTAGGTACTTCGAGGACTTGAAACAATGCTAAGATTAAGATGTCTGTGACTCACGTCAAAGGTCTTTATTTCTGAATATTCTGACAAATTTAGGAGGTGCTGTTCTTTGGGGAATGAGCTGTGGTGCTTTGTCCTTTGTTTATTATTAGCTTACTGGGCAATTGCAGGACGGTTGAACAGATTGTTACATTAGTAATCCAAAAAGATGGAGATTTCAGATGGAAACAGTTGTAATTCACACAAGGTTTAGAGATGTGTTTTAAGTTACCGTCAGTGATGGGGTAGATTGTCATAAACACTTAGTTCTGATTCCGTTGTGGAGATTTCAGTGTGGTTGATCTCCACCAGTTCACCTGGTAATTGGTGCCACTTGAAAACCTTCACACACAGCTCCAGTTTTAAACCTCGGGGCTGAAGTGTTTCTCCACAAAGATCTGAAAGTCTTGCGTGCTGCTTTCTATGTATTCTAAGCACAGATTATCTGAAGTTTTTCATGTGTTCAAGTTTCACTGAGAACGTTATGCGAACTCATCTGTTGATTAAACAGTGTCCAGACTGTAGTAATTCAGCATCACAGTGTAAATAGGCTCCAATATTAATTGACAGTGCATGTATTTGAAAAAACAAGATTGTAATATATTTTAAGATTTTGTTCATTCTTTATTCAGTTGAATTCACATTATTTCTTCTAATTATCAACTATTACTGTACATAAGAAACATAAGAAAATTACTAGTCAAAGAGTGTTGATGCTTATTCCAAGAATTGTACGCATTTACTAAATTACTGTAAGTTTATATCCCAGACTATATGTACATGTTATATAATATTTAATTTATTAATAATCATTTACTATAGGATAGAAATTTTGATAACTATTTTAGGAAGCTAGAAATGAGAATCATATGTATCATTTAATATACAAAGTATATTATACATAATTTTTATTAGATACATAGATGATATTTTATATAATATATATGCTGTATATACTTTAAACATAGCTATAATATATAAATATAAATTAATGTGTACAACTGCAATAAGCTTAATTTATAGATTAAAGAAAAACAACATGTTTTACTAATCTGCCAATGATCCCACCACAACAGCTGTCAGTCAGCCCACTAAAATGTAAGTTGATTCTAACAATTTTAGTAAGCTTTGCAAACATTCGTTCTTTTGTTGTTAATGAAGTTGGTGTTGTGATTTCCACAGTAGCCAAGTCAAAACCAAGTTAGGACATAATCAAAAATCACACCTTCCTGTGACAGTGGTTGTTGAAGCACACGTGGACCCTCTTTCTAGTGAAACAGGAAGGACCGTGAAGGAATAGCAGTGACAGTAGAGCGCTGGAAGGCACCGGAAGCAGAAAACGCCCCAGGAACTCTGCAGAACCCTTCCCTGGGTGCTTGCTGCTCTTTGTGTCTGCTGATCCCCCTCTGGCATCTCAGTCTTGGTTCTTGAGCAGCTCACATCTGTAAAGCAGACGGAACCTTGCCTGTTTAGCTGTGGTTCTGTGGATTGCATGAGAATGACATATACATTCAGAAACACTATGTGGTAGGAAAGGAAATCACCTAGAGATGTGCCACAGGGTTGGCCCATGCATTCCCAGTTGGTTTTTGTTAGGTGTTAAGAGATAGCGGTTGGATTTCAATACTCTGTGTGCAATGTTTGATTTTCCCAGCACCCTTTCTGTGGCATCCCTTTGCTTGTTGTGTGATTTTCGTATGTAAGAACTGGCTGGCAGCAGATGTGGGGGTTCTGAAGCTCAGTTCCATTAGCCTCCGAGTCTGTCCTGTTGCTGTGGCGCTGCATTGCATCTTGCAGTCTGGTGTGTAAAGCCTCCAGCTTTCTGCTGTCTATTCATTGTTGCTTTGGTGCTTTGATATCCCTGAGCTTTCATATGAATATTAGAGGTTTTTTCCCACTCTGTGAATATGATCATGGGTATTTTGACTGCAATGTGAATCCATACATGGATTTGAATCTATAGGATAATTTATATATTACAGACATTTTAACAGTAGTCTGTACGTCCATGGATGTGGAGTTTCCGTTTCTGTTTTTCATGTCAGTTTCTTCAGTTATTGCTTTATAACTTTAACCATAGAGCTCTTTTACTTCCATAGATAGGTTCATTCATAAATTTTTTTTAAAGATTTATTTATTAATTTTATTTATGTGACTACATTGTAGCTGTCTTCAGACACATCAGAAGAGTGCATCAGATCTTATTATGGATGGTAATAAGAGCCACCATGTGGTTGCTGGGAATTGATCTCAGGACCTCTGGAAGAGCAGTCAGTGCTCTTAACCACTGAGACATCTCTCAGTCCCCATTCCTGAATGTTTTATCTGTAGCTTTTATGGTTTTATATCATTGAAAGGCTTATATGTGGAAAGCTACTAATTCTTGTATGTGGGCTCTGCATTCTGCACACCATTGAATACTTAACTGTTTTGGTGGACTCTAGGTTTTGTGTACAAAAATCATGTATGCACAAAAATCATTCACAAGAAGTGTCAGTTAAATTTCCTCCCTTTCTTTTATGGCTTTTGGGTTGCTTCTCGTTAAGATATTCTGTTTGAAATGTATGGTTCTGTACTGAATAACCTGGTGGCAATGGTCACCTTGGCCTTGTGCCTGATCTCAGAGAAACTACTTGCAGCTTCTCTGCCTTCATATTAATGTCATCTAGGGGTTATTGTACTTAATTCATACTGTGTTGAGGGCTTTTATCATAAAGAAGTGTTAAGTGGTATCTAATGCTTCTTTTGAATCTACTGAGATCATATTTGGTCATAAGGTTTTCATATTTTATTCTGTCAGTGTATTGATTTCCATATGTTGAACTGTCTTTTAGCTCTGGGAATGTAACCAACTTTAATAATGGTGAATAAACTTGAATCCCTGGGACAAAACCAGTGTGCTGGTGGTACATGATCTCTGTGACTTACTAGTGAGTTTGATTCCATGGAACTTTGTTGAGAATCTTTGTATCTATGTTCATCAGAAATAAATGATCTATAGGTTGTTGTTGTTGCTGTTGTTGTTGTTGCTGCTGCTGCTGCTGCATGCTTGTCTGCTTTTGGAAGTTGGATAGTGCTGGGTTCCTGGAAGGTTTCCAATGCTGATAAATTGTAAAAATCCAATGAAAAGAAACTAGGTGGTTAACCATCAGCAGTGAAGCTTGCTGACCATGTGCTCCTTCTCAGTGGGAGACTTCATTGGTGATTCAATCTCATTACCACCATTGTTCTCTTCAGATTCTGGGTCTTCACGGTTCGTTTGACCGGTTTGCATGCCTACAGATGTGTGTCTCTGGGCTTTCCTGTTTGTTAGCTTATGGTTGTTCATGGGACTCTCTGTGATTGCATTTCTCTGGCTGAGATTGTAATGCTTCATTTGCCCTTTCTGATCATACCTGCTTGTTTTCCCAATTAGCCTGTCTTGAAGGTTATCCTGTTTAGGTTTTTGAAGAGCCAGTTCATGGTTTCACTAATCCTTTCCAGCACTTATTTTTGCTGGAACTCTTGTTGTTTCTTTCCATAGGCTACATTAGGTTTAGGTTTGTTCTTGCTTCTCTAAGTACTGGAGAGTACTGGCATATATATTTACTTGAGGGTTTTGGGGGTTTGAGTTTTTGGGTTTTATTGTTTGTTTGTTGTTGTTGCTGCTGCTTGTTGGGTTTTTGGTTGGTTGGTTGGTGTCCCTGTTTCTGCCCCCACTTCCCACCCACCCATGCCCAGGTGAAGATCCTCACAGCATGTTTTTATACCTTTGAATGTCCCTTCACACATTTCCTCTATTGTGTTTCCATTTTCGTTAGTGTTTGGAAATTTTAGAATGCTCCCAACTTTCTTCATGACAAACTTGCTTATTAAAAAGAATCTTCAGTTTCTTTTTTTATGAATTTTTACAATTTTCAGAATCTTTTGTTGAGTCATGTTATTCCATTTGATCAGAAAGAATAAAGGGTACCACTTCAGTTATTTTCAATTTGTTGACTCAACATGGACTATTCTAAAGAAAGCTTCATGTTCCCATAAAATGTTCTTCCTGAAGCTGTTGGATAAAGAATATTCTGTAGGTGTTATATGAACTCATTTATCCATTTCACAGTTTGGTTCTGATGTTTGTTAATATTTTTCTCTGGATGACCTTGACAAATGAAGGATGTTGAAATCTTAGCATCGCTACTACATGGCTATCTGGCCTCCCATATCCAATTGCTTTGTTATATAAAATTGGGCATTCTGATAATAAGTTCATATAGATTCAGTCATATTGCCTCGTTAATTTGCTCCTTTATTCATTATAAGGTGGCTTTCTTTGTCTCAAGTTTATTTTTAGATGTAAATATAGCCAGTTCTGTCTGTCTTAAGCTTCTGTTTAGAACATTGTTAACCATCCTTTACTCTCAACTGTTTCTGTATTTCCTATTGAAGCGAGGTTGGTTGTATGACTCCAGGGAGTGAGAAAAGGAATAAATGACAGACATACATAAAAAAGCTGGGATCAGGTGGCCTGAGACTCTCCATATATTTATTATATACAGTTGAACTCAGAAGCAGAGTTTTTAAAGACAGACTGGGAAGCAGGGTTATTAATTAAAACTGAACAAGGAATTTGTGTAGCTAATCTCCGTACGAGCAGTTTCTTTGGGGGAACAGTTCTCAGACTGTTTCCATCTGGAGAGAGATAGCTGAAGTGAACATCTTCTGCACATACTGTCACCACTCACATTCAGACCCAAGAAAGGCTCATCCCTGAGCCTCACTTGGGCAATATTTGCTACTTCTGTAGGGCTGGAGCGTTGGAGTCCCTGACATGGCCATACCCAAATCAAACAATATGCATTTATTGAGGATGTCACTAGTTCCCTACATACTAGCTTTTCTACCTGTTATTGGAAATTGTTTTACTCTTGTGTGAGTGTGTGTGTGTGTGTGTCTGTCTGTCTGTGTCTGTGTCTGTATCTGTGTGTGTCTTGGACCTATTACTGTATCCTTGTTTGCTGATTCGCTGTGCTTGTTCCATTGTCTTGTGGTGTATCTCCTCTTCTCTGATTTCTCATTTCACATGCTTTCATAACAGTGAATACACTTCAGGATGTAGAACTTCTTAGACATATTTGGAAGCCTTCTCTGGTAGTCAGAATTTCTCAGTAATTGCTGTCTTAGAAGGTCTTGGTTCTCTGGATGTATATTGTCATCATGGCAAGCATTGTTTTCTGTCAAGAATCTGAATGGAAATCAAGGAGAGAAAATTTCTGCGAGCCTCATGTAACATAAGAAAGCAAAGCCATTCCTGTATCAATAGCTCCTCCACCAGAGCATGAGCAGGACAGAGATCATTTGGGTACTATTCTGCATTTTTAGGGGATGCTTATCTCTCTGGTAGGAACCTCTCGACTCCCTTGTTTGTTGCTGGCCTGAAGAGTGACATGTGGAATCAGAAAATAAGTATGTTAGTTTTCAGTCAAACCACTACAGTCTCCCACCACATTCTAATTTTTAAAATGAAATAACATTTTCCACTCCACAATAAGCTAGCCAACAAATAAAAATAGTTGTAGAGAAAATGAAAAGTACTATTTAACATAAAATAATGAAATAACAGTGTGGTCTTCTGTCATGTTCATTTTTATCCCACGGTTTCAATGGTATCTGTCTTTGACAATCTCCACAGACTGTTCACAAGCACCAGCTCGACCCCCCAAACCACGACCCCG
This sequence comes from Rhynchomys soricoides, assembly GCA_019843965.1. Classification (NCBI taxonomy): domain Eukaryota; kingdom Metazoa; phylum Chordata; class Mammalia; order Rodentia; family Muridae; genus Rhynchomys; species Rhynchomys soricoides. The sequence continues at coordinate 3,404,563 of JADRCH010000239.1, read as the reverse complement.
AAGGACTGCACCAGAAATTCATCACAGAAAGCCCCATGGGCCCGAGGCGGCGTTGGAAAATGTCGATGCAAAAATCGCAAAACTCATGGGAGAGGGGTATGCCTTCGAAGAAGTGAAGAGAGCCTTAGAGATTGCCCAGAATAACGTGGGCGTGGCCAGGAGCATACTTCGAGAATTTGCCTTCCCTCCTCCCGTCTCTCCACGTCTGAATCTATAGCAGCCAGTACTGCAGACACCAAAGGGTAAAACAGTTAACAAATATTCCAGGAGCATGGAACAGAAGGACTGAGAGGGAATGTAGGAACCACGGTGTCTTTCCGTGTGGCATCTCCAGAAGGCAGCCTGGAGGCCAGTGTCTCTGGTACCACAGCTCCCTGAGGATGCCCACACTGCAGCTTCTGTGTTTTTGCTAGCCATACTTTGAAATCAGGGTTGAACTGATAAAATAATTTAAAGACGTTTACTCTCCCTTGAACTTTGAATCTGTGAAATGCTTTTTTCCTTGTTTACACGTTGGCAGAATTGCAGTTTGTTTCTGTTTTTGATTCCTGTACTGTGTTCCTGACAGGCCCTTTGCAGTTGGTCAGGTCTGCTGTAAGTTTTTCCATGCCCACCAATGTGGTGGCTAAACCATCTCTTTGTGTTGCTATCTATCCAGGCCCCACCACCTCATGTCCCCAGGTCCAGTTCCATTTCTCCCATTCACATGGCACGCTAGTTGGAAGGTCCTGATTTTTCAGTGTTTTAAACTAATGCAGAAAGAAAAAGAAAAATGTGTGTGGTCTTGTCTTCACTACTGAGTCTTTCTTTGGGAACCATCACTGTTGAGAGGTGGGGGGGAAACCTGAATGTAAAAAGCATTTCTTTGTCAATAAACTGCCTTTTGTAAGGGGTTTTATATACCTTAAAAGAGCTTCTCCTGTTAGTTTAAGTTCTGTGTCCTTTGCGTTTTCGAACCTTTCCTCTCGTCCACCCAGGAGTGTCATGACGCTGGAAAAGTGACGGCTGCAGATGCAGGACAGACAAGCCTGCATGAGACGGTACTTGGACTACAGTACCATAATGAGATCCCCTGATATTTATGCCTGCATCACTTTCAGGAGAGATGGAAAAGGAGACTGCCGCCTCAAAATATGTTAACATGCCTTTAGATAAGGTCATGGACATACATGGATTTCCCAAGTGGACCAGAGCCCATTTTCTGTTTTATGATGCCACCCTGGCTCCTCCCAGGGTGGGAGCCCCCTAAGGCACTGATGACTGTTATGTTTCACTGCTACAGCGGGCCTTGCTACTTGCAAAGCTCTTAGTACCCTTTCTCCAGTCAGTAGGATTCCTGTTCACTCTGTGGGTTTTGTCATTGACTGCTCTCTATGTTGCCCCATCCAATCAGATGAAACCATGGTGTTGCTTTTAATCTACAGCTGTCTATTGACCATCTGTAATGTGCTTTGCAGTCTTGTTGGCTTTGAAAGCACAAACTCTCACACCTGGACGCCACTGTACTGTTTGTGTAGATGCGTTTAGTGGTAAACGTCTTCAGTCTGAGGGATAAAGCTTCAGAGATTGAAGCGAGGACTTTAGACCTCTGTGGCAATTTCAGGGTTTTTTGTTTTGTTTTGCTTTTTTGTTTGTTTGTTTGCATTCCTAATGGGGAGGGGGAGGATAAAAAACTATCTCCATGCAAAAATGGTTGATCCGCATTTTGATAGTTTCTAAAGATGGATTTAGCTGTAGTTGTGTATGGATGTTTCTAGCCACTCCTTTCTCCACACCCAGTCTCACATACAGAGAAGCCTCAGATAATCACTCATCCTGACTAAGGACAACATGGTAGTCCATCAGACAGATCCGATGGAGCTGCCATTGTACAAGACTCATGGACAAAGCTGTGTTTGTCCAGGAGGGGGATCCAGCATATTCTTTTGCAGTTTGGCTTTCATGGGATGCGACAGGACTTGAGGACTCATAGGCTTCCCATATTTTGTTTGGATGGTCCTACATTGCTTCTGCTACGAGAGAGGTATTTTTAATGTTTTTAGATTCTCTACCTGGAGGAGGTATGAATACCACTTTTTTATACTTTGTACAATTGGCTGTTTGTTTTATTATCTACCCTTAATTTTTGTACTTGTTTTATAAGTTCTGATGTCATACTGATACAGTGTTATCTATGTATTTGGGGCTTCACATAACTTGCCAACAATCGGCATAGCCTAAAACAGTTGCCCCTTTGCTGTCCTAACACTGTTAAAACGTCCTTAAAAGATGAAGGGATAGGTTTACACCAGAAACACTGGGACCCACAGCAGACAATCCTCCTCCACTCTCAGATTATACAAGAACTATTCATCAAGAATTTAAGGGCAAAGGATGTGCTGACACAGGATATTGGGACCTGAGGTTTAGGGGCGGAGTGAAGTATAAATAATTTTCTGGATTGTACCAAGATCCCTGCTACTTCCACTCAGTAGTCATTGCCAGTTTTTCCCTCAAGGAGAGTGAATCTTATGAGTCATATGTAAGAAAAGCAAGCAGAAAATGTGAAAACTCACAGAATTTGGAAAAAAATAGTTCAAATTATTTTTCATTATGAACGAGACTACTAGTTAATATGTTGAAATGCTCCACACTTTGTTCCCTCTGATCCGGAATTTAAGATGTGCCTCCCAATGCTCAAGATTTGATAATAGAATTACCCTTAAGCCAGTATTTAATATAATCTACACAATTAAAACAACCATGGCTAATTATAACCCCTACCTAGAATCCATCTCCAACGATATTCCAGTCATTGTTTGTCCAGAATTCGGGGGGATTTTTTGTTTGTTTGTTTGTTTCTTTTCCTGTTCCTTTCACTCCCCCAACTTCTTGGTATCTGATATATCACAGCCAAATTTTCTGGATCCCGGCATTTTGATGCTCAGTGTGTCTTGCTTCCACAATTACAACTGTTAGCACTTTCCTCCGTTCCCCCACCCACAGTACAATAGATCCCTAACTATAGCCTCCAGAGGTCTGTTGGCTAACTCAGTGCTTCACACGCACCCAGGACACATGCAGAGTTCTTCATAATGTGAACTTCCTAATTGTTCAGTTCCAGAAGCATTTCCTGCAGTTTGAACGTGACTTTGCCTCTCGGATTTTCAACTTGAAGCCTTAGTTTGCACTGAATTATCTCATCTGGTTTTAAAATGTCTCAAATGGACTGATTTGGAAGCAAAATGTGGTATATTTTAAATATGGATGCAGGTACTTTCTGTAAACCTGAAATGTTAGAGCCTCGATGAAGACTTTCCGGAAAAAGACAGCAAGAGAAAGAAAGTTTTCTTCTTGGTTCCTATTTTTATTGTTTTGAAATGCATTTTTTAAAACTTGTCTAATGTGGCAAAATAGCTATGTGTTCAATTAATTTATATTTTATTCATTCTTTTTCAATTATGGACATGTAACCTCAAGTACTTTATCTGTTCTTTGAAGGTATTTTATAAAATGAATGTTAACAAATGCCTTTTGTATGTTATTTTTCAAGTGAGCACAAATATTTCTTTGAGAGCATATTTCTGATGTTATTTTTCCATTGGATATGGAAACAGCATTAGTGAGCTATGTGGGTATAATGGGCAGACATATCCATCCTAGAAAATGACTTAGTCACCAGGTGCCAAACCCACATAACTTAAAGAGAATCTAAACTCAGTCATGGCAGAGACCTGAAAGTCAATATTTAAGGTTACAAGTAATGAGGACCCTTATCAATGAAAGACTGCTTTGGAGAGGATTACACTAGATGATAAATGGTTAATATTAACAACTGTTCTTTAAAATCTTTGCATTTGTAATCACTGGATCTGGCCTACTATATATGGTGGGGCAAACAACAGAGATTTAAAGTGGGAAGAGCAACCATACAGAGTAGATGTTTGATAAGAGTATGTAAGAATTCTTGATGAGAGGCTGGAGAGATGGCTCAGCAGTTAAGAGCACTGACTGTTCTTCCAGAGGTTCTGAGTTCAATTCCCAGCATCCACATGGTGGCTCACAACCATCTTTAATGGGATCTGATGCCCTCCTTTGATGTGTCTGAAGACAGCTACAGTGTACTTATATACATAAAATAAAATAAAATGAATCTTTAAAAGAAAGAATTCTTGCTGAGTAAATGAAAGGGTCAATAAATCATCAGGGGCAGCTGCCATTATGAGATACCCTATTCAGGGAACTGATTCTATATCAAGAATCAAGGCGAAATGTTATTGAAATTAATTGGAACATGCAGAATCCCATATACCATAAAACTGATATCCTCTGAATTCACACACACTGAGATGAGATATATGTCAGTAATTCCATACACCAAATACTGCATGTTACCACTTCATAACTCTGTTGTATAAGCCCTTATGGCTTCTGTTGATGGTTATTCATTGTATGCCTCTTTGTTCTCTCTTGGATACAGAGGTGGTCCCTTTGTTTCTGCTTAGCTTGCAGCTGCCCATGTCCTCGTCTATGCTTACCAGTCCTTTCCAATATTTGTCTCTTTCCTTTTTGCTAACTCAGCTAGTTCTTCCAAGTATAGCCCAAGTATTGTCCTTGTGAGGCATATTCTGCCTTCCTCTATGGGATGACTTGATTATGCCATCTTTTATGTATCATACAGCACCAATATTATGATCAACCATGAGGTTGAAGTTCTCACACATTTAAAGAAGTATAGCTGCTTCATAGCAAGTAGTACGTCCAACTTAGTACGGGGGGGTTTCCAGTAAGTGAGCAACTGACCTATTGTACTTGTAGCCACCTAGGTAAAAAGACATCTCTTCCTTCTACTCTTGTTTCTTCACTCAAGGACTGCATCGTGAACAAAACTATTAACATGATTGTGCAAGCTGCCTTAATTTTATTTCACTAGACAAAGAAAAAAATAAAAGCTTTTTTAAAAATCACACACACACACACACAAACACTAAAAGATTTAAAAGCATTCTGACATACTGGAATCCGTTCTGTATTTGATCAAAGCAAAACAAAACTAGAGAGGAGCCATTAAGTGTTTGGTAAAAAATACCACCATTGAAGGGTAATTCTTGATCATATTCCCTTGGAACCCATGTACCCTTGTCAAGGCATTGAGCTTTGAACCATCTTGATAAGGCCCACTCACCCAAGGAGTTCTATGATATGTGTTGGTGAACAAGACTGAACAGCTTCCTGACAAACATGCAGGTGAGCTTAGTGAAGACTTAACTACATAGAAATTTAATCAAGGTCACACTAGCAGATGTGAAGGAGAAGGAATACCCCTCCCTTTGTGAAACTCTTCTTACCATTTCTCAAACACAAAGAAACAGAAGCATAAAAGTGATGAGGGCTAGTGAGAGAAAGGGGTAGATCTTCACTGTGCTTCTGTGCCCTGAGGTGGAATAGTGGACAGGGCTGCAGAAGAGTAGAAAGGCTATTAAAATACAGATGACTAAACAAGGAACTACACGATGAAAATCAGTGACTGGAGAATAGACGAACCTCATCCACTGTGTTGGTTCTCTATCAAGTCCAAAGTGTAAATACTGGGTAACTTGTCTCACATGGGCATTGGAAATAGTCATTTCTTGTAAGAGTTACCTAAAAAGAGGCTTGCCTGAAAGATGATATGATCTGGGCAGGTCCATTTGATTTCTCTGGCTATATTTTTCTCTGACAGTATCAGTAGTCTCCAGCCCTTGAGAGCAAATCCTAGTTGAGCCCTACCAGTCCCTTAAGGGACAAGAAAGTCTTTCCCTCATCCCTTTTCTTGTCAGGCATCTGGGCAGGGTGCAGCTCATCTCATTTCTCTCTTTGCTCCTCCTCAAGTGACCTCTCCCTGCATTTGTAGTTAGCTTATTTATGAAACAAATATTGAGACCATGAAATACAACAGCTGGCAGCAACTTACCTAGAACACCAATGACCACCCTGCAATTACTCTCAAACAGAACCTGTCTCCCTAAAGAACCATTTCAATGGAAGATGCAAGGTATTTTTGAAGAAAATGAAACTTAACCACAAGTGCCTAGGCCTAGAGCTATTCAGACATGAATCAAAACTTGCAGTACCAATGAACTTATTCATATAAATGTTTAATCAGGTGCAATGTAGAATGTCTGCTTATCTGGAATTTTCTACAAAATGAGGAAGGAAAAATGGTTGACAGCAAGACTAATGTATCTCTATTGTGCATTTTAATCTACACTAACATAATGAAACATTTATATAGCAGTTGAGGCTTGGGAAAGTTTATATTTTATTTCCAAAATTCTAAAACTCAAACCTGTGACTCAGACCCAGTATTCATCATTCCTTCCCTTTGCACATCGAGAAAATGGGTAATCCAGAGAACATTGGTGTCTTCCCATGAGATGCTAAAAACAGATCAGAGTAAATCATTATTATTAAGTTTATTGAGCCTATCTCACACATTAAAGGTAAGAGTGAAACCCAGAGAAATGAGGCAAGATCTCGGCACTCTCTTTATAGACAAGAAAGGAAGTTGAGAATTAGTGGCCTTCACCTGCATGAGAGCAGGTATGACTGCAAAATGTAAATAAATAGTTCTTTGTTGAAGAGTGTATTTCTTCATGTATATTTTGTTAATTGGTCAGCAGATGGTGAAACGGACTCATGTAGGAGAAGAGGTGCAGACAGCACCTGTGGCAAACAGCTCAGGTTCTTGAAAGTGGATGATTCATGTGTCATGCTAATCAAACTGGCTTACAACCATTGGTCTTTCAGCAAGCCACTTTGAGCATGTAGGAACACCTACTTTAACATTTTTATTTATTGTGTGCACTGAAGAATAGAAAAGGGAAAACATGCTTCAACCTACAGTTTCGCAGCAAAAGGAAAATCATCTTAATTGCTTCATTCAGCAAAAACCTAATACAGAAAGAAGGAGAACAAATACATATTCTCACAGGTTAAATCAGAAAACATCTGTTTCATTTGTGAAGCTTTATTATGTAGGCACAGAAGCACTTTTGGCAGCTGTGCTATTAATCGGTAAGAGGCTATAAACTTGTCACGGTAAGGACACTGCAAATTCAGCTTGAATACAGTTTGCTTTTCACATTAATGACACATAAGGACACTTGTGCCTCTCATCATCACTTCAGAGCTTTGAAAAGACCAATGTTCTTGTTCCCATCTCAAAGGGCCGCTGGCACTTCAGCTCATGACCCATCAGTTCTTTGTGGTGTTAACCCTTAGATTAAATTCAATCAGAGTTGAAGATGGCTTCAAGAGCACTTACTTTTCTTTTAAAGATCACACGCATTCTTTCCACCTGGAAATTTCAAAAGTAACCAGACCCTCCACTGTTGATTAAAATCTGCCCAGATATCCATGAGGCCATGCGAGCTTCATTTGCTTGGAAGAATTGTCAAGATGTTTGCTCTAAAATAGACTACAGGAAATATAGTGAATCTCACAATAGATTCAGGACTGCTGAGCGCTCTTGCTCACTTTGGGCTCATCAGCTAGATAAGCTCTAACATTCGCAGATTTGATGTGCTAGATACAAACATGGCTTCACCTCTAATACATTTAACGTGTCACAAGCCCTTGATCTTGTGAGGATCCATAGGTAGATGTAAATGACATTACGTGGCTTCACCCACAGTTCCTCGCATTTTTAAAAGAACAATCTTCTTAAGATGAAGAGGCAAGAGGACTGAAAAGAGATACCTGGCCATCACTCATGATCTTACGAGCATACTAGACACCCTAGTTGCAAGAGAACCCCATAGTACTAATAAAATTTGTTACCCACTTGGGGAGCTGACTAGTCTAAAAATAATTAATCTGCTCCACTCAGGGAACTCAAATCTGTTTTAAGAATCATTGCCAGAAGCCATTTCAGTATAGGGTCTGTCAAAAGATCACATGATCCTATTAGAAGCCTTGGAATGGTAAGGACCTCACCGGGTAGATGACAGCACCCTCCACATCCTGTTGCCTGAGACAGACTACAGAGACCCTGAGTTATGCCTTAGTAGTGTGCCTAGGAAGAACTAGGAGAGCTCTGCTCACCACCATATAGTTGAGGAACTACTGTTGATATGTCTCAGTTGCTCCTCAGCCCTGTGAGGTTAATAAACATACCAGGAAGTAGGGGTTTAAAAATAGATCCACCTTCAAGTAGATGAGAGAATGTGAAGTCAACACTGTCTTTAAAGACTATATAATTATTTTATAAACCAAAAAATTCAAGTCATTAAAACACAAGTTCATGAAAATCAGACCCACTAACGACCATCTTCTACCCTGCTCTGAGACTAAATTATGTCGAGTAAGAGTAGACATGAAAATAGTCACTGAAATGTCTTACAATAAGTTTTGCCTGACTTTAAAATCACACACACACACACACACACACACACACACACACACACACTAGTAAAAAGCCTAATGTAACAATGAGCCATATATTTCATGAAGGCCTCCCTACCCATCTATTGATGCTATAAAATCTGTGCCTTTGTTGGTGTTTTGTTCTGTTTAAATTATCTTGAGTATCTGGCCCCACACTGAGGTTATCTGACTCTTCTAATAGTACAACAGACTGTACAGTTGAAACAGAGCCATTGTTACATAGTCATGAATAAAGGATCTACATATTCCAGTCCATCCGAGCCCTGTAGCTCAAAGAATGTGGTTACAGTTTTTACCTGTACATACCTTCTTCTAATAGGAACAAGAGAAAATGTTCTTTCAAGTCTATCACCTTCCAACAGAAGGTGTTTGTATAAATCACATTAGCATGAATAAACTTCCATCTGTAGATCAAGGAAGGAAGATTATCCATGTTTTTTAGGCTGTGTACCATGAGGACCAGTGCAACAAAGTTGGTATTGTGTACTTTCACACACACACAAAACAAACAATTAAGGAAACAAACTAATACTATAAATGACAGAATAATAGTAAGGACTACCAAACAAGGAGTTAGGATTTTGTTTTGCTTTGTTTCATTTTGTTGGAAGACTAAAGAAAATTGATTGGCACTAGCTAGTTGATATAACTATGACTGGGAATAACCCAACTAAAAATAGGCTAAAATATCTGAAAAACAGATGGAAAAGGAGATATAATAACTACCACTCAAAAATACAACCAACATAGGAAACTACTATAAACAATTGTGCCCAAAACCTAAATGGGATGGTAGGTTCTTAAACTTAGATATCCTGACAATACACAATTTTTAAAACTATAAAATATAGACAAATAATAGTAGATTGAGATCGAAAGAGTAATTTAAAATTTCCCATCTGAAATATTTCCAGAATTTGATACTTTTTATAATGAACTCTAAATACTATTTGAAAGAGAACTAATTTCAATTCTCGAACTTTTTCTGAGCAAAACAAATTATCCTGGAGGCACCATAAATACTGATTTCATAAAGCTCAAACAACCAGAAGAGTTGTATACTGACTTTTAAAATGTTTAGACCAATAACACAAAATAGAGAACCCAGAATGAGTCCATGTTGATCTACCTAATTGATTTTTGCAAAAGCATCAAAATGTGCAATGGAAGGGAAAATCTCCATAAGAAAAGTGCTCTGTAGAAATGGAAGTAAAACATTGTAAATGTGAAACTTGTACCCTGAAAGTTGTACACAAAAATCAACTAAATGTGGATCAATACCTGCATACAAAGTTCCAATATATGAAATTCCCACAGAAAAACATAAAATAAGCACTTCAACAAAATAATGTAGGCAATGATCTTTTACCTAGGACCCTAAATGCACAGAAAACATGTATGTTCATACCCAGCCATTGTACATCAAAGAAAAATATCAATATATTTACAAGATAATATACAAAATGGGAAAATAATATTCAATTGATTCATCTGAGAAAGTATTGACATCCAAGATACATAAAAATAACTAACAACGAACATGGGTAAAAATAGACAATCCTATAAGACATGGGCCGTATAAACACTTAAACAGATACTCCCTAAAAGTAGACTAAAAATGGCCAAAGTATATGAAAAAAATGCTGAACTCAATAACTAAAGGAATGTAAAACAACCATAATTATGGTTATGAAATGAAATATCATTTTACCATGTTTACTTTGGCTATTGCTGGAAATGTAAGCTGGTGCAGTCAGTATATTGAGCAGTAGAGATTCCTAATAAGGAACTAAAACTGGAGCTACTATATAACTCAATAATTAAATTATTGTGTATAAAAGCATAGGAGATGAATTACTATACTCAACCTATTTTCTAATGTTTAGTGGATATAAGAATACATTCTATGTTAGTATCAAGATACAATATTAGCACATCTTTTTCAGGTACATTATGCTTCTAGTACTATTCCCAATAGCTAAACTATGAAATCTACAAAGATGATATTCAGGGATGATATATGCTTGTGATTGTTATTTGATCAAAAATGAAATCCTGTCCTTTGCAACAAGATACATAAGCTTAGATCTCATCTAAGAAACAAGCTGGTCACAGAAGAACAAATACCACATCTTCTCAATCCTTTGTGGAAATTAGAAAGACAATTGTGTAGAACAGAATGACATTGTGGTCAGTGGAAACAGCAGGAGAAGTGGGAAGGGAAATGGAGAAAAATCCAACAGGGGTCCCTGGCACAGAGTGGAGGAGGAAGTTCTTATTCCCCTATTACATAGGAATTAAATTATAGGTTAAAACTACCTTTGAGATTTCTTGAAATGGTTAGAAAACTATGAGATTCCCAACACAAAAAGATGATTAATGTTTGAAAACAGAAATACTTATTACTGTGATTTGAGTGTTACACATTGCAAATAAGTATTGGATTAGCATAATGCACCTAATGAGAATGTGCTAATGCTTTATCTCAAAATGACACAGAATATATTCTTACAACCTTTAAATATTTTACAAGGAGCAGGAAGCAGACCTTCTCACTGACTAAGTTCTATTCTCATTTCCCCAACTTCGCTTATTATCCTCTTTCTTCCAGCAGTTAATTCTATCCTGGGAACCTTCTTAAAGAAATTTAATTATCTACTTTGGAAAGTTCCCACCAAGTCTCTGCCCCTAACATTATTTGGTAATTTTTTTAAAATCCATTCCACTAATAACTTTGTTGTTACATAAAGCCACAGCATACATACTCCCTCAATAAAATCTTGTTGAGAATTGACACTTTATTTTTTGAACCACAATGACAAAAGATGTGATCTCCAGGAGCCAGTCTAATCTACATAGGAACTTTTGACTGATGTGTCCTACACTTTTCTAAATCCAGACCTACACGGGGAAAATATCACACATAAAAATATTGCTCAAATGTGGTTATAAAGAGCACAAACTTAACATTTATTTACCTTTAAAAACTTGAGGGTAAAAAAAAAAAAAGCAAAAAACAAACAAACTAAAAAAAAGAACAAAAACAAAAAAAAAAGAAAAACAAGAAAAATACTTGAGGGTAACCTAATGCCATGTGATAGAAATTCTTAAATCTAGCTTGTGATATCCTTTCCAATAATGATTCTGAAAGCTGCATTTAAATCTCTAGTATAGTTTTGACTAAACTTTAGCAATGCAGAAATATAGAAGTTAGCATGGTTTCAGGCAGAATTTCTTGGCAACCTCTCAACCAACTTTGAGCTTACCACACTGCTGACTTTCATGTGTTATTAGGGAGATTAACTTTAAGCACTTACTGGTTTCATTCTGAACGAGATGAGTGACCTTTTATTTCCATCAAGGCAGTCAGCTTGCTCTAAAGCTGTCCGTGTTAAATTCTGGAAACCTAAAGATTAGCCACTGCCTCGGGCTCTGCACTCTCAACCTTTATCTGAAGGCTACAAAATCTCCCTGGTTGGAGAAACCTGTAGAGCCATGTGCCAAGAGTGAATTTACTTGAGGCGTTACTGAGGAGACATTTTCATAGGTAGAGACCTTGAAAGGCCCTCAGAGGCTCATCCTCTTCATCTCCTTGGCTGTCATTGTGTCCTTACGAGATAGGCAGAGAGTGTTATCCAGGCCCAGGCAGGACTGGATTTCTAAGGGGCCGTAAACAGGAGTGTAAAGTACTTACAGCATTTTTTTAGTTATACAGATTAAAATTGAAGCGTATTCTTGACATCTTGTAAGACAAGCCAACATTCAAGTTTTGTTCCCTGCTTAATGTTTAGACAAAATTAAGTTTCCTCAAGGATAGATAGATAGATAGATAGATAGATATGTGTATGTATGAATAGGTATATATAGATAAAGTTAGAATCTAACTAGTTGTAAATCAAGTAGAATCAGATGGTATTAAAATTTTAGCTCAAACTAGAAATTAAGTATGCTAACAGTTATAGATCCATACTTTGCTTTTGTGAATGCAACCTCTACTGTTTAGGACCCCAAAAGAAATGCTATCACTCAAATATAACTAACTTGGGAATTTGAAATTTAATAGAATGGAGTACTTGCGCTCACCCAACAAAACTCCCAATGAACTACCATTATTGGCAAGCTTTCATCTTACCTTTAGAGGTAATTCATTATGAATTATCTATTGGTGTCTGTATCAACTGCATGTGTGTGTTCTGCAGTGCATCATATGAATTGGTTGAACAGAGCAATGTTCTGTAATCCTGAACTACCCTCAGTTGTTGTTATTCATAGTGACTTAGAAAGATGGGCAAACTATCCATTACTTGTTGTCTGGTCTGTAAAGAAAACTAGCAGTGCTGGCTCTTTTATTTTAAAGAACTTGGAAAACACTATGCATTGTCTTGAAGAGTTAGGAAAGAGTTCTTCAAATCTGGCTAATATAATATGGCAGTGGTTCTTAACCTGTGGATTGCAATAGCCTACATATCAGATATATTATTTTACATGCAGCAGTTTCTCCTCCCTCCTCTCCACCAAGTCCCTTCCTCTCCACTACCCTTTCTTCTCCCCTCCTCTCCCTCATCCACTCCTCCTCTGTCTCTTCAGAAAAGGGCCAACCTTGATAGATATCAACCAGCCATGGCATATCCAAGTTGCAGAAAGATTAGGCACCTCCTAATCTATTAAGCTAGACAAAGCAACCTAGTGGGGGGAAAGGGTCCCAAAAGCAGACAATAGAGTCTGAGACAGCTCCTGATCCCACTGTTAGGAGTCCCACAAGAAGATCAAGCTACAGAACTGTAATATATTTGCAGAGGGCCTAGGTTAGTCTCATGGAGGAGACCTGGTTGATGGTTCTATCTCTGTGAGCCCCAAAGTGCTCAGATTAATTGATTCTGTAGGTTTTCTGTGGTGTCCTTGACCCCTCTAGCTCCTACAGTACTTTTTCCCCTCTTATGTGGGATTCCCTAAGTTCTGCCTAAGTTTTTCTGTGTGTTCCTGCAACTGTTTCCATCAGCTGCTGGGTGAATCCTCCCTGATGACAATTGGGCTAGGCACCAATCTGTAAATAAAGCAGAATATCATTAGGAATCTTTTCATTGACTTTTTCTCTTTCTTTCTTTCTTTCTTTCTTTCTTTCTTTCTTTCTTTCTTACTTTTTTCTTTCTTTCTTTCTTTCTTCTTCTTTTCTTTTCTCTTTTTTTTTTTGCTAGTCAGATATTTACATTATGATTCTTAACAGCAGCAAAATTACAGTTTTGAAGTAGCAACAAAATACTGTTGTGGTTGGGGGTCACCACAACATGAGGAACTGTATTCAGGGGTCACAGCATTAGGAAGGTTGAGAACCACTGCGATTTGGAAAGATGTGTTGCTTTGTCCATTATGAATTGTTGCTTTAGTGTATGGTTGGTGACTCTGCTTCTAAGGGAGGAATTGAGCCATTGGAGGAGAGTGACTTCCTCATTTTGAGTCATCCCTTCCTGATCAATCTGCACACAGCAATCTGCTCCTTAGTTGCTGTTAAACTGTGGCAGCCTGCTGTGCCTGCTGTCTTGATGCCGCAATTACAGCGGGAGAACAAGACGTTATTATCAATCACTAGATGCTGAAGTGTTGACAGAGCCCCAAAAGGAAGTAAATCAAAGGAAATAGAAGGTAAGACAAGGAGACAACTGCACATAGAGCACACGGGGCGGGGCATCCCTCAGGAAACAGAAAGGAAATGAGGAGGCTCTGGAGGAGAGAAAAAAAAAAAAGGAACACCAAAAATTCACTCCAGGATCGAATTTTATTTTCAACAGGCACATTTGGAAGATTTGGCACATTTGGTTAATATTGATGAACGAACTCTACAGAAACTGTGAGACGTAATGTGAGGTTGTAATTTAGTGTGCGCTATTCTGCAGTCACTGTGTGAGCTAACATAGGTCTAATTTCAAGGAGCAAAATGGAAAGGCATCAAGGATTGTTCAGAGGATTTGCCAACCTTTACCCTGAGTTCCTTGGTCTCATTCTGTCTCAGTGTCTCATAATGTCTCAGTTCATTGTCCATTGCTAATAACTCAATACAAGAGGCTTGGCAAGTTTTAATATAGAGTGGCCCCAGGTCCTAGAAGTGTAAATAATCAGGAAGCATGTGGGTATAGAATTTTAACAGTTAGTGCTGTGAGGCAATTCAGGCACCGCATGGCAAGTGACAATAGGTACTCCTCCAAGTCTCCTCAGGGTTTCTCCCTCTTATTAAGTTATCAACAATGACTAAAAGGGTTCCATCCTCCTGGCCTTATCTATTATGAATTTATTCCAAAAGGCATACTCTCTAAACACTGTAGTGAGCTTAAGTTTTGTTCTAATGTCTTAAAATGAGTATACAATTTCAACATGAACTTTGAAGGGAATAAATTGTATTGAAGCATCCTACAAGGGAAACATGCATCAGTAGTTCTAATGGGGGGAAGGGGGATCAAGGATTGAAGTGTGAATAGTCTTTTTATTGCTGACACATAACACAGGATGGTGCTGTTTAGTTACCCATCCTCACACATGACCTTTGAGAAGTGCTTTTCAACACACTCTTTTTGGAAACATTTGAACTCTGTGCCCCAGTTTAAAAACTTTTATTTTCAATATCTGTCATATCATTGCTCTCTGCTAGCTAACAGGCAGTTAAAAAAAATAAAAATACAAAACCAAAACAAAAACCAGCTTGGGATGTAGAGACACTGGAGTCAAACAGCACATCTGTAAATGGCTGACCTGCACCATAATGTCTGTTACAGCTTGGATCTTAAATATAGCCCATGGTTCGTGTACAAAAGCCTTGGTCCCCAGTTAATGATATATTGAGAAATGGTGGAAATGTTAAGAATTAGGGTCTAGTTGCAGGAAGAAGGTCACTCTCATTGTGCCCTTGAAAGCATAATAGGATCCCAGCTCCTTCCTTTCTTTCTTAACACCTATCCTCCATGACATGAGCATTTGTTCTCTCTTACACAGTTCCTACCTTGCCATCCTATTTGGCAGCAAGTCCACAATGCCATGGATAAGTGACTATGGAAATAAATCTCTGAAACCATGAATCAAAAGGGGTATCTGTTACTGTTAACCTGCTTTTTTCACAGTAATGGGATACTAACATCAACAACCAAAATAACAATAACTTTATAGCTATAGAAAGTATGAAATGAATAAAAATGACATTCTATCTCCTTGGGTTCCACACGCACATGTTCAAACAACTATGAATAGAAAATATTCTTTAAAAAATTTAAATTGCATCTGTACCAAATTTGAACATGAATTTTTAATTGTCCCTTTGACCTAAATAATGTAACGCAGCTATTTAGATTGCATTAACATTACATAACAAACAATCTACACATTGCTTAAAATGCACAGGAGACTCTTATGTAAGGAATTTAAATACACGGTTTTATATCCACTAGGATCCTGCAAATACTTTTCTTTAGATACTGGTAGGCAACTACACAGTAAGCACTTATAATAGGATTTCCTTTTAAATTACAGTTTTGTTAGGATATACTAACTGTACACACTGAGTTTCCACTATGACATTTTTTATAAGGATGTAATAGATGTTGATCCTATTTACTCCCCTAATTACCTTCTCCTGTCCCCCTCACCCCTGCTGTTCCTTTCCCATTCCTACGAGTCTTCTTCCTACTTCAACAGTACTTTTGTTGTTGTTGCTGCTGTATTTATCGTCGTTGGTTTTGTAGCTAATGAGGTTTGTTTTTTTTAAACCTTCCTTACCTGAGTGTGCTTGAGGAGTTGGCAAAAGGATGAACAGCTTACCAATTACCAGGTGTAACTTAGCAGCTACACCACTGAAGAACATCTCTTCCTCTTCTCCAACAGATATTAGCTGTAATAGCTCTTCCAGGAAGGGTGAGAACACTTAGGACAATCTCCCATCCATGACAGAATGTTGACTGACCCAGTTTTGTATGCTTTATCACAGCTGCTCTTTTGTTTCGATGTGTCTTCACTTTTAGTGCAACAGTAATATGGTATCTAGAAAATAGTAGTCCAAACCAGTCTTCCCTCTCCAGTTGGCTCACACATCCTTATTGGTCCTTCCATGATGTTCTCTGAACTTTGGTCGGAGTGACATTGATGTCCCATTTGGGGCTTACCACTCAACAGTCACTTACTCTTGGCACTTTGACCAATTGTATGTCTCTACAATATCCATGGCCAAGTGTGAAAAGAAGCTTACCTAACCAAAGCGGAGGATAGTACTAAAATATGGGCACAAATATGGAAGAAAATTTGGTGAATACAACCTAATCCATCTAGAAAAAACAACATTGATAACTTCCTTTGCAGGGCCTATCTCTTGCTAAAGCTTTCGATATTTGAACAGGCTCACAGTACCTGTACTGGCTGGTTTTATGTCAACTTGACACAAGCTGGAGTTATCCCAGAGAAAGGAGCTTCAGTTGAGAAAATGCCTCCATGAGATCCAGCTGTAAGGCATTTTCTCAATTAGTGATCAAGGGGGGAGGGCCCCTTGTGGGTGGTACCATTCCTGAGCCGGTAGTCTTTGGTTCTATAAGAAAGCAAGCTGAGCAAGCCAGCAGAAGCAAGCTGGTAAATGACATCCCTCCATGGCCTCTCCATCAGCTCCTGCTTCCTGACCTGCTTGAGTTCCAGTCCTGACTTCCTTTGGTGATTAACAGCAATGTGGAAGTATAAGCTGAATAAACCCTTTCCTCCTGAACTTGCTTCTTGGTCATGATGTTTTCTGCAGGAATAGAAACCCTGACTAAGACAGTACCTAACCTGGATAACTTCTTGAGGAAAAGGTCTTTTGTCCAATGAAAAAGCAGTTAGGTACCTCCATGACATTCATGCATGGGACTTGGGCTGGGTCTGAAGACTGGTGAGAGGAGGGGCAAGGTAGAGTCAAACAGGCAGACTTAACAGAAATGACAAACTACAGGATGGGACTGGGCCTGGGAGTTGGATATGGCATGAACAGCGTATGGTCAGGAGTAACATAGGCTGGGGTGGATTACATGATTTAAATATGATTTTAATTTGGAAAGACAATATTCTGAAGGTCAAATTCACAGATTTATTAAAAAGTAGAATGAAGGAAAATTTACAATCCATAGGGAATAGTCTTCTATAATTGAATGCCTGAGTTTAACCAGTTTTTCTATCTTCTATCTCAGGTGAGTAATAACTAAGAAAATAATTGTAAAACAGCCCACATTCATTGTGTGTTCATTCACTTGTGCTTTATAACATGATATATTTTACTTTGTAGGCATGAAACAACTTGCCTTTCCCCTTTAGAGGCCTGATGATTAAATCTTCTAAGGTAAACTTAGAGCAGATTATAAGGGGGGGAGTATATAAACTTCTCATCATGGCAACATTGAAGGATAGTGATTACCCATGAATGTGTCAGAAATTTAAATGTCTTTTTCATAGGAATGAGGGATACAAAGAAAGTTGAATATTTTAGAGGAGGTTTATGGTCATGAAGAATAGCAGTTTTTCTGGGCTTTAGGTATAGTTCCAAATCTAGTATTCCTTCTTATTGAATACATCTGTCTTTCCTGACTGATGAGATGTCAGGGAAGCTATTCAGAACAATCAAATGTCACCTGGGGTAGTTATGTGATTTCAGGGAGACAGGGAACTCCAGAGAAATCTCTTCGATAACTTTACTACTCCCTGCTTGCGATCTTTGGAATTCAAAGCAGTTCATTTCAAGGTGTCATTTGCTAAACCCCAACACTATCAACAGAATATTTTAAATGGCAAATGGAATTCTGAATATTATTACATTTCAACTGTAATAACTGCCTGGAGATCTATACGCCAGAGTGCTTTTTCATAGATGAATCTAAAGTTGTTATCTATGTGAAGAATTCAGCAACCCTAGGACCTGAGTCACTTTTAATTGAGGCAGAACAGATTTTCCTGCCCTCCACTGTCTCCTCATTTATATATAAATGTTCTGGTCTTTAGTTTGTTCAATACTTCTATAATGTTCATTGAATACATAAGGTCAAGAATTGAGCTGGAAGCTGAAGATGCACCAAAAAATCGATACACTTGTCATAGATATTATATTTTGGGGGAAATAGTGTGACAACCAAATTAAGAACATTACATCCAAGATACACCAGAAATGATAAATATGAAGAAGAATATAGTAGGGCATGAATGAGATAATACATTTGTCTCTGGATGGGTGAAAAGTTTAGAACCCAGAGGCAAAGAAGACTAAAGTGTCACAGGTGACATTTTAGTGACTACTTAATTGAAACAGGAAGTGATCTCACGTATCCACAGTGCAAAGACATTACACGTACTATGGCATTTAGAATTAACTACTTTCAGTCTAATTATCTGACCCAGGGACCTATTATGACAGCAATTGAAGGCTATTCTCCTGTTGCTTGGATAGTAGATATTGTTGCTTCCTCCTTATCTACAATGGCTTAATGCCTGTCTCTTAGCAGTGAGTTGTGCCAGCACCTTCTCTGGTCATAAATCTCTTCACTAACTGCTGTTAGCTACAAGGAGGTGCTTCTTTGCTGAAGGCCAATGACAACACTAGTCTATAGATATAAAAATAAATATTGTAAGGGTCATTTTAACAACATTTATTTATCACAACAACAGTTCATTCCTAGGGCCTATGGCATCCCCGGCAATTGGCCTTTTATCAGATCCACAGTATCAGACAAGAACGATCTCCCACTGAGTATGTCTCAAATTAAATCGGAAATCAGTTTGTTGTCCCAACAATAGTTATATCACCATACATAATGTTTTCTTTTTCTTTCTGACAACTTGAAATGGTAGCATGTAAGTCCTAAAGCTGGGTGACAACCTTCCGTAGCTTTTCTCATCTAGCTGTCTGCAACTTCTAGAATCATGAAAACTGTCCAACAGAAAAGAGGCTTCCAGCTTAATTCTCTGTATTCTGCTGTCAACATAAGTGGTGTCTCCAATAATGGGGTTATACCATGAAGTTGTGGAAGACCACCAATTCCAATGCACTTAAGTTGTACAGTTTCAAGGACCTCTTGGGCTCTTTTATTTAACATATATCACTCTTGGCATGGGAGTTTTCATTTAATAACACAAGTGTCTATATTCAAGTCTTGTTTTTTGAAGAAAAAATTACCTTACAAAGTAATCAGTTTCCGTATGATTTCTTATCTGTAATTAGTTTTGATTAACACCCTTGAAAATACCCTATCTTCTAATCCATCATCCAACCCAATCACTAATTAAACTTTGCCACCCCTAGAGTTCTTTAAATGTTATAGCATATGTATTGCACAATCCTGAGCTTCCTTATATCCTCTGCCAATTTTATTCACAATGGCCACTTTCTCATTTCAAGATCTCTTTACAGATTTTCCAGCTTGAACAAACAAATTAAAAATGTGAAGTTATGACCTACATGTGAGAAGAAAATACAGGATTTGACTATCTGGGCCTGAGTTACTTCACTCAGTGTAGCTTTTCTAGTTTTATCTGTTTTCCTACATAATTCATAATTTCATTGATGCTCATAAATTAATAAAGACCAATTGTGTAACATATTATGATAGTGTTTGTCTTAGTTAGGGTTTTACTGCTGTGAATAGACACCATGACCAAGGAAAGTCTTATAAAGGACAACATTTAGTTGGGGATAGCTTACAGGTTCAGAGGTTCAGTCCAGTATCATCAAAGCAGGAACATGGCAGAATCTAGGCAGGCATAGTACAGGATTAACTGAAAGTTCTACATCTTTATCTGAAGGCAGCTAGTGGAAGACTGACTTCTAGGCACCTAGGAAGTGGATCTGATAACCCACACTCACAGTGACACACCTACTCCAACAAGGCCACACCTACTCCAACATAGCCATAACTTTCTAATAGTGCCACTTCCCAGACTGAGTAGATACAAAACATCACAATGTTTAAGAGAAAAGAACCTAGCTGTTTTCTAATTTTTCCCAAATCTTATTGCTGTACAGAAGCATCTTGAACCATTGACCATGTAGAATATTGTGGAGAAGATAGATACATACCAAAAAAGCTCTGTCTTTTCTGTCTATGATGTCTTGGAAAGCAATCAGAGGTTCAATTAATATTCCTATGTCCTCGATAAGAATCTCTGAATCTCACAATGAGTTGACCTTCAGCAGCAGAGGTATAATATGGATGACAGTGCAATTTGCCCATGTCTTTGGAAAATAATCACATAGTCTTTTCTGATTTTGTTGGCCTACTGTGACCCTCCAAGAAGCTAAAGTAGATCCCTGCTTGTTCAACTTTGTTCCCAACAAGACAAAAAATATGCTTTAACATGCATATCTTAGGCCCTAAGAAGCAAAGTATGGCCCCACTCAACCATTACCTCAATTGAGCAGAGCATCCTACAGATTGTTGCATGAAGGATCTGTGAGTTTACAGGACAACCTATAGTTCCTACCCTGATAATGGGTACTTGTTTAATTTACCCAAAATGGTGTTGCTACCCTCACTTAAATCATCAAGACTGATAATCACATTATACCTACAGGGATTACATAATGATCAGAGCTGCTAGCAAATGCTTACCACCTAAACAAGCTACATCCTAGGCAGGTAATGAAGTTTATGCCATTGAGATACTTATAGGCATCACCAAAACTGATTATAGTTTAAGAAGTTACATAGCTACTAATACTAAAACACTCACATGGTACCAATGTAACTCTATGCAAACAAAAATGAAGAACATATCAGCAATAGTATACAACCTAAGGACACACTAGCAAGACTCTCACAGTTAGAAGCATGGCATAGGAAGGTGCTTCTTTCCTGTCTTTTTCAGCACATCTTATAATATTATCACAATAGAAATCACATGATTTTGACTCCTATCTGGCTTCTGAACCACTTGATAAGTAGATTGTTACATAAATAGTTGTCCAATTGATGTCTAAGTGGTGATCTAATGAGTAAGTGATTTTAATCTTGAGGACCAAGAGAGTATCTTTATAAAATCCACAGAGAAGCAACTGTCTAACTTTATGTTAAAACAAAAAACAAACAAAAACAAAAACAAAAACAACAACAACAACAACAACAAAAAAACAACCAGAGGATAGAAAAAGCATAGTAGTATGACACCATCAATGGGAAACAATAATTCTCTAGTAACAGATCACAAAGTAAGGGAAATTGAAAGATTGTCTGTCAAGAATCCAAAGAATTATATTTTAAAAAACAAGAATATGTAAAAAAAAAAATCAAGATTCAGAGAAAGGAAGATGATTTATGACATTAATTTGAAAGCTAGCACAGATGATAAACAATAGATAAAGAGATGATAGATATATACACACATACACACATATATAAATGATAGCTGCATAGATGATAGCTAGATACATAGATAGATGCATAGATGATAAGTAAATATACATATACATAAATGATTGGTAAAATACATAGATGATATAGATGATAGATAAATACATAGATAGATAGATAGATAGATAGATAGATAGATAGATAGGTAGATAGATACATGAAAAATAGATAGATGATATGCCAAGTCTTGCATGGCCATGTGTTGGAAGGGACAGTATGATAAGGTTTCCTGCCCCGGAACAGAGCCAGTGGGATAGGGGTCTCCATGAGTGTTGATAGTTGCTGTGGGCATAATGTTTGTTTGTATAATAATGTACATAATTTACTTTATATTGCTCCTTTGGAAACTATTCTCCCTGCTAAGGTTATTGGGGAATTTCTCCCTGCCAAGGTTAATGACTCCTTGATAATTAGAAACAGCCCAAGTCCAGGAGTCAAGGATATGTCTAAATTTCTCAAAAAAAAAAAAGGTAAATGCTGTGACCTTCAGGACAGCCCTTGGCTGTGGGAAAGGACCTTGAAAATATAAATTCAATATATAATTTCTCAGCAATGCAAAATATAAGGATGAAATACGAATTGTATGAGGGGCTTCCTGGACCTAAAAGAACAAAGGCAGCTCCTTGTCAGAAAGCTACAAATGCAGACAGATTTCTGAGTTCATAGTCAGCCTGGAATAGACTGAGTTTAGGCTCAGGTGTGGTGGGAATAGTAATTTCAGGAGACGATCCCACCCAGATAGTTTATTGTTTGTATTTACAAAGGCAGACATATCGCTGAATTTAATTGCTATGTTAGCAAAATGTACTTGCTGTCTTTTCTAAGAATCAAGGGGCTAAGCTATAAGATGCTGATTCCTCACTGAATAATCAAAAGGGAACCTAGGGTCGATGATTGAATGATTGAATTGACACGAAAATAAAAGACTGGGCTTGGGACTGTGAAAGCCAAACTATCTAGATGACCTGTCTGGAGAGCCAGCAGGAGCAGAGCACAGGGATGTCAGTTCTTACCCATGATTGACTTCGAGTCCTTTCTTTCACCACTCCCAAATACCCCTTCTTCAGGAAACCCTCTTGGGAGTTTCTTCCTGGTCCTTGAGAGTGATTGGTAGATAGATAGATAGCCAGATAGATAAACAGAAATAGCTAGATATCTGGATAGATGATAGATATGATAAACAGATAATATCAATAGATGATAGATATGACAGATAAAGATATAGATATACATATAGGTATAGGTATAAGGTATAGATGATAGAATGACCAAGCCAGCTCAGTCAGTCAACAGGGTTTGGAGGGAGAGAGAGAGCATTAAAGAAAGAAAAAATGATTAGACAACATTATAACATGACTCCAGCCAGTGCTGAAATGAGGTTTACTTTTTTTCAGTCTGCCTTTATACTATTCTAGGTACATGAGAAGAATAAGGTCAGTTCTTTGATCAAAGACAAAGTAGTCAAGGAACAAACAAAGCATAGACAAAGTAGTCAAGGAGGAAACAAAGCAATAAACAAAGCCCCGTGGTATCTAGGGTTTTATCAGGATGACAAAGATACTTACGAATATGATACATTTTTTGGCTGTATTTATTTTGAGCTGTGTCCTAGCCCAATGTAAATATTCTTATCTGAGCCTACTCCATTGTCTTCCTAGCCCAATATAAATATTCTTGCCAATATCTTTGAATTGGCATCAAGGGCTCTCCACAATAGCTAAATAGATAGATGATAAAAGTAGGTAAATAGATAGATGATGGATAGATAGATAAATATATAGATAGGTAGGACTTAACAAAAGAAAACTGAAAGCAAGAATGGAGAGATGGCTCAGATGTTAAAAGCACTGGCTCCTCTTCCAGATAACCCAGGATGAGTCCAAAAACCAACATGACATTTCACAACCCTCTGTAACTTCCAGTTCCAGGGTATCTGATGCCCTCTTCTGCCCTCAAGAGGTACCAACATGCATGTGGCACCATATGGCACACATAATGCCTGTGGCAAAATACATATATTTGTTTAAAGAAAAGAGAAAAAAGGCCAGACTCAGAAAGATAAATACTTCATGCTTTACTCACATATGCACGATCTAGATTAAAGTCTGTGTATACACATATGTATGCACATGTGAAGAACATGACACTATAAAGGTAATCTTGGGAGGAAAAAGACCTTATGAAGGTGGAACTGGGAAGGTATTGAAATATGTGGAATGAAAGCAGATTGAGGAATTATTTGGTGCAGGAAAGGGATCGAGAAGAGGGGAAAAGGCATGTCTGGGGCCATTTGGTAATGGAATGGAAATATCTCACCAGGAAATGATTCTACGGAGGGAGCAGGTAGATAAGTCCAGAAGAAAGTGAGAGAATGGTGAAATGACAGTAAGTTCATTTGAAAATGACATAAGGAATTATGCTTATCTATCTATACTTTATCTACCCACAAAAATACCTAGAGTACATGTAAACATATATAATTAAAATAAAATTTTCTCATCTGGACAGGCAATGTTTTCTTTAAGAGTCAAATAGACTCTCTAATTAAAACCAGAATAGGAGTGAAAAGCTCTCTTTTTAATTATCGGTTAGGGTTTTCCAAGAGATCAACCAAATTACAGGCTGTTGTCCTTGGTTATCCCCAGAGGTAGAAGCCAAGTCACTATGGCTGAAGACACAGTGCATTTCAAACACAGCAACTAGAAGGCCCTGAATTAAAACTGAACTTAAAACCTTCTCCCAGAGGACTAGCTTTCATAGTAATGGAAAGGACCATGTAGCTTCCAAAAGAGGGAAGCAACAAACATTCCTACCTACTGTAAGGGTCCATGATTTGCTGAAGAATGACACCCCGGACTCAAATAGCATGTAAATCAAAATAGTGTTTTCTTCTGCAGAATTCCAGTATTCTGGGGTCTCCCCATTACCAAGATAGAGAGATAACCAAATGAGCTTGCAGGCTACATTTAAAGTACCTCAGGGGATTCTGGGGTAGTGACCTCTACCTGTGCCATCTCTAAGGGAATTCCATTAAGGGATCGGGGCCTGGAAATTGTTACTGAGGAAGTCTGGGGTAGGTGGCCTTTATCTTACTCCATCTCTAGGGACATTACATTACTGGGGCATGGAGCCTGGATCCTTTTACTGGGGAGGTCTGGAAATGTGTTGACCTATTGTTCTTGCTTCAAGCAAAGTGACTGGGCACTTTCTAGTTTCTGACTATCTCCCTGAAGCCTCAGGATTTTTGAAACCTGGTTGTTTTGTTTTTTTCTTTTAACTGATTTGCTTAGACTCACCCAGTTCTTAGGACTAATATCCTAGACTGCCAATTTAAAACCTGTCATGGAGTCAGCATTTCTCAACTACCCATAACTCTTATGAACTATAACATCAACCACCATGATATGATAACCATAAATGGCACTCATTTGTATCTTGGTAATAAACATAGTTCTCTAATTGGACTCAAGTCCCACTCACTAAAAAGGAAATTTTTCCTGCTACTAGAAATTTAGCCAACTACCCAAGGCTGGGGAAGTCATGGATTATGGAGGAGAAATTACAACTGCCGTTATTCTAAGCTAGAATAACTCATAACTACATTCTAAGTATTTGTATTTATACCCACATGAAAGTGTATTCCTTATTCCTCATCTGGCAAACTTCTCTTTGCAACAAATGGAGAAACATTACAGAGAAACATAACCAACCGAAATGTACAGTTTTGGAGCCCAGTCCCAGTGGATACATCTATAAAACAGACCTGTACCTAAAACGCTTGCAAGAACCAGGAGATCAGTGAGTTTTCTGTGAGACTCTGTCTCCTACTAATATCAGAAGCTACACCCATAAAATATAATCAGCATGCCTCTCTAACCTTGAGTTTACCAAAGACAACAACAGGTTACAGGAGCTGCAGACCCACCCAGCCCTCCTGACTCATAGCTTCTTGCTACCTGGTCCAGAGACCCAGGAACTCTCACTGCGTCTCCTGAATCCAGTTGGATTTGTATGTCCTCACTTTCACCTGTCTGGTGACTTCACATTCCCTTTTTTGAATAGCAAAGTTCTTTTCATCCTTAACCAGACTCTTTCTTTTTTCTTCTATGAATGTTCTCACACGTTATTCTCGAAAAGTCCCTTCTTAGTCTGCATTGTTACAATGTCCTGAATAATAATGACTTTATTACTTATCCCTATTGTGTTTTTATTATAATTAGTTCTCTTTTTTTACTTTTTTAAAAAATTTTTGACAGAGTCTTGCTGCATAGGCTGGTATTGAGCTCATGTTCCTTGTCCCGGAACTTGTGAGAGAATCACTGTGCTCAGCTTTGAATTTGTTTCCATCTGTTCTTTCTGAGTGCCAGTCCTGTATATTGATTGCCATTGTTCCACTTATTGCCAAGCATGGTGCAAGTGACAAAATTGGAACAGAACATATGCTTTTAGAAAAAGCAATTAAATGCAAAGAGATATAGAGATTCTAATTTTAACCTGAATGAGGTTTTGGTTTGGTTTGTGTTTTTGTTTGTTGATTGGTTGGTAGGTTGGTTGTCTGTATTCTTTAGTCTTCAAATACTGCAAGTGTTCCAAATGCCATTTATTTGTAAACTACAAAAATCATTGTATATAGAAAGAAGCTATTAAATTCGAGAAATGATATCAGTAGTAATGGTTTCATGTAGTATGTGGTAGAAGCAGGAATCAGATATACTGCCTTTAATAATCATGCCATTTCACTTATGGCTGTGGTAAAAGGAAGATACATTTGAATTATTAGCAAGTAGGACCAGAGACATCTAATGCAAATGACAATGCTAATTTTATAAACATTGCATTAGACTTAGGTCCATAGGGATGAAATTGATGGTCAATATTGTAGCATTTCAGATACATTTTTTCTTATTAGTGTGACAATGAGAAACACTGAGGAGTTTGAGTCCCATTTTAATTGATAAGCAGATCACTTTCTGCCAAGTATTGAGCTCTAATGGCCCAAGGTCTGCTCACTTTTGCAACATCGTCTGTGTGCAATTGAAATAAAATGATCAATTTGTCTTTAAAGCACAGCATCTGTGTTTTGAGGGCAAGTTGAGAATGGAAGCAAAAATCAATTTCATGGATGGAATCTCAGGGGGGTGCTGGCTCTTTCCCTTTGGGAAAGTTCTCATCTCTGAACAGAAGGTAGCTTCCAGAATAGAAGAGAAATGATAGATACATGAAAGTGTGGTGCCCGGCCTATGGTGTAGTTTTAATTGAATAATAATAATTGATGTAACTGGATGCAGTCCTAGAGTTCACTTAGTAGAAAAATACACAATGACCTAAGAAAAGCTTTAGCTACTCAGAATTATTCAATGAAGAAGACAGAAGGCCACCATTTGATCCTTTGATGACTGATAGGCTGCATTGTAATATAACTAAGAAGGAAAAAATCTCCCCTGAAGAGAATCCTTTTCTGGCTTGTAGGCAATAGCTTTGACAATTCCCTGAGCTTTGTAATATGTACAAGTCCTTACAAGTATTTGGAGTACTGTTCTTAATGAATGCTCACTTAGAAAATAACCTTCCAGAACATACCTATTACATATACATATGTGTACACGTGTACACACACACACACACACACACACACACACACACACACACACGATGCATATAACAGTACAAGAAATGACATGTGGTAATATGATCAGTGATAAATAAACAAAACAATAAAAATGAGTATCAGTATCCCAGATTACAACTCTATCCAGCAGCCCAGGTGCACATCCAAAGGTAAGATGAAAAGTTGGATAAGACTCCAGAGTTCCACTGACACTGCAGATTTCGGCTCAACATATTTCTCCTTCATTTCACTCCAGTGATGGAATTCCCACTCAGTAGATGCATTCCTTTCCTAATACCACTGGACCATGCAGGCTCCCAACACTACACATAGATGAACTCACTTGACTTCAGACTCACGAGTAAAAGGGTAAAATTCTTAATGATTTGAGGTATAATGTCAAAAATAATCTTATTTGGTTGCCTTGGTCATTAAAGTCTTCACATAATGTTCGGGACACAGAAATGTGACCGAAAACATGCCTATAGCTACCATGGCTCCAGGGTGTCTTCTATTGGGGATGTTCCTGTTGGGCTCCATGGTAATAGCCAGCCTGGGTGCTAAAATGTAGACAATATGAATCTTGTATGGTAAGCCAACTGGAATGAGGGCTGTAAAGTAGGAATGCAGTATTTAACCTCATGGGATTCTTGTAAGAAATTAATGGTAAGTATCGACGGAAAGACAGGTGATGAGTAAACACCCATGACTTTGTCATTTTCTGGTAAATCTCCACTGTAGGTGTCTTTGATCTACACAAGAGGGTGTTATGATTGAATAAGTGGGCTGTAGCCCCAGACACAACTTTCTACTCTGGACATCCATTATCTCATTTCAAGCAGCAGCTGCTGTCAGTTGCCACAAAAGTGTCCCCTGGAATGTTCTGTTAACAGATAGGGGTGCTTTATTTACCACAGTCAACTGACCATTCCTCTGGAGAAGAGAAGAAATTCAAATCATGTGTGTGAACTGACACTGCCAGGCTATTTAGGATGTTTCCTGATGGGACGCATATGGTCACAGCCTTAACTGGTTCATTTCCTGCAGCTCCATGAACTCGTACAGCCCTAAAAAGCCCATTATTACAACTATATGCTGAAAAAGCCTTACCATTTGTGTTTATCTTTAAAGCCAGTTATAATCTCAGTGGTCAGGCTTTCTGACAAGACATTTTCAGTCATCCTTCAGATTTAAAGTATTGACATTTATCTTTCCTCTTTAGTCACAGGATTCTAAGGCATCATACGTTGCATCTTATTCTCCAAAGAGAGTGATCTTTAAGGCAAAATACAGCATGTGGCTATGGGTTACACTGTGCGATGTGGTTCTTGTTGTCTATGTGATTTATGTAATTTAAGCTTCATTTCTCTAATTCTAGCATGGAGGTAATAATACAAAAGAGCAATGGATTGTTAAAGTTTTAGTGACAAGACAGTTGAAAATACTTATTATATAACTGATACACAGCACTGTTTAATATTCTGCTACTCCTAGTGAAGGGCTCTAGGAGGTCTTGTCCTTACCCCTTCCCTCTTCCTTGCTAAAACATTCGATGACATTCCTAAAGCTAGCCTCCAAGGTCTGTTCTCTTACTTGGCCTCTTTCTTAAGTTCCACTTATTCCTGAGGCTGATCAAATGATCCAATCGAAAATCTCATTTGGTTTTCCTAATTGACATACCCAATCAGATCTCACCAGTCCATCCTAGCCCATTCTAATAAAGACTCTCCCCTTTTCCCTACTAAAATTAACACAAACTATTTGCTGGTTCAGATCCAGCCACCTTGACTCTTTTTTGTTGTTGTTGTTGTTGTTGTTGTTGTTGTTGTTGCTTTTCATGGCTAAGTGTCTCTTTATTAATTCTTTTTTAAAACTGCATTTTTAATTGGATATTTTCTTTATTTATATTTCAAATGTTTTCCCCTTTTCTGGTTTTCCCTTAGGAAACCCCATATCCTATCACCCTCTGCCTCTATGAGGGTGCTCCCCCCACCTACCCACTCCCATCCTCCTGCCCTGGCATTCCCTTACACTGGGGCATCGAACACCCTCAGGCCAAAGGGCCTTTCTTCCCACTGATGTCCAACAAGGCCCTCCTCTGCTACAACATGGCCAACACCATGGGTCACTCCATGTGTATTCTTTGGTTGGTGGCCCAGTCCCCAGGAACTCCAGGGGTCTGGCCTGTTGATACTGTTACTCCCTTCATGGAGCTGCAAACTCCCTTAGCTCCTTCAGTCCCTTCTCCAACTCCTCCATTGAGGTCCTCTGAGCTCAGTCTAATGGTTGACTGTGAGCATCGGCCTCTGTATTTGTAAGGCTCTGGAAGAGCCTCTCAGGAGACAGCCATATCAGGCGTCCATCAGCAAGCACTTCCCAGCATCCGCAATAGAGTCCAGGTTTGGTAGCTGTAAATGGGATGGATCCCCAGGTGGGGCAGTCTCTGGATGGCCTTTCCTTCAGTCTCTGCTCCACACTTTGTCTCCATATCTCCTCCTGTGTGTATTTTGTTCACCCTCTTAAGAACCACTGAAGCATCCACGTTTTGGTCTTCCTTCTTTTTAGGCTTCATATGGTCTGTGAATTGAATCTTGGGTATTCCAAACTTTTGGGCTAATATCCACTTATCAGTGAGTACAGGATCTATTTATGTTGGCAAGTTGATATTGGAGTGTGGTCTATGCGTAGTCTGGGTCCAGCGGGGGAAGCACCCACAGTATGCAGGTACTTTCTAGTTATACCTTCTACAGAAATTCTTACTCTAAACCTTTGGCCTGTTTTTCTTCTGTCTCTGTCCCAGCTCCTCCCTCAGCTTGATGAAACCTACCTCCAGTAAAGCTGACACAACATTAGAGGAGCAGTAGCTGCGGAAATACCTCCAGTAGTGTAATTCCCTATGCCCAAGGCTTGGTGGTGGAGCCAGAAGGGATGGAGCCTCCCTGGGGAGGAGAAGTCACACCCTGGAAAAACAGCTTATGGTAGAAAATACCAGAGCATTTCCTGGATCTTACTGGGCTTCCAGCACCTGATTAGGCTCAGTGAGGGATGACAGAACTAAGCTTCTTGTCAGGTGGCTCTGTCTGCCAGCCTCTTGAGAGAACAGGGAAGTCAGGGCTAGCTGGACAATAGCACAGCACCGTTCATCCTAACGTAAGAGAGCTCACTTTAAGCTGGCTAGTTCTCTTTCAGCAGAAAATTTCCATTCCTGGAGTACAGGATTTGGGAATTAAGTGCATCCAGGATGGTGGGGAATCTTGTCAATCAGTGAACTGCTAGACAACCTGAAGAACAGCTGTGAGAACAATCTGAACAATACCTCCCCCAGCGTGGTACAGAAGCCTTTTGTATGCCAGAGGGAAGTGGGGGGAGCAGTGCATAGCACTCCACAGAGAAGACAAAATCTAGGACCAGTTGTTAAGGAGTGCCACACAGTCCTCCTATTGTCTCCATTTATTGAGTTCTTCCTTTACAATGTTTTAAAGACTGTTTTGTGTTTTGACTTGTCACTTGTTGAAGGGCATAGTTTGAGCTGAAGATGAGAAGGCTAGGCTGATTCCATGACGGGGTTCAAACTGACAGTTAAGGAGACTAGACCTAAATGTCTGTTTCCAAGAACTGGGAAACTCCAGGCAAGTTCAGGACTCAGATGTTGCCCCATCATCTGTCCTGAGGCAAGGACAATGGATCTGCTGCAGTTTCCAGACTTCCTTAGCTACTTCCTCAGCCAACAGTTTCCTGGCCTCCCCAGCAAATTTCCAGCCCTCACATCTCTGTGATGGACCCAACAGACTAACATAGTCGTCACTACCCTGGAATTTCCTAACAATTTAAAAATCAAGCCTGCAAGCTTACTTGGGTCTCTATCTTGGTAATGGGGAGACCCAACATGCTAGAATTCTACAGAATAAAACCCTCTTTGTGTTTACATACTATCTGAGTCCAGGGTGTCATTCTTCAGTGAATTATGGACACTTACAAAGTACTTCCTTTGCACCAGAGTTTGAGACTGGAGTGGGTTAGGGCTGACCTAGGGGAAGCCCTTAACCTGAAAGCCAGAATGTGCTCTCCTTTGATTCTGCTGCAGGCTCCTCCCTATATCTGGCCAAGAAGAACTCTGAATATCAATTTGAGCATGATCCCCATGAAGTCCCAAAGCTTTAAGAAATGCCACCCTGCAAACGCTGATTCACACGTGCTCGAACGTGAGTCTAGGAGAAAAGCAGAGCCCTCCCACACAGTCGTGGGCTTCGTTCTGGCTTTCTTTTGTGAGTTTCATGTGATAACTAGATTCTCATGAAAACTAAACTGAAGCTGGAACGTTAATATAGTGCCCAGCTCTACTCATTTCAGACAAGCCACGGAAGGGTGGGTGTGTGGTAGTCATTTCTAATTATTTATAAAAACAGTTTCATTACTGTGGCTCTTTCGTCCTAAGCAATCTTTGGTTGTAGAGTGTTTTAGAAGGCTGCTGCTATTTGGTACACTTTATTTATTAAAAGCTGAACTGAAATGATAGAAAAATAAACAACCAAGCTTTCCTTTTCAAAATTACATGTAATACACTTTTATATTGTTAAACTTTTATATTATCAGCACTGAATAACTTCCTGTTTCAGTTGAATTATATTTCCTCACTTAAAGGTTAATTTCAAAGTTTTAAGTTCAAAGTAATTAATAACCACCATCAGATTCTGTGAGACTTAATGTCAGCTTAGGTAGGAGAAAGAAATTCATATACAAATCAAAAGTCCCAGCTTAATCTAGTGTACCACTCTGTAAAACATAAAATATTTTTTACATTTACATCCTGTGCCTTTAATAATAATAATAATAATAATAATAATAATAATAATAATAATAATAGATAAGGACTGAAAGCATAAGTGCGATTCTGCTGGCCTGCTCTGGGGGACATAGTAATTGCTTATGTCACGACTGCCATGGCTGCCGGGTGGGATAGGCATGTGCTGTGGATAAAAAGGACCGGCTCCTGTTGTTCGTGTCCATTCCAAACATTACATCTATCTGTTCCTTGTGGGTGCCCCTTCCCCTGCTTCTCTTTCTGCCTTCTTTCTCCGCCTTCATGGCTTTGTTTGTCTGCCTGTCTACATGTCTATTTGCCTGTCTCTGTCCCTTTCCAAATGTTCATGTCTCTCCCTTCACCCAGTAACCTCTTTTACACCCAGTCTGTTGCATAGTGTAATTTCCCAGGGCACTCCTTGGCACAGGCTTGCCAAAGGTACCCCCTCAAGTCATTATATTTCATAACAGTGCATGTGATCAAGTGAATAAAAAACTATTAAGTAAAAACATTGACAATACTTTTCTTTTTCTTGATAATTAGATCATACAAATTAATGATCACAGAATGGAAGCACAGCAGTAAGCTGAAACTAAGGGTTCCATGATGACTTTTATCAGAAAGTTCATGAGTCCCATGAACTCCCCGAAGCAAATTATAAAACTTGTGTGCTTGTGCATATGTTACGATTCATGTTGTAAATCACAAGAAATGAGCCAGAACAGTTTATCTCAAGGGAACCTGGGTGTCTTGAGGATGGGAGTGGAGACCTGGAGTCATCAACAATAAGAATGCTGACTGGTTTGCTATCTTCCTTGGGTTAGGCACTATGTAGTTTTACACAATCAATTAGCTGATTGGGTACCTTGACTCAGTTATGTCATCCATAGTAGACAAAAGCTGAAATTGGTTTCTTTCTTTTCCCAGGTCAAAAGATTGTAGAATGTACACAACTCGTTCTATCATGATTAAAATCCATCTATTGTGGCCAGAAGGTATATGAATGAGAGATGTGCTCACTTGCACAATGTAGAATGGGAAGTACAAACTTCTCTGAAAAACATACAGGTAGCCATGCTCGGCTGTACACATCCGTGATCTTCAATATAAAGGCAGGAAGGCAGGAAGATAGTTGATTTGTACTACCTGGGTTACATTGTGAGAAGGTTAAAGGCCAGCTTGTGGTAAATCTGTGATCCCTATCTCAAAATAAAATCTATAATAGTAAAAAAGATGATGATATAGCTTAGCACTCAAGTGCTTGCATACTGTACTCCAGATTCTAGGTTCAATCCCAACAGGGGGGAAAAAAGTGGTTCAGCATTGTTCCATGAGAACAATATTCACATGTAAGGGTATTTTGTGAGAATTTTCTCTCAAATTTTACTGTAGACAAAGTGATATATATTTTTTTAATTTGAGAGTTTAAAAGATGTTCGATCATGACAGAATGACAGATACTTGTTAAAGCCACCCAAGGTTTCTGATAATATGCAAGTGTTTGTTTCTCTCAGTTCTATGATGATAAAAAAAGCAAAGTGTGACTTCAGAAGTCACTTAATAAATTATCAGCATTTAACAAATGATCATTATTCCGACTGCATTTTCAGAAGAACACCGAGGTTTAGGAGTTCTCAGAATACTTAGTAAAACTGGATAATGCTGTTTAACAAGGGCCAATTAAACCTAACAAATATTTGAGGTGTTTCTGCAGACAAGATTTGAAATGGCCAATGTCAAAAGGTATTTTTAGGGAAGTTACCTTTGCTATGTCAGATGGTTAATATAATAATGTCTCTAGGGTATGGGCTCCGTTGTACGGTCATTCTTTGCTGTGAAGGTACTTGATATCTGCAATTACATCTAAATACATAGACTGGAGAAAGTAGTGAGTTACTCCTCATAGTGTGGCTAGTGTGGTAGATGTTTTTATACATAAGAATCAATGCTTTCTGAAGATAAAAAATAGAAATCTTGCCCCAGTTTCCATCCCAAAGACATTGGATTCTTCCCTGAATTACCAGCCTGCTGACATTCTCTCCAGATTTTAGACCTATTAGTCCCCACAACTGCAAAAAGATCTTGAACCTTTCACATTTGCTCTCTATGCGGGACACCTGCTGCTGATTGCTATGGGAGAAACAGTGAGTTCAGCACCATATAAACACAAGCTTTATTTTGCCTTATTACCATGGAGGCTCCAGTACCACTGGTTGGTTCTGTTGCTAATGAGGCTAGTGAGGCATCACATCATGGTGGTATCACATAGCAAACAGAAAGTGCACACTGTGTGAGCTTCTGAATCAGGGAGAGAGGGAAGAAATAAAGGGAGAAGGAAAGTGTTCTGTTTTATAAAAAAGACCAGGATATGTTTTGTAGAGCACAGTATGGTGAGGTGGGAGGGGTGCCTCATCGGGCCCCAGGCAGAGGCATCCCTTCCCCCTGAAGTACCAAAGTTCCAAGAACACATGGAATCTCAGCCTGCCACTCAGAGATGCACCCATTTCTTGTGATACTATGTTGGAAATGAGACATCTTGGTATCTATACTGTATCTCTGTCAAAAATCTTAGATAACACAAAGTAAACAAACAAACCGAAACCAAAACTAAACCAAACAAAACAAACAA
Organism: Rhynchomys soricoides; assembly: GCA_019843965.1. Lineage (NCBI taxonomy): Eukaryota > Metazoa > Chordata > Mammalia > Rodentia > Muridae > Rhynchomys > Rhynchomys soricoides. The sequence continues at coordinate 3,369,731 of JADRCH010000239.1, read as the reverse complement.
AAAAACAAAGTTAAGAAAGTATCCAATACCCAAAGTTAAAACGGATAAAAGTTACACAACTATCAATAAAATAAGAAAAGTTAAAAGACAAAACTAAATTAAGAAATATGTCCTATACATGCAGATAGCAAAAGTAAATATTGCATTACTTGACAATACCAAGTTAAGCAAAAGTTGTGATCTAAAATGTGAATGTCTATTCATCCTTTTCTTTTAAGCTTTGTCTATATAAATGTTCCAGTTGCAATTAAACTCATAAAGTTTCTAAATATAATTTTCAATAAACTATCCCACAAAAGTGGTGAACAGGTTGATTCCAGCAAATGAAAAGGTCAAATGTCTAGGTCAGTAAATGAAAACGTAAACAGAATATAGACATTATATCATCATAGGAAATAAGGGTTTATCTAGAATACTGATTACACAGCACAAGAAAACTAAAGCTACATGGAATGTACTCCATTATATTGACGGAAATTAGCATAACTAGAGCTTCAAAATGAACAACTGTAATGGAGTTAAATATACAAAACATTAAAATACCATTAGTTCCTATCAGTCACACAGAAAAAAAAATTCCTTGGTCATTGTTTGGAGCTCAGGAGATACGATTTCATTACTGCTGAAAAGGATACAAGAAGATGCAAGCATCATCAAATCTCTTTTGTAGAAACTCCTTTTGCAGATTGTTTCAATGGAAGTGCACATTTTACTTACCAGAGCAGACCTGCCCTCCAGGTTCTCCCAGCATCTCTCAGTCCCTCCCTGGCATACCCTGTCCCCAACCCTGAACTTTCCAATCCAGGAGCTGGACGCCCTTTCTCCAGAGCCTCTTGTCTATATAATTCAGACATTTTGGTCTCTATCTCTCTTCATCTCTCTTTTTCTCTGCCTGATTTTCCTTTCTCTGTTTCTCCCCTGACCCCTGGCTTGAATTGGCTGATTTCACCGGTGGTGGAGAAATAAACTATTGATGATAACTAAGGTGTGTGTGTGTGTGTGTGTGTGTGTGTGTGCCTTTTTTAATTTTGAAGAACCTCCTCTAATATGTAAAACAAAAATAAGAAAATCATCAATATTCAGTTTCTAAATTATAAATACATCTGGCCAATGCTGATCAATAGGTGCTAAATGAGCAGTGGAAACACTGGTGGGAAACATCTTAATGGAAGGATAAATTTGTCAGCACCTTGAACCCAATATCTAAATGAACAAGAGAATCAGATCCTGCCTCCTGATAGGGTTCAAAAACAGTGTGTGTGTGTGTGTGTGTGTGTGTGTGTGTGTGTGTGTATCCATCTCTTTTGGATAATGCACATTTGTCTAAATAATCACACCCAAATCCATTCAAACATCAAAATCTACCTACAACTGTACAAAGACTACAGGGACAACAAAGAGACCAATGAGCCAAATCTAATGTTCTGAGCAGAACTTTATAGTATGACATGTGGAAAGATGGTGCAGGGACATATTAGAAGAGATCGACACAATTACAGAGAAGGAAAGTCATTTCTGTGGCAACACGCCCTGCAGTATATTACCAAAAGCTGTGGAATAGCAAACAATTGCAAAAAATAATTACTGTTTATAGGGTTGTGTGTCCCGCATCCACTCTGCCATAGGGTTCCACTTCTCCTCAAGGCTGATGAGGGGAGTTTGACTGTGCTTACCCTAAGCCATCACCAGTTGGGTGCTGGGCCATTTGGAAGCCCCAGGACACCGTTCTGGGTAGGAAAGTGCAGTTTGAGGCACAGGACAGTTGGAACTTGTTTGGGGGTCTCCCAGGCTTGCTAAGAGGCTGGGGCCATGGCTTTCCCAGGCTCTTGGACACCCAGGTACTGCTGGAAATCACAGAAGAACTGAGAACAGAATCTGGGCCCTGCAGGCTGGATCTAGCCTGGGGCAGGAGTAGAAGTGGGAGGTGTTGCTCCAGCTGGTCCCACAGGGAGAGTCCTTGGCTTGATGAAGGTTGGCTTGGTGGCAGTTGTGGTTGGGAGTGCAGAGAGGCCTTCTACAGGAGATTAGAGAGTGGCTTTGCAGGCAAAGGCCATCTCCATGGCTCCCACAGCAGATTACAATGAAAAGAGACAGTCTAAGGTTCTGAATCATTTATTGTCATGGGTGAAAGGAAAGTGGATGTGTAAAAACCATACCCCACTTCTCAGGGTGAGACTGAGATTAAACACCTTTTGCAGGGAGAAATGTCTGGGAAGAAAAGCTTATTGGCTAAGCCCTCAAGGCCATAGAGGCCTTAGGTAATGAGATACATAGAGTATCTCATTAGAATGGCGATCTCTGTCTTGAGCCTATGTGATCACAGGTCAAGTCTTTTTCCTCATCTATATGTGGAGGACTAGAGGCATTGCCCTTACATGACTGATGGCCACAAATCTATGGGGGACTGTGGCTAGTGACAGGGACCTAGTGCTCAGGATCAGGTTGAAACTCCTACCGTCCCTTCAGGGTCACTGGGCTTCTAGCCATAGCTCAACTGGGGACCAGTCTACCTTTCATGGTCCCACAACTGTTCATAAGTGGTTTTCAGAGATCAGGTGCTCAGTTTCTGGTTCTCTCTTGCATCCTGCCAGAAGCCTGTGTGCAATCAATTACATATGTCATTTCATAAGTAAAGAACACAAGGCATCAGGAAAGTTTAAGAACTTACTGGTAGCACCCAGAACTGCCAAAGTCCAATGTCTATGAGTTCTCTACTGCAGAGTAGCAAATTCACCGATAAAGTATTGTTTCTATTTCTCTGACAAACTATTCATTCGTTGTGATTTGTCCTTGGCTTGTTCTCCATACTATATTGATTCAAATTTCAACAACTGTACCACTCACAGTTATTTCATATGCCAGAAAGTAAAAACTGTCAATCAATTTATAACACTGTTTTATCCCTTGAAAATATGTTTCCGATCTAGTGGAAGAACTCCACTAGTATTATTTAGACACCCATTTTCAAAATGTGAGACTTTTTCTTTGTTTCTCATATTATCTGTGAACTCTAGACATAAGCAATCTTTATGCCTTTGTCTGCCAAGCAGCACTATAAGTAATACTATTTTGCATGGTTAGGTATGCATCTTTAGACATACAATACTAGTATCTTCTTTAAAATAAATCATAGTTTCAGGGTAAGGTGCCTCCAAAATTGTAAATCTTTTTATAAACCAAACTATGAATTTCCTACCTTGCTTTTCGATCCAAACCATCAAAGTCTGAGTTTCTTTTCACGTTGTCCCTTGTCTTATCAAAGGTCACATTATATTTGAAGTCCATTACTCCTAGGTTCCTCAGTCAATTCTACAATGAAATAGAGAAATTTCACCCTTGAGCTCCATACAGCTTGCACAAGGCAAAAGCATCCTCGATTTCACGTGCAACATACTCAAATTGCATTTTGCAAGTTTCAATGCTGGAACTTTTGATATTTTCATATAAAACGATAGCATTTTCATGACTACTGTCATCAAAGAGAGAGGTCATTGACCAGAACTACTGTCTCAATTACAGAGATGATGAGATGGGAACATGAAAAATGATTGCTTTATGATTGCTGAAATATTATAGCTAGAAAAATAGGCTAACTATCATTGGCTTGTAGAAATAGAATCATGTTAGTAGACTACACAACTGACACTCTTCAACTGGGAATCACACAGCAATGTACCATGCTTTACTACCTTTCCTATTTCCTCCCCTCTTCTCATTTGCATGCTCTACGGAGTATCTGTTATAAACCCGATATTAGTGTTTGGAGATCCTTTTTTTTTTTTTTTGAAGATCAAAGTTAGTGTATTTACTTTATTTTTTATTTTTATTTTTTTCATATTTTATTTACATTTCAAATGTTTCCCCCTTTCCAGATCTCCCCTTTGGAACCTCCCCATTCCCTCCACCCTCCCCCTGCCACTATGGGGTATTCTCCCACCCACCCACCCACCCACTCTCGTCTTCCCTCCTTGGCATTCTCCTATACAGGGGCATCTAACACCCTTAGGCCCAAGGGCCTCTCTTCTCCCTGATTGATAACAAGACCCTACTCTGCCACATTTGTGGCCAGCACCATGGGTCCCTCCATGTGTATTCTTTGGTTGGTGGATCAGTCTCCAGGCATATCGGGGGTCAGGCCAGTTGCCACTGTTGCTGCCTCCCTGGGGATGCAAACTCCCTCAGCTCCTTCAGTCTTTTCTCCAAGTCCTCCATCTGGGACCTCACACTTATCCCTACTGTTGCTGAGAAGTGACTCTTGGGAGATCCTTTTAAAATAAAATGATGACCACAGGTAGAAGAGTTGTCTCAGCAGGTAAGGCATTTGTTGTTCTTGCAGAGGACCTGGTTTGATTACAAGAGCTATTACAGCCATCTGAAACTCCAATTCTAGAGGATTTGATGCCCTGGCTGACCTCTGTGGACAACAGGCACTCTAGTGGCACATGTAAAAACATGCAGTCAAAACACTCATGCACATAAAATAACAGATTAATCCAAAATATAATTAGATGAGGGTTATATGTTCATAGTGTTAGATTTTAAGGAAAGATGTATACAAATTATATAACGATTATAAAATTATATAATATTACATAATTATGTAAATGATTATATAATATAAAAAATTATATAAATGATTACTGTGAAGTGGAAGATATTTTAGATGAACAGTCTAACACAAACAGGCTGACCATGTTAAAATATGTAACATTTTTTCAACTACTGATTTATACTACTCAGAAAATTCATGTTTGAGTTGAAATTTCTGTGTTCATATATTATCTGAGTAGCTTATGTGTACATGTACATGCACACTACTTTTAAAAACCACAGTACAGTGGGAACCATTATTTATAAACTATTCTGTATTTCTCAAGGTAAAAAATAAAAATGCTGCATCTACTTATGATGACAGAGAAATATAAAAGATAATTTACATAGAAAGTGAAGCATAAATGAGATTTATAATTATCTTTGTTATATGTCTCTAGGGTGTTGTCTGTAGCCCAAATGACCTTTAACTTAACATGTGGCTTTTGGCCAACTAAGCCACCCTGACTGACAGTCAAGTGTGTTATAGGATTTACTTTTCCTCTCTTAAACCCTTGGAGAAAAAAAATGCATTTTGAACTTTGAAGTATTTTGCTGCATTCTTCTATAGAGAAAAATCTATTATTTTGTACAAGAATATTTTTTCTTTGCTTGATCTCACATGCTAAAGAGTATGTAATTCCTCAGCAATTTAAATTTAAATGAACCAGTGTGCTCACTTTGATTTGCCTCTGTCCCTCCACAGTCACATACAGTAGTTTGCATTAATCAAATTAATAATAAGGGATTAAAGTTACTAGCTTCTAAGGGAGGGATGTGTCATTGGTATTAGTATTTGCATTAGGAATGATTGTCCTTGCACGTTAATTATGCACTGTCTGGAATTAAAAAGACATTGAAGGAAGGTGATTTTTACCATATGTTATTTTAATTTTGAAGGAAATCCAATAAAGTTTGAATTGCATTGCAATTCATTTTCTAATCATACTGGGCACTGACTCAGATTTACTGAGACAACAAATCCTTTAAATTTACTATCAATAGCTTTAAGCACCAGGATTTTATATGGCTGTTTACTAAGTTACATATCAAGTCACAATAGAAGATGGAGTTCCTTACACACTACAATTTGTAACATCCACAATATGAAGATTATCTCATCAGTTATAAGGTTGATTGGATAATTCGTGTCATTGACTAGCTGGTACATGTGCTGAAAAATAAAAAGAAAGCCAGAAAGAAATTACCTTTTGCACAGCACTTTACTTCAATGCCTTTTATTTTTTTTTTTAAATTCATCTTCTGCTGTCTCTTATGGATGCCATACCTCAGCCATCCACTTTTTCTTTTTTAAGGTTATCTGTAAATATAATAATGTGATAAAAATAGCAATTGTTTTACTTGTTACTGTCTATATCTGGACTTTTATTTCAAATAAACAGACATGTAAGCAGAAGATGGGCTTATTTTGAATTCCTTCTCTTGGTGGAAACCTGGGCTGGACACATAGATCTGAATCTCCCACAGATAGTACAAACTCTATAGTCTCATGAAATTCTGAAACTTTTGATTGCTTCAATAAGGGTCCCAGGGTAGGTACTAGAAAACAACATCACCTTCAATATAAGGAAAGACTTTGCTTTGTCTGTTTTGGTCTAGGTGTCTGGCACAGATAAGAAGCTTGCCTGTATTCTCTCTATCCCATTTTACCCTTCCTTTGTGTCTGAAGCACCAGTCTTCTATGATGGAAGCCTTGGGAATGAGGAAAGAAAAGAGAAGAAGGCTAGGGAGATTCCTGTTTGCTGATACCTTCAATGTTCCTTCCCTGGAGAGTTAAAGCTGCTTCAATCAATTAATTACACTTTCCCAGAACTTAGAACACAAGGTAGCTACAAAGAATAGGATCCAGAGGAAGCAGCAACTCAACTGAAAGAGCCAAAACAAAACTTCACACCCATGTTCCCCCATGAATACTGTATGCTTTGAGAATCATTTAGCCACATTATGACTAATTGCAGCAGAGAAAAGCGCTGAGATATATGATGGATACCTATGATGAAGGACATGCTGTGATGTCTTTGCTCATGACAACCTGACATTACTGGCTAACAGCATCTCAGACATGACTTTAGCCAAAATCAAGGTTGTAAAGACATGACTTTAGCCAAAATCAACCTGTTTCAAGGTTGTTGAAATCATTCCCAGGTATACCTTGGAAGAGCTAGGCTTACATTAGCACAGTAAGTAATCCATTGGAATAGTTACTACCATCAAATCAGCAATTTTCTGACACTGCCTCCCACAGTGGGAAGGAGGCTTTGAACCTACTTTTGCTAGAAGTAGGCTCTTTTCCACAGTTACCTAATTTGTGCTTCATAGTGAACTCTAGAGACACTTTCTCCTCAATGTATACATATGCATTCATTTTTTATTGGATTTTTCCTGAAACACATTGTGATCATCCACCACCCCTCTTCATCTCCCCTCACACCCCTCCCACATTCCTACCCAGCCAACTCCATGCCCTTCCTCCCTTCCTCTCTCTCTCTTTCATTAACAGAACAAGCAAATGAAACAAAAACAAGCAGACAAATCACCCATATAAGCCCCCCCACATACTCCCCTACACACATCCACCCACCCCCTCACACACCGAGAGAGAGAGAGAGAGAGAGTCCAAAAGTCCAAAATATATAAGCAAAAGATCAATAATCAAAAAATGTGTAAGCAAATTGAAACAAAACATCTACCAAAATACCACTGAATTTATTTTGCATTGGGTATCTACTGCTGGGCTTGCAGTCTACCTGGAAATGTGATTAACATTCCCAGTGAGAAAGAAACATAGCAATAAAATGGTTCCCAAGGCCACTCTTCTCTACCCATAGATCAGCATCTTGCTCAGCCATCAGCAGGGAACTGTTTCTTTTTCAGTAATTATTTTTGTGTTTTTTATTGATAATATGTTTTCATGCTTATATTCTGATTATAGTTACCCTTTCTCATCTCCTTTCAGACTCTACCCCCACTCATCCAATGCCTTTTTTCTCTCTCTGAAAGAAAACAACCAGAATTTTAAAAAAGAAAAAAGGCACAATAAATACACACACAATTCCCCAAACCCAAACAAGCAAAAATAAAAGCAAAGCAAAACTCCTATAGAAACATAAAACTGAAACTATTGTTTACATGCAAAAGACTAATAATGTAAAATATGTCCAAACAAAGCATATGAAACAAAAACTCTAAAGCTACCTTATAGTTCATATTGTGTTAATCTTCTAGGCATAGGACCTACCCTTAAGTGAGACTCTATTGGAGATAACCAACCTTTACTTTGTAAGCAGTTGTCAATTGGAGAACATCTTGATTATGGGTGGAATATCTTGTCCACTTCAGTCTTTTAGTGCTGGGACCCCATCTGGCTTGGCCCTGTGCAGGTTCTGTGTGTGCTTCCACAGTCTCTGTGAGTACTTATGTGCCTCAGTCCTTTTGTATCTGGAAGATATTGTCTCCTTGATGTAATCCATCCCCACTGACTCTTAGAATCTTTTTGCCTCCTCTTCAGCATAGTTCCCTGATCCTTGAGTGGAGGCGTTTGACGAAGACTCCCCAGTTAGGACTGATAAATCTCCCTCTTTTCCCTTACATAATCACCACCATTATGAGATCTAGGATGTGGCAACAAAGCAGAGCATTTGGGGACTTTGGGGATTATTTGGTGAGAGTTTACCCATGTCTCAGCATGTTTTATAGCTCCTTTACAACTGTTTGTCTTTTAAACAGGGCAATTCTAATTTATTTCCATCCCTTTCCCGAACCTTTTCATGGCACAGTTTATAGGAGTAGAGAGAGGTACCCGATGTGTGCAAACCTAAGGAAAATATCAATGAAAGCAAGGAGGAAATTAGGAATTTTCTTGCAGGATCTTTGTGCTTCACGTTTGGATTTAGTGGTTGGGGACCTGAGTGCTTGCTGACTGTGTGATTGTCCTAATGACCAATAGCATGAATTACTGAAAACCTAATTAAGTCTTCTGAACTGAGAATATTTTTTGAGACACTGACATTTAGTGAGGAGTGTGGTGTCAGCAGAATATCCGAGTTGAATATAATTTCTAATTTGAGGAAAGGTATTGGCATGCAATTATGCAGGCAGATAAAGAGAGCAATTACACAAAACTACCTTGAGTGATGAACTTTGGAACAATGGAAAAGGACCAAGGCAAGCTGCAAACCCTGCTATCACAGACTTGTAGATGTAGACAGATCTCTAGATAGTTAAGCAGTAGAACTAAAACTGATTTGAAATGTTAATTCAAAAGGATAATAAGAATATATTTAAGGTAAAGACCATGGGTAGTAAGTATTGGTTCCAGAATGATCAGAGAATAGGGGAATATTTCCAAAGTACAAAAGGACTCATACATATGGAGTCAATTAAATATACATCTACTTTGTAAAAGGTATATTGTTGGTAGTTTCCTAATAAGCAAACCAGAAAGTCAGTTGACCCTGAAAGTAGATTCAAGTTAGCTATTACTGAGTAACAACAGACTCAGATCTCAGTGACCCAGAACACTAATCAATTATTAACATACCACACACATCTATAGGCCATCTGTGAGTCAGGTTATCTGGATTGGGCTCAGATGGTCTTGTGAGCAACTCTCACGGAGCTGTGGGTTTCCATCTCTCTAAACCTCAGTTGCTTGCTCCATTCTGGTCTTTCATTTATAATGTACAAAACAAAGTATACTGATCAAATCCATTTCTCTTCACTTGCATCAACATAATTTCCCCACTGGATAAAAAGTTAGAATCTTTTAATTAAAAATGTAAAGTTAAGATGGAAACTGGAAGAAAGACACCCAAGTACTCACCCTGGCCATACCAACTCAAGTAGTCAGGCAGGAAGAAAGACTCTGAAGCACCTGCTGTAGGCTCCACTATGATGGATGGGTGACTGTATGATGAAGAGATGGGGAAGATGGAGTACAATTTGGAGCGATGGAAGAGAAAGAGAAGCAGAAGGGTCCATACACTTGGAGAAAGGTGGAACTGGAGACTAATGGTGGTGAGATACAGGCAGATATGAGGAGGCCATGGTGAGATCCTGGCCTGAGTTGCTACCAAGAGTCATGTCTGGGACCTTGGTCTTGCTGGATTTGTGGCCCAAATTACCACCAAGGGCCAAGCAGATAGCTGTGGTCTGGCCTGCTTCCAGAGACCAAGTAGATATCTGTGGACCATGCTGCCTAGGAGGCAATGCTGATCTGAGTAGCCTGAACTGCCACATGAGGCCACATAGACATCCAGGTCCATGCTGCTGCTGAGGGCCATGTGTAGGTCCATGGAATTATGCCAGGTGGGGTCTAGATTGATGTCCCAAGGCCAGTGTTACCAACAAAGGCCATGTGGATATCTCTGGCCTGGACTGCTGCTTCAGGCATTGTGTTGAACTGTCCCTGACCCTCACTGGCCAACACAATCTGGCAAGCTGGCCTTACTCCTATGTTGGGCAGCACAGTAGAGTTGACCCTGACAGCAGGGAAGCTGGGAAGCCAGCTCCAAGAGCTTGGGAGAGCTGGCCCCACTCTTCATATACCATGGGGTGGTGTGGGCAAGGGAACGAGGTCTCTAAATATCCCTCATTGACTAGAGAAGGCAGGTGAGCTGTCCCTAAGGTCATAAGAGCAGGAGAGCTGGCGCTGCCTTTCGCTGGCTGTAGCACTCAGGAAAATGGGCCCTGCACCTCATCTGGGCAGCAGAGTAGAGTTGTCCCTAGTGGCAAAGTCAAGGCCTTGAGTATTTGAGGGCAGGAGAGCTGACTCTGCCCTTTGGTGTTTGTAACACTGGATGAGCTACCTGGAGTAGTACAGGAGAGCTCTCCCTGGTGGTGTGGGTACAGAAGCGCTAGTGGGCTGATCAACTCAGCGACCTCCCATCTGATCCAGGACAGTGAGTTAGTCCACCCCAAAATGAATTGGGGACTGGGGTGGATCATGTGAAATCACAAAGAATCAACAACTTTTTTAAAAAAGTAAAACAATAAAGTTAAAAGATAATTATGCCATTTACCCTTTCTCCTTTCTCCCACCAATCCCGCCCATGCATCTCTTATTACTCCCAGAATCACGGCCTCCTTTTCTGTGTTACACACACACACACACACACACACACACACACACACATTCAACCTGCTCAGTTTAGTATTACTTGCATGTATATAATTTTAGGGCTGACCACTTGGTATTGGACAATCAATTAAAGGACTCATCTCTGGGGAAGACCATTTCTTCTTCTTCTTTTTTTTTTAAATTTTATTTTTTTATTTTTTTTTCATTTGTTCCATACTTTACATTTCAAATGTTTCCCTCTTTCTAACTCTCCCCTTTGGAACCTCCCCATTCCCTCCCCTCCCCCTGCCACTATGGGGGTATTCCCCCACCCACCCACCTACCCACTCTGGTCATCCCTCTTTGGCATTCTCCTATACTGGCCTGAGGGTGTTAGACCATTTCTTCTGATTTCAGCATCCTTAGTCCCTATAGTCAAAGAGTGAGGTCTACTAATTGAAAAGCAGATATCATGCCTCAATACACTCACACATCAGTACCCTCCTTCTAATAGCAATGGGACTGCTGCAATGGGACTGAAGTCACATTCACTATTCTCCATTTGGGTTTTGGGAAACACTGAACAAGCACTCTGAAGGTACTAATATAAGCATTGCACCTTCTGTGTTTCAGAAACATCACAAAAAAGAATCAGTGGAATTCTTTGTATACCAATAATATTGATTATTGTTAGTAAGACAACAAGAATATAATACTGTTGTGGTGACAATTTTGGAATATGTATTTGATAATACAGGCAGTTTATTTTTTAAAAAAATCAAGCCCAGATGAATGGAAGAGTAGCAAAGCCACTGCGGGAATCCTTTAAGTTATATTTTTTTTTCGAAACACATCCACCAACCAGGAACATGTGGGAAGATGAATTTGCTGTTTCCCTGAAGCCGTTGTAAATGTGAAGAAAAGTCCATTATTATGTAAATGGTGTGTACATAACGATTAAATATGAAAACAAGGGCCCTAGATCAAGAAAAATGGAAGGAGATTATTACGGTAAGTGAATCTAAAATGTGCAAAATAATAGCTATTTCCCTTGAAATCAGAATCAATAAATGATGCTTTTTTTCCCATAAAAGACTATTTAAAAGCTGACAGTGGACAAAGACCATCAGTGCAAGAGGGAAGAACCACCAAAGGCATACTTTTTCAGAAGTTTTGCTTTCAGGACACCATAGCACTTGCTGTCTAGAATATAAAGCTTTTAAAGATTTTAACACCTTATTGTGAGGCCTCTATGATACTGAGTCCTCAGTGCTCACCGATGGTATGGAACTTACACATTGATGTTTACTCGTGTATATTTCATTGCAACTGTTGTCATCAAGTGGCCTTGAACCATTGTGGAATGCCAACCATTAAAGAACAACAGTTACGACCACTGACTGCCCTTCCAGTTCTAAGTTCAATTTCCAGCAATTGCATATTGGCTTAAAACCATCTGTAATGGGATCAGATGACCTCTTCTGGTGTCTTAAGACACCTACAGTATACTCATATACATAAGATAAATAAATTTATTTTAAAAAGGAAGTATGATTGTCTCCACTTCTTTTCTGCTTTCTATGTTGTGATCATTTGAATAAAAGTATTTTTTTTGATAATAAAATCTTGTTTTCTCATCCATACAATAGTACGAAAATATTCCCTCCCCTCTCTCCTCTTTCTTCCCTTCCCTTCCCTCCCCTTCCTTTTCTTTCCCTTCCCTTCTCTTCTCTTTCTGTGTGTGTTCAAGCATCTATATAGATAACTGAAGCCATTTTCTCTCATTCTGCTGACCTTCTGTTGCAGAGGAAAACGTTCCAAAGAGAAAGCTAACAAAAAGAGACAAGACAAATAAGCTGAGCAGGAGGTGTGCTTTTGAAGTTCTGTGACCATCCATTCATTTCCTAAAGAATAATTTTGCATGTAAAAGGCATTTATAAGGAAAAATGAGGAAGGCCATTTTGGGGAAAATGAATTGGATTTGAATGAGGATGATGAATTGGTGAAGACAGAGAAGCAAGGGGAAATGAGCTCCAGGTTTCTGTCTTCATGTTTCCTTAATAAAGTCCATTTTTTGATACTTTATTTACATTTCAAATTTTTAAGAAATAGTTTGTATAAAGAAGCTATAAGATATCCATCCTATTCTTAACTAAATAGCTTTCTTTTGTGAAAGTGGGATGTGCATAATGCCAAGTACACTGCACTCATTTTAAAAATAAAGACACAATTATTATCAGATTCTTACTTAGACTTGGGACTTATTAGCAACTACCTTTTACATAAAAATTGATGCTTTCTGAAGAAAAGAGCATGGTTTTTATTTATTTACTTTCAGTGAGCAACTGATATTTAGTAGAGGAAACATTGGGTATTGAATGTTAGCCTGCCCTTTTGGGAGTCTTCAGAAGGACTGAGAGTGTACACTTTCATAAGAGAGATAATAAGTATGTGATAGGTCCAGCCTGTCTTTTGGAATCCTGGCCATAAGTAGTGGGTCAACCCTGCCCCCAACCCACTTGTGACTGTAAGCAAACTTATTCAGTTTCCCTCAATCAGTGGGCTTAGGCGAGCATTATGTCTATTATGATAGTGAGAGAAAAAGTCAATAAATAATGAAATAATACATCTACTTCATGTCTGTCCTATAGTTTCTTAAATAGGATGCAATGTGTATGCTTAAAGGCACTGTTGAATGGGGAACTGAAGAGGTAGTATATTCTAGGGAAGAGCATGTTGAAGGATCAACCCTGCAAATGTACATAGTAGTGATGTTATATAAAGTGAACCAGTTATATTTAAGAATATATATGTACATTTATATTCATATATGCATATAATAATGATGAGTGAAAAAGAAGCAGCCATGATTTTAAGGAGAGTGCGGGGGGCATATAGGATATAAAGGAAAGGGAGAAATGTCATCATACTATAAGGGACAAGAAAGCATTCAAGTACATACCACTTATAGACATGTGAAGAATTGCATGATACTGACAATCAAGAAACCATCTTAAAATAATCTTTTCAGTCCTATCAACTGATGTGTCAGGCACTATCTTCTCATTTCATTAACTTGAAGGAGTTATGTTTCCAGAAACTCTGAGATCTATAGTAGCCTAGGCCAAGGCATCAGGCATTAGTTTTGCAGAAATGTGCTCCTGGGAGCCATGGAACTCGATCCTGAGTCCAGCTGGGAAGTGAGATGCGTATAACATGATCCATGATTGGTGAGTAGCTGGTCCAAACTTTTTTTTGTGTGTGTGTTATGGTTTTACTCTACAGTGCAGGTGGGCTCTGAACTCAAAATGTAGCACAGACTAGTAGGGAACGCCTCAAGCACCCTCCTTAGCTTCCCAGATGCTGAGATTACATGCTTGAGCCACCATGGCCAGCTGACTAATTATCCCAAAGCATTAATTTTCACCTGTGATGTATAAAGCTAGCTTCTTTTATTTGAAAGACAGGATATTTCTGTGAAAGATCAGGCATAGATAATTCCAAATGGTGATCTAAAGTGAACTTAAAAAAATGAAAGGGAAGCATACTCTAATCAAAAGCTAAGGGTAATAAAACGGTACTATAACTCTAAGAGTGAAGACAGGCATCTTTAGAACCTCCTGGGTAAAAACTCAAGGCACCTCCAGACAGGAAGAAATACCAATAGTTTTATTCTTTTATAATCCATTTTCAGAGGGATGGACAATCACATCAATATTTCCACCTTTTGTTAAAGAAAATCACTCTGTACATGAACATCCTATTGCAGACAAGAGGCAGACAGCTATAGAGGATATGTGAAGACATATTTTTATTTTTTTTAGGCATAAAGGGGTTTGTTAATCCATTTCCACATACAATTCCTATAATTACATATAGGGGGTGAACCGAGGACCGGTTAGAAACCTGTATGTAGTTGCCAACAAGTGCCACTGGAGAGAAGAAACTCCAGAAGTTGAAGACTGAGAATTAGCTTCCTTCCAGTGTGATGCGGTACATGGAGGTGCTCTTGAGCGAGTGAGCTTCCTCCTTACTCAGACGCAGACGCCGATGCAGTAGTTGCAAGCAATCGTTTCCTCTCTTAAAAACATCTGCTCTTGGTCATGGTCGAGAGCTCTGAGCCAGTCATGCTGCTGTCTAGGTTCTAACAGCACGTTGTGGACTCAGTTACCTTTGCAAGTGGATACCTTACCGGTAGGACTAGGAGTAAATACTCTCCCTATTCTCCCGATGCCCTGCTCCTTCCTGCAAATACATCTTAGGAATAAGACTTTAAACCTTTGATCTCCCACACCAAAAAAGAAAAAAACAAAAGAATGAAAGAAACAAAGAAGGAAAGAGGGAAAGAAAGAAAGAAAAACAAAAACAGACGTATTAATAGGGAATTAATCTCACTGTAGTGTTCATGGCTTATTGTGGAAAGTGGGTGTTTAAAACTTTTAGAATTTCTTTAACAAAATTCTAAAGAGAAACCAAAAAGAAATCATATTATTTACAGAGATAAACTAAATGGCTTAACCACGCAAAACAAAGAACTTTGGTTTTGGTTTTCCCTTTTCCCTTTGGTTTAAATATTGATCAAGATTCATTTTTTTCCCTTGCCAAATAAAACTTCAATAAATCAAAGTTTAGAGGCAAACTAACATGTTTTCTCCCCTCCCCATATGTTATACAGCATGGAGTCTAATAGAATTTTATGTATTTAATCCATACCAATGTACTATAGGAAGCTTTTATTAAACTGAGACACTATTGCTCAGATATCAAATGGTTACAAATGTACAAAGACACATCTCTCAGTATGCAGAAGTGGCAAAACATTAACCCCAACCTTCAACAGAGATTAATCTTTGATTAGTTTCCCATTGCCTTCAAAATAGTTTTATTGTTTGCGTCTAAAAGGAAACACCACATTTCCTTTCCCTCTCAAAGAACATAGTTCTTTGAAATTTAATAGTCATATGTTTCTTTTTTCAGTTAAAGTTATACACATAAATCTGAGACAAAATGGCGGTGCAGTGTGATCCCAGAAACGAAGCATCCACCTGAAAGAGCAAAGTTTAAAGTCTAGTCACAAGTCGCTACTGGCCCTTATCCAGTCTACTTCAAAAAGGTCCCATGTACACTACCTCCTTAAAAAGTACCTCAGGCAGAAAACATGTTTATAAAGTTACAAATCTGAATGTAACTAAAGATACATAGACATTTTATTATTACACTTTCATGTACTGCTTGATAAATTATGTACCAGTTAAAAACACTAAATTATCTCAAGGTGCATTCAATATCTGTAGCGTAGTTAACAAAAACACACACGAAAAAAATATATATTCTATATTCTGTGGAAAATAACACAGCTTTAATAATGACCACTGTTAAAAATCTGCAATTCTGACTGATATCTCTTATTTTATTTTGTTTTTTTAAGGAAATAAGTGTCATTTTAAGGCAGTGGATAACCCAAAGGATTTAACACCAATTTTAATTACAGTGATTTACATCATGATCTGTGAATGTGGGGATGTGAGCTGTGATTTTTCCAACTTTCTCTGACTCATTAGATATTTTTTCCTTATTTTTTTCTAATTTCTTTTTAGACAGAATATAATTTCCTAGCAAGTGTCTTTAAGTAAATGTGATACAAACTCTGCGTATGTCTTTTTCAGAGAAGACAAAATCATAAGTTTGGAAGTACCGTTCTCATGTGGTGCTGTATGTGTTTGTGACCCACTTTGGGGAGCCTGCTGGAAGCACATAGACCACCATCTTATTCTACTGTGCTCCTGACTCTCAAGATAAACAAAACAAAACAAAACAAAAAACAAAACAGCTTCTGATTGGGCAAGATATGGGTCCCAGCCTCACAACTGCCACCTTTGGGTTTCAGGTCCTCACAAGAAAGTTTGGGGCATTATTGATAGCAATCAGAATCAGAACCGTACCTGCTCAGACTATCCATATAAACAATTGAAATAAAACATTACATTATACATCCAATTAACAGCCACTCCCAGAACAAAGCTTACAGTGTATAAAAATAGCTACGTAAAAAATTTACATAAAAGGCAAACTGAAAGAAATTCTTAGTGCAGACATTTACAGAAAAAAAAATCAAACGAAATACAACATATGACCTATTATCATGGCTGCCAAATCTTGTTGTAATTTTATTTTATAACTTTATTTCATTGTTTTACTTGAGATAATTCTCTAAGATCCTGTGACAGCTTGGTAGAATGAACTGCTTAATACTTGAACCATGAATTGCTGTCATTGTCTTTGTATATGTTTTAAATACAATCCACGTTCATGCTTCAATTTGTTTATATGTTTTTTTTCTCTGAAAAAATGAAAAGACATAAAGTAGATAAGTAAGTTACCATAACAATCGTTTTTCATCAACAACGATCCTTTGTACTAAAAGTGAATATAATTACATCATAGAGGGGACTGTTTAAAGAAACTTCATGTCCTGGGTCCACCTCTAAACACAGCCCTATTAATTTTACAATATAGTTTTGGAATTCATGACTCCTTCATTCCTTCCCCCCTCCCTCCATTCTTCTTCCCTTGTCCCTCCCCCTTCTGTAAGGCATGGTTAATTCATATAAAGATAGAGGAATAAAGATGTTTCATGACAACATTTCATTACATTTCTCTTCAAATTTAAAATGTATCCATGCCTATAAATCACAGTCTAATTTGGAGATTTGTCTTCAGTTTTACACTGAAATGGAACTTAATCAAATTCTGAGGGAAACAGAGTTGAGATTCAATAGGTTGCTTACACAGAATTGAGGAAAAGAGACTGGAATAGTGGGGAAGAAAGTGTGAAATTGCTACTAGGTATTTGGGTCTCAATGAGCAGAACAAGAGAATGAAGTCCCTTCGGATCCCTCAATCCTTCTGAGAGTCCAGCTGTCAGACTTCACAAATCCATCTTATTTCAGTTATCCTACAGTTCTGTCCTAGGCACAGCCTTCCAAATGCAGTTTTTCCCAATGCCCTCCATCCTTGGTACGAAATTAACTCAAATGATTCATTCAGATTGTAACTTGTGCTCAATTTATATTAAACCTAAAGTTCACAGAAGTTGGGCTTTTTACATGTGGTTAGTAGTAGCAGTTACCTCCATGACACACAGGTGAATTAATCCAAAGGATGCCATTGTTGGTGTCAAGGGGTACACAAAGAGAATGGTTAAGTTATATTTGGTAATATCATTGAGTCATATACCTTTGTGAGGCTGCTTTAAAAATCATACAGATACAACTAATAAATGTGAATATATGCAACAGTCATAGCCCTGCCACATATATTATGCCCATACATGTGTACATGTAGGTACTTGTATGCATGCATACACTAACATAACATACATGAATTATAGAGAAGATAGCCTGTGTATGTGTGTGTGTGTGTCTGTGTATACACCAGCTTGTCAGCCTTTTCATTAAAATGACTTGGGAGAGGACTGTATAAATATACTCACAATTATGCCATATCCTTAGATTAAAGTATTTATATATTAAAATTTATTCTAATGGATTTTAAAAATAAATTTAGTGTTTGTGCTTACTGAACCCAAATACCAACTTAGAAAATAAAGCTTCTTTGTATGCAGCAAATTTTTTGGCATTAAAAAACAAAATGCAAATGAGATGCCAAGAATCTCAAAAGTGGGTTTTATTATTCAATGGATAATAATTACGTCAGGGAGGTTAAGGAGACTGGGAAGAGCCCATTGGGGAGCTGTAATTAGGAAGTATCTGCAGGTGAAGCTTGGGTTTCATCACCATGGGACTTCCCCACTTCCTAGGAGTAAGGTCTACCAATGGCTCTCCAATTCCACTTACCGGGACACCAAACCCTCCTCTCTTAGGCTTCTGTTTTGTGATTGTTTTCTTCTAGCTTTTTATTCTCTTCCATGTTACCAAGATCTTTGTTCACATGCTTTGATGCACTTCTACAAGAGATAGAAAGAAATATCACATAGTCACTTAAATAAAAATAGTGTTCGAGTTTGAAAATATTACTGAAAAGTAAGGCTTAGTATGGGAAATTACAGATCTTTAAAGATTGGCTGAGAACAACACAGTGGAAAGAAAAAAATAAATGAGCCTTTAAGTTGAATAGTATTAACTAATCTTGAAACCAGATTGTACAATTTTGTTGCACTCAGGTATAAGTTGGACTAATTTTCTTCATTCTACCAGAGAAGTAATTATCATTTCTATTAAGATTTTTATTCTTGGTATAAAAAATTATTTTGATGAATCTTCATTATCTCAGTAGACATTCATTGCCATGAATTTCAACCGGTCCAAAGCAATGAACCAAGCCAATGGTGGATGAAATCTGTAACTACAGGGCCAAAATAAAGTCTTTCCTTCTTTTCTTGTTTATCTGAAAAATTTCCATGCCTCCCTCAAATCTGACTAATATAAATTATAGATACAAAGGTGGGGAGGTGAGTTTAGATGATTTCTCAGACTTTCAGTACATTTGTGAATCCTTGGAAAAGTACTGTATTAAACAATAATACCCTCCAAAGCTAATGTATCTATCTGAGAAAAATTTGGTGAATTTTTCTTATATAAATGTAAATAGTATTGAACTCAAGAAATAAAGCAATGACAGACCTTGATATTCCCTCAGCCACTACTTCCTCCCCAAATTAACCTAAACAACAGTTTCCACAGGATAGTTTTAGCTGTTCATGTAATTTATTGACTAGTAGAATCATAGCATAACTATTCATTGGTATTTGACATTTTCGTGAAAGTCAACTTTAAGTCTGTAACATTCATAGTTTGTGGTAAAAGAAGTCTGTGGGGCAGTGGACTATGCCAGGAAACTTGGTAAGTCTGAGTGGGTTCAGAAACCCCAGCACCCACCTGAGGATGGTAGGAGCTTCCCTACTCCTGACCAGATTCCTGGCCTGGAACATATGACCACATTCCCCACATAAGAACATGAACACTGGTCATGTAGCACAGAACAAGTTCTCCATGCTATGGAGAGTTTAGCCAACGAGGGTCCCTTCCCAAATATTCCTTGCTGCAAGAAGTATTTAATCTCTGGTCCACCTGGGAAAGTTCTATACACCCATTTTCCATGATGGATAGCAAATAAACAGTATGGACAGGCCAGGACTGTCCATGGGAAATCACCATTGGGAGTCTGGAGGAAGCCTTCATCTTCAGAACTGCGCTGCCTAAGTCTCTCAGACAAGGCCAGTCCACACTCCTGTATCTTCGCCCCCTGAGCTAAGATGGAGGGCTCATTGTCCTCAGCCTGCAAGTCCCCTCTGTTCCCAACTCCATGAGATTTCCAACAACAGCATCTGGATGTCCGGGAGTTTGGAAACCCCTGACTCGTTGGCCTCAGCCTACCTTGTTTCTCAACCTGGCTGAGGTCCACATCTTAGGCTGCGTTCTCCCACCCTCTGAATGGTACATGGTACTTCCTGCAAGGCCATCACCTGAAGGTGGCATAGGGAAAATACAATCTAGCGTTCTTCATTTTGTCTGCCTGAGCAGAGTTCACAGACCCCGGAGGTGAGGCAGAATGCAGCATCACAGTAGTCATGGATAAAAATAGTACCAATTAACAGTACATGCACATAATAAAAATAAGGTTTCAACCAGGATGGGCTGCTTGCTGTTTAGTCCTTCTAGGCCTTCAGACACATAATTGAGACTGTTCATGTGGGTCTGGTATGTTTCTTATGCTCTTACTTGCCTCTTCTTGTTTGATTTCTGGATATTTAATACAACATTCATATTTTACCCTTCTTACTTGTTAGCTGTTGCAGTTCCATTATCTAGTTATTTGTTTCCTTTCTCTAATTTTTCTATTGATTATTTATTGTATGTATTTACTCTGTGCTTATCCAATCTTTTTTAATGCTAACAGTGTATAAAAAAACCAAAAAACAAACAAACAAACAAACAAACAAACAAAAAAACCAACCTGTATTGACTCCACACAATGCAGTTCTTACCCTGCCTTTCTGTTGTTTAATAGAGACGATGAGAGGGTCATCACTGTATTTCTACCAGTGATCCTGCTAGTGTGAGGCTTAGGGGTAATGCTATTAAGGCTTATTCAACCTGTGGTCTGTCCCTTTTCTAAATGACAACACTCTCAGGCATCCCAAGACCTTACATAGACACCTTCCCTTTGCCCTAAAATGTAGAGAAAAACATGATTCCCTTCAGCATCCAAGCTGAGCTCTCTAGTCATCTGCCATTCAAAGTATCAAATGTGAATAAACTCCTTAGATTTTCTTTTTGATAAAACAAAAGATCCTTAAGAAGAAAGGACATGTTTATCTTATATTTTATCCACAACACATAACGTAATGGATAGAATATGGTTGGAGCACAGGGCCATTTATTCTACTGCGTTGACCAATGCAACATATTACACTTCAATTTACACCTTCTCATTCTTATGACATTATTATCACATTCTGTCACATGTGGAGAAAGTTAAAACTCCTACACTGAAATTACAGAATTAGAATGATATCATACTCCATGATTTCAGGAGGTACTGTGATCACACAGACAGGGTGTCCTGAATATCCTATGAGACATTAATCATATGCTTAAATAACTATAGTTTTTATACATCTAAGAAATCATGGCAATCAAGAAAACATATCCTATCTCAGCATCATCTCTTATAAAAATTATTGCTTTTATATTTAGAGATCACGATGAAATAATATCATTTCCCCATTCCATTTCCATTCTACTCCATATGAGATGCTTCTTAAACATAGAGTTAAGTAATTTAATGGAGTTAAATTAATGAATACTTATAAAAATCAGTGTGGTTAGTATAGCTGTGTTAATATCAGACAATCTGAAACTCACATTGGTAGGTTACATTTTACCTGCAATAATAAATTTTGATACATCAAGAAGGCATACCAATTAAAAGAATGTATACCTAATAAAAATATAAAGTAAAATTAACAGAACTACAGGGGTGAATACATACAGAGTAGAATTCAATATTCCCTTCACAATAACTGAACAGATACTTAGACGAATAATTAGTGTGTGTGTGAACATGCAGAAATAATATGTACTAGGCTACCTCTCTGCTCACAGGTATGTTAAAATATTAAATCATAAAAATGAACACTTTGATTTTCTGTTGAGGGGTGGGAAACAGGAATGAAGCATGTCTGTGATTTCTAAGAGAAGAAAATCAGATGAGCTGTCCTCTCTGATCACGCAGACTATGTGACAGTAGGCACTTTCTGGATTGTGCTTCAAAAATTAGGGCTCAAAGAAAGCACAGATCTCAGGAAAAGTCCAATTTGGGTCCAGGAAGAAGTCGGGGGAATTACTGGAGACAGGTGAAACAGGGCAGAGATGAACACAGGAAATTCATAGGAGGCTTTCCTTGATTCTTTGCCTGTCTATGACATCGGATATGCCTATCCTAATGAAATTTAAAATGAACCTTCAAGGGTACTAAGCCGATTCACAAGCAGTTTGAGTATGACTCTAAACAGAAATCAGTGTGTAACCACAACGTGCCCAGTGACTAATAAAAAAATTACTGAAATTAAGTAGAACAAATGTCATAGTAACTGCATGAAAACTGGGTGAATACAGATTTAAGTAATTAAATTGGCAGTCAAGCCTTATGAAATGGGAATTAAAATATTTGCCAAATTATAAAGAAAAGGATGTACGCAAACCAGAAAATTCTAAAACTAAATCAAATACCTTGAGTCTAGAACTACAAAATAGAAATTGTGAAATCATTGTAATTCATCAGATGAGCTTATTAAAACTTCAAGCACTAAGATAAAAAAGTACTTGAAAAATGATATAACTATTAAAATAGTTCAACATAAATTCTAAAACTTAAAATGCAAAGTTCTGTGGATGTGCATGTACATGTCTGTGTACACGTTTTGTGCATGCATGTGTGTGTGTGTGCGTGCGTGTGCATGCATGTGTGTGTGTGCGTGTGTGTGTGCGTGTGTGTGTGTGCATGTGTGTGCGTGCATGTGTGCATGTGTGCGTGTGCGTGTGTGTGTGTGTGCGTGTGTGTGTGCATGTGTGCGTGTGTGTGCGTGTGTGTGTATGCATGTGTGCATGTGTGCGTGTGCGTGTGTGTGTGTGTGTGTGTGTGTGCATGAATGTGGAGGCTAGAGGAAAACCTGGATGTTTCTACAGGAAACCACCTCATCTGTCTGTCTGTGTCTGTCTTTCTGTCAACTGTTTAAGCTTCTCACTGGTCTGGAACTTGAGACATCTTTAAATTGCTCAAGATTTCAAAGATTGAAGACTTGAAAATCTATACAAAAGAGAATATATCCAAAAGGACTGAACGTGGGAGAGTATCATGACTCTGAAAACAAATCTCATGTAACTTCCTGTCAGTAGACATGCATCCCAGTGAGGAAAGGGTTTTAGACTACAGCAGTGGTCCTCAACCTTCCTCATGCTGTGACTCTTTAATACAGTTCCTCATGTTGTGGTGTCCCCAACCATAACGTTATTTTCCTTGCTATTGCATAACTGTAATTTTGAGGCATAATGAAAATATCTGGTATGCTGGGTTTCTGATATGTGGCCTCTATGAAAAGGTCGTTCGACCTCCAGAGGTGTTGTGACCTGCATGTTTAGAACAACTGAACTACAGTAAAGTGATGGCACAAATATCTTAGATCCATTCAAACAAACTGCAACTCTAGAAGAAGGAACAGTTAAGTAAATTGAAAAGAATACTTTTCATTGTTCAAACACCAAACTGGGCATGGTGGCACACAGCTTTGATCTCAGTAACAGAGATGCTGAGGCAGAAATGCACAAGTCTGAGACCAGCCTGTGCTACACAGTGAGATCCTACTTTAGTAGCAACCAAAGAAAAAAATGTTAGAGCAAAAAATAATAATATCAAAAGGTTGTGAAGATTATAAGTATGTCAATATAAGAAATATCCTAAGAGGTAAAAATATGTAAAGGAAACATGAAAGCACATGCCTATAAATTTCTCACATTACACAGAATATGATTTCATATATTTTAAGATACATAAAGGACTAAGATGATTTAGATGGTTAATTTTCACTTGACCCTGATCATTCCAGAAGCCTTCACCCATCCATCACAAATGCATTTTTGTTTCAAGTGCCCTTAGGAATAATTTGAATAAAACAAATCCTAATATAGTTTAAGAATGAAATGCTCCAGTAGGAGCAGACAGTGTTAACAACAATAATAAAAGTTAAATGACAAATATTTTGGATTTAATAGACCACTAGTCATGTGATTACAAAGACCGCACTGAGGAATTTAAAAAATATTTTGAACCTAATAAATAGAAAAGCACAGTATGTTGCTATTTATGGAATCTAAGTAGCACAGTAGTGGGCTGGAGCAATGGCTATGCAGTTAGGACCACTGCCAGCTCTTGCAGAGGACCTGGATTTAATTTCCAGTACCCACACGGTAACTCACAACCATCCATAACTCCAGTCCCACACCATCTTCTGATCTGTGTGAGCATCAGGCACACATGTGATACACATACATACACATAAACAAAATATCTGTATACTTAAATAAATAAAAATTAAAAACAAAATCCTTAAATAATAAGTTATACATTACTGTGAGTGATATTGGTGGTTTAAATGCTGTGGTATAAAACACAAAAGCTTAAATATCCATGTTCTCTATTTTTAGTTCAAATTATTAGAAAAACAGAGCAGGATAAATCTAAATTGAAAAAAAATGCAATAGTAAGTGAAAAAATATCTATGTTGAGAAGAATAAAATTGAAGGAATGAGACAGGTACAACAACGAAGCTGATAAGATTTTAATTTCTATCCTGTTTACTTTATAGGTAGTTACAGTTGCCCAGAAACTCATTGATTATGTGATTACATAAAATATGAAAGAAAAGAAAGAGACACCAAGATGAGAGTGGTGAGCAAATTTTATGATGAGAAATTAAGTCCTCAGGAGAAATCCCTTTATCCTTCAGTGTGCCTATCCAGGCAAAAGAGGTGGAACCATCCTTGCATGCAGTGTGGGGAAAGGCTCTGTTACATAGAACACAAAACTTGAAGTGTATTTATGGAATATGTACTGGACAGCTTGAGGCTGATGACTTTTATAAATTTATAAATGAATAGGAAATAATCAATAAAGAATAGCAAAGAGAGACAGAGTTAACACCGACTTTCTCCCTTCTTGTCTTAATGCCACTTTCTGTCACTGTCACTGCTAACACAAGGCCACGTGCTTCACATACATGACACTGTTTATTCTTCATACATTTCATTTTTACAAGGAAATCACTAAACCTGTCTGAGGTCACGCAGCTGGCAAGTAGCAAAGGCAGGAGTCAGACTCCAGCTTTTCTGGATCAAGGCTCTATGCACAGTGCTGTATAGTTGTGCAACCCTGCCAGGCTGTACTGCTGTCAGGTAGGCTGACGGTGGCATAGGAGGAGTAGGAAGATAGGAAGAAGTGGTACCCTTGACTGCATGTGGACAGGTAAGAGTCACACACACTTGGCTGAGAACTTCTCTCTCACCTTTTAATTTAATTTTAACATTATTTTAAATTTTATTTCTGAGTTTATAATATAATTACACATCATTTCCTTTTTCTCTTTCTTCCCTACAAAATTTCTATATGTCTCTCCTTGTTCTCTTTCAAATTCATGGCCTCTGTTTTTTCATTAGATGGAATTTTATGAAATATGATTCTTTTAATCTTGGAAAGTTTCCAGAGATTTGAAAGAATGACATGGGTTAGAACTCTATTTCTAACCAACAAAGATAAGGTTTTCTTTAAGTCACTCTCTTTAGCAAAGTATGCATCCACTGAGTTGAAGGACAAAGTGTTTATAAAGCACTTGTCCTTTATAAATGGATTAAACTATACATTATGATCACTACTTGTAGTAAATATTTTTCTATCAGTAACTTTTTGGTAACTGCTTGTAAGAGAAAATAGAAATCATAGAATCTTAACAAATTAAAAAGGGGGTGGAAAGAAACTAGCTTAAGCCATGAGGTGGAACTTGTGAGGCAGAGAGGGAAGGCTGGAGCTTTGTGGGTGACCTGGCTACTTTTAAGCCATCTTGACACAGATAGTCATCTGATGTAGGAAACTTCAACTGAGAAAGATGGGCTGTAAGCAAGCCTGTGCTGGTGATGCCTTGTGGAAGGATCTGCAGTGGGTAGGTGAGCTTCCTGGAGTAGTCCACTCTATTGGACAATTTTTCTGCAGATAAAGATGAAGACAAACTTTAGATGAATTAATGATTTTACAGAACTCCCGATTTGGTTTAAATGGTTTTAGGAAGTTGGGGTAATTGTATAGAAAATTTAAGGAGATGGTTTAAGTTGTTTTGCCAGAAACATATAATAAAGTTAGAATTAAGAGTAGAATGTGCTCCCTTCCTTGTAGACTAGGAAGGGTTGCATAGGTTAGAAAAGGAATACAGTGATCTTTCATGTGTTGCAATCACATAATTGTACCAGCAAGAGAGAAATAGGCTTGGGACAAGTTAATGATCAAAGAAAGCATTCATTCTAGGTTGGGTCTGAGTTCCTAGATTTTGTGATCTAGGGATGTGGTCACGGGTTTTAGTGGGTACACAGTTAAAAAGACACAGTTATGAACAAAGAAAAAATGATTTTGAGCATAGAATAGAGAATAGATGATTAGCCAGTCTTGCTGGACAAGACTTCAAAAATAAGATGTAAGATAGATCATCTATTCTTGGCAAATACAAATTGTTGTCATCTAAGCGTAGGAAACAACTTGCTACTATAGACTTGGCTTACTTAAACTTTGTTAATCAATGACAAAAGAATTGTTGCTCTGGGGTTATGATGAACTTGTGGAGAGAAAGATAGATGAAATGTTTAGTTAGGTATGAGTTTCAAAAGAGGAGTACAGAATCAAAAACACTGTTATAATTTCCTTTTGCGTAATGATGTTAACCTATTTTTGACGAGTGTGCTTTTGTGATTGCTTTCAGAGAATGTGTAACTTGTGGCTGTGAGGTAACCTCTCTCTTCCACAGAGAACATTGTTGTGGATGCTATAAAAAGGTTAAGAGAAAAAATAAAGTTGTTGGCACCTGCTCATTGGAACTTTGCTCCATTCACCAAATGTATGTATGCGTATGTATGTAAAGTCATTAGAGCTTTGCTCCATCCATGAAATGTGAGTATGTGTATGTATGGTATATGTCAAATGGTTGGAGTTTGCTTATTGGCTCATGCTTGATCCATCAAGGGTGTGTGACTGTGTGCCTGCTTTACACTATAGCTGACCCCACATCCCTTCCTCGGATCACTGAACACATTGTTGGAGCTGGTCTTTGATGCTATTTTCTTAATTAGTAATTGATGGGGGAGGGCAAAGCTCATTGTGGGTGGTGTTATTTCAGGGCTGTGGGTCTTGGTTTCTATAAAAAAGCAGGCTGAATGAGTCATGGTGGACAAGCCAGTAAGCATTTCCCCTCCATGGCCTCTGCATCAGCTCCTACCTCCAAGTTCCTGCTCTGTTTGGTTCATGTCCTGACTTTCTTTGATGATAAAAGGTGACTTGGAAATCTAAGCCCAATAAATGCCCTCCTACCCAAGTAGCTTTGGTCATAGTGTTCCATCAAAGCTATAGTAACGCTAACTAAGAGAGTTAGCATTGGTGTCAGGTTTGAGCTATAAGATCTTGGCCGTATCCTTCCTCGGAAACAATCTTGTTCTCTTTAAACAGAGGGAAGAACAACACACAGATCTGGTGTGCATATCAACATGAATATTCATGAGAAATTTCTAGGTGAGGAACAGATTTCAACAACCCGAGGTGGCAGAGCTGTTGCCAAAGGTCACATGAGTACTAGGCAGACCAGTCTAATTCTGCATCTCAACTACTCATCTGAAAATGCAGTGCTGTGAAGGATCTAAAGCTGTTTTTAATAACTTCTCAAGAAGTCATTACTTTGGAAAGAAGCTCTTTCCAATGATATCTTTAAGTAAGTGATTATATACTTGCTTTTAGTTCTTTAGGAAAGAAGGTAGAGAAGTTGTCTGTGCTTCCCTCTATGGCTTTATCTTAGCAATAATTTAATGGGGGTGGGCAACTGGGAAACTGAAAGTGGTTCTTGAGCATGAAAGTTGAACAAATATAGCCTAATGCTGCGAGGTATCATTGAAATAAATAAATAAATTACCCCAGAATTTTATATTTGTAAAACAAAATACTTTAGACTAAAACTATTTAATAAGTTTTATAGTTTTCAAAAAGTCATGCATGTGTACAATTAACCCAAAACGTGAAGAAGTCTTAACTCTTCCTGATGGCAGGGTTAAATTCTGTGATTTATATTTTATAGTGTACCCAAATAATACTACATAAAGGTGCCAGGACTATGAGTTTCAGGACAGGCACTTTGGCAGTGGAAAATTGCCACCGCCAGCAGACTGACCATTGACTCCCGGGCAGGTGATTAGGGGCATAGCCAAGATAATACTTATTTTCCCTTCTTCCCTGGTTATAGCTGTCAGCAGAATGAGTCTGCTCTCAGTCCAAACTTAATGCAAACCAGAGGTGGAGCAGAGCGCTCTAATCCCAGCTGAGAGGGGGCAGCAATTTCTTGACTTGGAGAATAAACAGTTGGGTTTATTGCTATCACTTTCAGTGATTTGCTATCCTTAGACTTTGAGACCGTTCTGAGAAATTCCTCACTTAAATAAGGAATGCTTATATCCTCTGCAAAAAAAAAAAAAAGAAAAAAGGAAAAAAAATCAGGAAATAGCCTTTTCATTTTAGCTAAAAGTGACTATTTGGACCTTAGAGTAAGTAGAATATAGAAGGATAAAAATGAAGATAAAAAACCCTGAGTCTCCATGAAAACAAGAAGATCCTATTGCATTCCACAGCATGACTCTGTGTCCGTCAACATTCTAATACTGATATAGAAAACAACCTGGCTAACAGCAAGGAGAGATATGTTTCCCTTCCTTTGGAAAAGATAACAAAAGCAACAGTGATTTGCTTTTTCTGAGAGCTTCATTTATAAGTTTACACAATACAGATACTAAAAGGCACATATTTCTTACTTGCTACAGAGGTAGAAATTGAGTTTGTGAGATATTAATAACTTCAATTTCTCCTAAATACACAGAGATCCAAGGTTAGTCATGACAGGATCAGGTAGTTATAGTTTTCCTCAAACTGTGAAAGAAAGCAAACTGTGATCTTCTAAAAATACAAATGCTCTATTTTGATGTGAGCCCTTTCCTCTGAGGGCTGTCAGGTCAGAACAGTATTAAGAGGGGAACCCTGGCCCTGCACTGAGTGATCAATGGCACTGTAATTAAGACGACATGCCAGCATATCTTCTTTATTCTAGTTAACTCTTACTTTATTATTTATAATTTATGGTTTGAGGGAAAATGGGACATTTTCGTTTTTCTTTTTTTTCCCCATCTAGATGCTGGCCAAATTATAAGTAGAAAAAATAGGCCAAACTTGGATAACCCTGTCTTTTACTATAAATGGAGAGGGCATGACATCCCTTAACTAATGTCATGCTCCTCCCCATGGCACGGTACTAAATGTACAAAGGCAAAGTCCGATGAGAAGTCTTAATTGAAAAGCAGCACTATTGAGGTACTGAATGTATATGAATTTATATGGAATATAAACCCCACTAAATATATAAATGGATGTACTCTTCAATTCTTCTTTGTAATAATTTTTTCTCTTATCTTTTCAATGATGTTTACCATGACTAATTAATAGAACATCCCTCTAATGTTGCTAGAACTCCATTTCTTTGCTAAGTGCATTGCAAAAATTGGTCTTAGGGATTATGAACTGAAATCTCTAAGGATGAGCCAGGACTTCCTCTGCCAGCATCCAAAAGGGTTAAATACTCAGCCATACTGCACAAATATCAGCTTATTCCAGAGGCTCGGTCAATAGATTAAAAGCATTTAGAAATCTGAAGCATCTCCCATATTTTTCATAAAAGTCTCTTTGATAAGTCAGAGGAAAGCTTCAGTTTATTATACTGATTACCAATAATATTAAGTCTATCAAATTTGGTACACCTTTCAGTTAAGTAGTAGTCACATGTTAAGACTGGCCCTTAATTTAAAGTGATTGCTGGAGGCTTAATCTAATAACATTATTTAAAAAAAAGTGTCCAGCATTTATTTATCTGTGATTTGAATTTTTGGCTGCTATATGGTGACAGTTAATGTAACACAAGGGCACATTTCTTTTATTCATAGAATATTCAATGGCTGAAGAGATTCTAGCCATTAACATAGCATAATTAGGAAGTTGAGGGTTCTCTTAGGACTTGAAATTTATTTGACCACAACAGAGAGGATCAAAGTCAATGTCTCAGATTGTTTTTCTGACACAGAGAAATTTTTGTTCCATTTTAAAATAAGAAGTCCTAGTAGAGTGAATGAATTCTAGATCCTAGACTTTCAGATGTGTTTCTCATCATGGATTTATGAATTGGGATACATTTTGGATTATAAAGAAACGTTTGCAAATACAGGGAGAATTTGTATATGCTCACTATATCACTGTATTAGAACACCTACTTGGCAATTTTGCATTTCTTCTCACATGGTATAAGCAGTTCTCTTTAGATTTTCCATAGGTCCCATCCCTATAACTCTATTGGTATATTTGTAGATTAAATGTTCATATATAATATTCATTGCCAACTGTAATGGTTAACTTTATATATTAACTTGATTGGGCCATGTCATATCCAGACATTTATCAAACAGTATTCTATTGTGTCACTGGGTATTTCTAGATGTGATGAACATAGTTATCAATAGACCTGATACAGCAGATTGTTTTCTCTTATATGTGTTTGTCATCCATCCCTTAAAGGTGCCAAGAGAACGGAAAGGCTTAGCAGGGAAGGCCTACCTCCAGCCCCAGCACTTACTCTAGAACTTGTTCCTCCCTAGGCTCAGGCTGAAACTCTGACCCTTTACATTCTCCATCTCATTGAGTCTAGATTGAAACTTATACGATCAGTTCTTCTGGTCCTCAGCCTTTTGTACATAGGCTTGAATTGGACACCTATTCTCATGCACCTCCAGCTTCCCTCTTAAAGACCTTGAGACTGCAGCTTCAATGACCATGTAAGGTAATTCTCCATCTCTCCCTTTCTCCTCTTCCTCCTTCATTCTCTGCCTCCCACCCCACATGTGCATGTACACAGTTTCATTCTCTGAAAAAGTCTAACCAATCTACCAGCTGTCTGGGAGAAATGCACTAAAACGGTGGTTTTCAACCTACAGGTTGCGACCACTTTGGGGGGTTAAATGACCCATTTAGATGACATGGGTCACCTAAGACCATCTGCATATCATATATTTACATAAAAATTCATAACAGTAGCAAAATTACAGTTATGCAGTACCTAAGAAAAGAATTGTATGGTTGGGGGTTACCACAACGTGAGGAAAACTATATTAAAGGGCCGCATCATTAGAAGCACTAATCTAGAAGGAGTGATCTACCATATAAAGAAGGGTGACTGTGCTCTCCAAGTGGGAATGGGCATTATGTTTATTAATCATAAATACAACAGAAAACTTTGTATGGAAAAAGAAGAGCAAAGCATCCTGATTTAGGGTAAGACCTAGTTATCATGCCTTTAAGACAAACAATTCTTTTTCACAGGTAAAATATGAATACCAATGATGTCTACAGATGTGCTGAGAACAAAAGGTCAATGTATGGTTACCACATTTCCCAGCTGTGTCTCCCTGCCAGGAAACTCCACTCAGATCTGGAGCTGACCCACTTATAGGGTGAGATTAAGATTATAGAGGTTTGAACTCACTTTATCTCTTTTAATAAGAGAGATTTCTTGATATTTTTAGACAGATTAATTCAGACATAATTAAAGCATAAAAGTATGTTCCAGATTGGTACTAGCCACAGATATTCTGTTGTGAAAACAGTTTATTCACTTAGAAGAGGTAATTTGAAAGTCCTTGTTTGAAACCAGGAGTGTGTCCCAGAGTCACCAATAGGACTTCCAATCTTCAAAAAACAAACCAAACATACAAATAAATCAAACCAAATCAAAGCAAAATAAATACTTATGTAAAATTCCACATTCTGTTTCCCCTTCTGCTGGCAATGTAGTCACTATAAGCTCACAAAATGTCATGAGCCTGATGTGGGGGATGTATCTGTCATACAGAAACCATGTACATTTGAATCTGACATGTACTTACCAATAATCATCATTAGCTTCACCAGATACTTAGTTTAAGCCTTGTTAGAGGATCTTAAAGGCCCATCCTGCATGCAGTACTTTATGATTCTAATCATTTTAATCTACCCTTGTCTAAAGCATTTTAAATGCATTTGTAGTATTTTATCTAATCAATGTTTTCATTAAGGCCAAAGTAATGATTTTTCCACCTCTTAATTAGGTTCTTACACGGAATAAAGTCATTTAACTAGAACATAGAAAGTATCCTCAGTTCAGTGGCCATTTTATTTCTGGCCAGTTCAGGCACTGCCCAGTCATTCACAGGCCCTGGAATATGTACCTTCTTTGAACGAATCTTCATCAACTTCAAATAAAAACTTTAAAAAAAAATATACCCAGGTAGAAAGCAACAACTACAAAAAAAAAAAAAAAAAAAAAAAAAAAGCTGGGCTCAGAACACTGACTAACAATGATAAGAAGACATGAGCACACTACAGGCCACATCCTTGATGTTGGCCCCGTGCTCATGAATGGAAACAAAACATGGTTTTCTCAATGTGATGTGTCCATATTATTCTAGAAATGACATCCACAGCAGGAGTAAGCACACTCAGCATGATGGATTTATTCAAGCCAGAGGCTGTGAAGAGCAAGAACCTTTCTGTACAACTTACTTTGATTTCTTCATGTACAACCAGTAGACGACGCCAGCAACGAGGGCAGCGAGGAGGAGACCAACTACAATTCCCACAATTAGTTTTGCCTGGTCATTCACCTTTTCTCTGTTTTCATCTACAACAAAGAAGAAAAGTCCATGCAGCTATAGCCAGTGCTAAAGAGTTAAAAGGAAGTTGGTGTTGTTATGACAGATTGTTAATGATGGCTAAGGATCACTCCTGTGGTTTACATGCAAACTTGTGATTTTTGAAGGGCAAGGGTTTTAGAATTTTGACTATCTTGTCTCATTTGGTATTTAAATTCAAGTCAAATTTTGGACAGCTAAGAAAGTCACTCAGACAAGGACACTTCATAAATCTTGAGCTGATAGGCAAGGAAGAAGAGTCTGCGGCATAGTACCTACCACTTATATCGTCTGCCTCATCTTGTTCTGGAATACTTACTGAAATGAAAAATGTTAATATGAAATTAAAAACAAAATCTGTTGATAAATGAAAGTCACCTTTCCCATTTTAGTATGATGTAATAAAACTTTGATAAAACAGCTATTCTAGAGCTCAGGGTAAAGAAAAATCACACTTTATAGAGCAAAAACTTCCCTACAATGTTTGTACAGAGGAATTAATCTTATTTTAAGGAGAGGAGTTAAAGATACAAATGTTTTAATATACTAGAGAAAATTTATAACCAACAAGCTACAGTAATTATCTAAAATCTATATTAATTTTCTACTATCTGTATCTTTCAGTCAAATCACTTTTTAGGAGTAACAAGTGGCCCCTATTAAATCTATAATGCCTTGTCTCTCTTCTGTGCTCAACTTTTTCTGCCCCTATTGAGAAGAATTCATTTACATTTGTTAGTGTCAAGAGCTACTAATGATGTCTTCAGAGCAGGACTTGGGGTTGAAGTTATAAATAGGGAGCTTTCGAGATTATATGGTACCTTCTATGATGTTTACCAGACTTCCAGGTTGCTGATTGTGCTATGGTTCTAGGCTAGTTAAAACTCAGTGCTCTCGTGCATTATCATTAAATTACATAAACATTCTTCATCATGTATTCTTCATGTGTGCATGAAGTCCTACATTCCTTGTCTTAAGTGCTCAGATAAGACAAAGTTTGAAAATGGCTGCTTTAAATACTGAGAAAGCTGAGCTATCTCATTCCACAGGTTAGCGTTAACAAGAAATCTGTTCCGTTAAAATAAAAGAATAAGGATGGCTTCTCTCTAGGTAGTCCAAATCAATACTGCATTGCGTTGTGAGAAGTCAATGATTGTATTTTAAAATTAACTTTCTTGAGTTCTTCTCTCCAGCTAATCCACCTTTATATTCCAGTCCATTAGGTCCTGTTAGGGACCATTATTTTTTGAAAATTGTTTTGTCCTATAAATCCCTAGCTATTATATTCAAAACACACTAATGTAAAGATTCCAACCAATCAAGAAATAAATATTTGGCAGCAGGTCAGCTAACATCCTGTCTAAAAGTGAACCCTACTCTAGGTCAGTCCTGATTTAAGGTTGCCATGGTAACATAGCAATGGGCATAGTAACAGGACTGAAAATGGTATCTAATTTTCCAATAAATCACGGTTTTCAAAATGTTTTCTCTCTCTCAAAAATACATAAGCTTGGATTTCAATATTGATACTTTATTTTCTATAAGATAATTTCATCTATTTTCATTATGATTCAAAGTCAATGAGAGAAGGAAAACTTTTGCAACCTGATTTTATTAATTCTCATAGCATTTTTACTACAAATTTGTTAATTGGTCAAATTTGTGGCGTTTCTGTCCAAAATAAGGGTAGGATAAAAAATATAACACACTGTACTGTAACTAATTGTGGAACTAAAAACTTATCAAATGTACACCTTTTGCAACAGTGTTTTAAAATAATCATTGAATTATTTGACTCTGGATTCATAGTGTGTATTAAGTACGAGTAACTGGTTTCTTATTCTCCCTTGCTCTTGGGAGGACTCCTATCCTTAGAAAAGTGTCTGAGTCCTAATATATGAAGTGACTTAAACTGTGAAGACAAGGGTAGTAGAATGAAAACCAGGTAAAAAAGAAAACAGAACTTCATGGTGATGATATCAAAATGCCGAACAAAAGCGTGAAACTTACCATGATGCAGTACAGGGAGATGGAACTGAAGATGTTAAGCTAATGAAGAATAACTTCAAATTTTCTTACGGTTTTAATGCCAGAAATGAAATACTCACTCGCAGAGACATTCAGGGAGTTTACTGTTCTCTCCAGTTGGTTTTCTGCTGTGCAAGTTAATGTAACATTCTCTTCGGGGGAAATGATAATTTTACTATAATACCTGCCATTAATATAAGGAGACTCCTCTGTCTGGAAGAAGAAGGAAGAAGAGTTTAGAAATGGAGATGCATTTTACAAGTCTGAAAAAGAATAATGGTCGATGACACAGGGCAAGTGTGATGTCCTAAAGTCTGTTTTAAGGGTGTGTGGAAGGACAATCCAGGTCATTTACAGCTTTACAGTGGGCAGAAACAAGATTAATAAAGTAATAACATTTCTGTGCCTATGATTCTCTTGGAAATTTTAATAAATCAATCAACCATTTCCCCCCCTGATAGATGCTCAGTGGCAGTTAAACTTTTTTCATGATACTTGTTTCAAAGCATGTTATTAATCTTGTAACCACCATTTTCCCTTCAATGAACATTAGAACTTATTTGTGAATGAGGTCAGTGGTTTTTTTGCAGTGGACATCTATTCTCTTATATCAATTCTTTGTAGTGAGATTTGTTCTCTTATCTCATATTGCTTATCATAAAATGTTATATCCAAGTGTAATACATATATGATTTGTTCATGGGTAAATAAAACCATTTATTTCTCTCAGACTTCTTTTGTCAATAAAAAAGGTGGTTCTTTCAATGATGGCTTAAGTGCTTTTGGATTTTCTGAGGAACAAATCGGGGCATCTCTGGATGTGATACACTCAAACATAAGATCCAATGCAATAGTTTAGATTTGTATTTCCCTACAAAGAACATTTCTTTAAGAGTTTCTCAGCTATTTCTATTTCTGTCTAATCTTTTGAGAATTCTCTGTTTAGATTTGTAAGCAATTTTTTTAGTTTTTTTTTCTTTAAAGATTTTTCCCATATGGTTTCCAATTTTGCATATTTACGAGATCTCTGAAGTGAGAACGTATGTATTTATGTGTTTCTTGTGCCTTTTCTTTCCCATCCTTTGTCATATTCCAGTTTCTTTTTTATCTTATTTCATTGTAATAAAAAAAAAATGCTTGTTTGTTTTCAAAAGTGTCAAAGAAAGAGTGTGGATTTCAGTGCGGATGGAGGTAGAGAAACTGTAGAACTGTAATCAGAACATATGGCATGAAAATAGTTTTTCAATAAAGTAAAGGGAAACTAAAAAAGAGTATACATATTGCCTGAACATTTTTAAAAATAATTTGAAAAAGCAATAAAGAAACAACGTAGTTCAGTCATTGCTAAGATTAGACAGAAATGCAACGCAGCCCAAGCAAGTATGCCTTTGTACTCTTTCTTGGTCACTTATTTTGACTGTATCCTCTGTTGTTCTATCTTGGCTTTGTTTTTAACTATACGGTATGTGTCTTGAGGGTAGGCGTGCAGTAGCCTCTATTCCCTGGGAGCTAGCTCGTGGCTATAAACCACTAGGTTCATCATACCTTGGAGGGGAAACAAATAAAACATTGTGGATAGACCACCTCAGCCCTAGAACAAGAAAAATAACACATCGTCCCTCGGGCCAGACTCAAAGCTTCTCTGCGACAATGAAGAACAACATTATTATTTCTATCTTTGTGGTAAGTGTGCCTGCTATGTTCTCTGTATCTTTGGGCTTGCTATGTCAGTCTTTTCAAAATATACTTGCTTCTTTCTAGCATGTTCTTTTACTTTTTTTATTCATTCACTCTTTAATTCATCAGATTTACATTTTTATATTCATTCATTCATGAGATATATGCATACTTTTAAAATCTACTTTCTAGGAACAATAGGTTCTGTTCAATCGGACTTATCACTTAACTAGAGAGACATAAAAAGTACTGTAGGAAAGAAACATTT
This sequence comes from Rhynchomys soricoides, assembly GCA_019843965.1. NCBI lineage: Eukaryota > Metazoa > Chordata > Mammalia > Rodentia > Muridae > Rhynchomys > Rhynchomys soricoides. The sequence continues at coordinate 3,333,013 of JADRCH010000239.1, read as the reverse complement.
ATAATAGTTTAGCATTTCACTTTTCGCATTTGGTGCTGAAAAGTATTTCTGCACATTGTCAGAAAATCAGGACTTTATTCTGAATAAAGAACCATGCATCTTCTCAGGCTTGATGGTCTTCTTGCCTCTCTGTCCTCCTAGGCATGGGCTTTTTACTGGTGTGTCTCTAATGTATTTAACCCAGTCATAAGTCATTGGCTTCAAGCCAGACCATTTTGAGTGCTCCCCTTGCTTGAACATATATGCAAATGTATTTGTATGAGTCCCAGGCAAAGCCCAGTTCCCTCATGTTTAGCCAATGACATTATATGAGATGAACTAGTGGTTCACATCTCCACAGAGGAACGTGTTGTAAACCTTAAATTAACTTGCGTCTTTTTATTTTTATGTGTCTGCAAAAACATTAAATGGAGAGTCTATGTCCTTTAACCAGTTCTAATGATCTAAGTAGACATGATGACTCCTACAGAAAAAATTTAAAGTTATAAAGTACACCAAACATTGATTAGAGGGATGACAGTTCTGAAATCTTAGCAATCAGCTGTTTTTTTTCTCTTTTTCTCTTTCTCTTTCTTTCTTTTGTCTTTCTCTTTCTGTGTCTGACTTTGTATCAAGAACAAAGTATTCATAGCATTTTTAAGTTGAAACGTTTGTGGCAACTGAAGTATCTTACCAAGATGACAGGTATTAAGTTTCGATTAATGTCCTCTATTGTCCAGGAGGGCACAGCCTAGATAGTACATTTGGGCAGCCTTATTCTGGTCATAGTCCTGTACTAAGCAAACTGGACCATGTGTTTCCAAGCAGTGACTATGTCGGTCACTATTCAAAGGTCCCAGGTTCAATAAGGAATATCTTTTAAAGTGAACAGGTAAAGTAATGGCAGCTACTCATGCTTTGACATATAAGTTTGTGGTTCAGAAAAGTATATGTATTAATGGCTTAATTACTTGTGTCTCAGAAATTAATGACCATGGAGAAACAACCAATTTTAACTCTTTTAAAAGCAGATACCACAACATAGTATTTTTAAAATATTTTCCATGGGTCTTGGATTTAAATGTTCTATTTTAGGAATGATCTCCTTCAGATAAAACTATGATGTCAGCAAGCACTTTCTCTAAGCTTTTAATGCATATTCTATGTTCCATATTCTATATTTTATATTCTCTATTCCAACCAAACTGACCTACACTTCAGATATCTAAATAAAACTCAGGACCAAAGGTAGCACAGAATAAGAATTAAAATACTTGCTTGGTTTATGACACTTCCACTGCCGGTAATGGTCCACTGTATAGCTGGCTTCGGAAACCCTTCCACATGGCAGATTATAGTTTTAGACAGCCCGCTGGGATCAGTTTTCTTTGTCATTTTGATTTGAGGTTTCCCTGAAATATTATTATAATCAGAATATTACTACTGAAATATTAAAAGAAACCTGATATCAAATTCTTGAAGAACAAAATAATTTCTGCTAAAGCATTTCTCTACCTTCTACGATGAGTGTCAGTGACTCCCTTTTCTTCAATCCCTCAACCTCCTGGAGAGCAGTTTCACAGACATAGTTCCCAGCATCCTGATAATGAAGACTAGAAAACGAAGGGCTGGATCGGAGCCTGATGTTATCCTTGTTAAACACAGAGCACAGTTACTTCAGGGGTACAGCAATATTTTATTATATTTCTAATTACTGTGCATGACATTGTGTGCGTGTGCATGTGTGTGTGTATAAGATATGTATGTGGTACATGCACCTGCATGTCTGGATGCATATCCTTGTGCATGAGTGTCATATGGAAACCAGTGCAGGTCATCTGGTATCTGCCCCATTATTGCCTTAAGATGGGATATTTCAGTGAACCAGAAGCTTGCATTTTGACTAGGCTTGCTGGCTAAGAAGCTCTTGGGATCAATCTGACTCTGGATCCCAATAGTGGGGTTTCAGACACTCTGTAATATCTGGTGGGTGCTAGGGATTTATACAAGCGCCTCACATGTTGATTGAAGAATGTGAATTCTTTCTTAACTACTTATGCAGCCCCACAATTATGACTTTAGATGTATGTGTCCTATAGTAATGAAGTCCAGGGTTATTATGTAGGTCTGAATATTCTCCTTAAGAGACTTTGGAGTCAGGCAAAGTAGAGCTATAGTTCAGAGCCCCTTATTAGTTGATAATTTGGAACAAGTTCATGGTTTCCTCAAACTGAGTTTCCTTCATATGGGAAATGGGGTCTTCTTCTTATGGTATCTAATTGTTTTGAGGATTAAGAAAATGAGTAGTGCAATGAGTTTATATTGAATAAAGTCTTAGCTGTCAGTTCCTACTACTTTGTTAACACTGTTCCATAAGACACTCATGGACACAATCAGTGTGGAGCAAAATGCTCAAAACTTAGTTTAGCTGAGTGACTATCAATGCTGGCATTTCGTTATAAAATCACAAGACAATTATGAAAAAAAATACAATCAGTAAGAAAGCCTTACTACTCTAATTCCAAATAAGGAAGGAAAATTATGTATATATTAGAAAGTTACTTGAAATCAGAAGATAATCATATTTTCAGGACATTAAATTTAAAAGCAGCTAATAAGACAAAATTCTAAGATTGTAGGTTTTTGTACATTGGATTTCCTTTAATCTATATCCCCATCAACAAATATTGAGTAGGAATATTGCTTAGCAGTCCTGCCATTAGGGTTCAACCAATAGCAGTGACTGCATTTCATGTGTACTGTTGCAGACGTATTCCTCAAGTAAAACACCTTTGTGTGTTTGTACACTCATTGACTGTTCTATTTGCTTATAGATTGTCTAGCTATTTGACTGTTAAGTATATAAATAGTACATATTAATTAAGGGTGATGAAGAGCAATGTTGTAATCATTTGGAGAAGAACATTAGTAGCAAGTTTATGTCCAAGAGAAAGTTAAAGAAAATATTGGATGCTCAAAGAATGGAGGATGCTGCATGTGGTAGTGCACAGATTTAATCGCAGAACTCCAAAGCTGGAGGCCAGCCTGATCTACATAGCTAGTCTGAGGCCAGTGAGTGCTATGCAGTTAGACCCTGCTTCAGAGAGGACAGGAGGGGAGTGGAAGGAGTGGAGAGCCAGAGAGGCAGAGACAGAGACAGAGACTGGGTGTAGTTTTATTTGTAGTATATTGCATTATACAGTAATATTTTGTCCAGAAGAAGTCTTAGTGAGAAATTTCTGCATGATTATTATAAAGATAACACAAACTCCTGTTTCAAATGATGTATAGATTTATTTTCTCAGAATTTCCCTGGTTAGCTGCTTCTCTCCATGCTATACTCTGCATGTTGGGAAACACTAAGCAATGTTGTAAATGGCGATATCATGTTCATGGACTTCTGCTTTAAGGACAAGCTGGACTCAAACCACCAATTATGTACCCTCTTTTTTATTCTAAAAATGTAGAAATATTGGGCTTTAAGTAACACTCTTTATTTTAGAGTTATATGAATAATGAGCTTACACAGGGCATCCCACACAAGACTTTGGAATGTTCTAGTTGTTTCCTAAGGGCTAGAAGTGAAAGGATCTCCCTATCATCAAAGAGCTCACAATTACAAAGAATCAGCTTTTAGAGACTTAAAAGTTGTCTGGACACCAAAGAGAAAGAAAAAGGGTATAGCTCCTGAACAACATTCATATTCCAGAAAGCATCGGCTTGTGTTTCTCTCTATCTTACTTGTGAGTTTTCTGATTGATCTACCTTGATTTCATTATAAATGATGGGGAAAATCATCAACAGCTACATTTTCCACAAAGATCCTACAGCCAAGCTGTCAGAATAATGTCAGCTAAAATCAACTCTATTAGGTTTGTTTTGAAAGCATTTAATTGTATGTGCTTGTGTGTGCATGTGCATGTGTGGATCACTCTTGATTATATAATCATAAAGCAATGCACCAAGCTATGCTGCAGCCTATCCATTAACAATGCCATGGTGTGGCTGAGTACTCTACTAATTACTGTGATCAGACAAAAACTAGAGAGGAGTGAAAGGGCACATGGATGTGAACCTACAAGCCAAGTCTAGATATACACATTGGGATGTAAAACAAAATACAAAAGAATGTTCAAAGAATGCATGCTAAGGAGCAGGACAGCAGCAAAAGACCTGGACTTACCTTCATCCACACCACAGTTGCGTTCCTACTAGCAGATATTGTGCATGACACAGGCAGGGTATCACCGATCTGCTTGGTCACTTCCCCACTTGGGTTTAAGGATAAATCCAAGTCTGTGAGACAGAAAAAAAATGCCTGAAAAGACAACTACAAGAAAGTAAGATAGTAAAAATATTTTGGACATGAAAAGATGAAATAAAAACAAAACCACTTTTTTCTTCTGTACCTGAAATATCAGAACTGACTTATGTGAGTAAAGCAACTAGAGTGGAGAAGATTCAGCTTAGCCTTACAAGTTAGCATTGATGCTAGCTTGGACAAACATGTGGTCGATCTAATTGACTTTGCATTGATTTTCTGTTAACATAACAATGTTTAAGTGCATATAAATATTTTTTGGGAAGTATCTCCTTCAGAAAAACAACGCTACTCACTTCACAAAGGAAATAAAAATGAGTAGATAAATATTATATAAAAAGTTGATAAGATATAACAGTACAAAATCACATATATTTAGACAGCAAGTGATAAATGGAAAAAGTGTCAGTGTAGATGCTTCTTTAGAGAAAATTGACAAATAGTTGAATTATTTCTGAAATGCTATTCCATTTTCTGAGCAGTTGAAATTTTGAATAAGACCTATTATTGGGTATAGTTTCAACAGATAATTTTAAAAAATACATAGGATAAATATGTCTAAGGATATAGAGCCTTTCAGGTAAAAATGATTTTTAAAATATAAACTTATAGTATTATTCGTAGGAAGAAAATGCAATTCAATGGAGCAAATATTGTCATACAGCAACTGTGTTCTCAGCACTAATGGAAGATTTGTACGTGAGCACTGACTTGACATAACAGTGTGGGGGTACCATGCACTCCACAGTAGTGCATCGCCTGTGAATTCAGAACATGGTAACAAACCTATTACACATTCAGACATCACTAATTACCTGTTGAAATACTAAGTAGTGGCATAAACAAAGACTAAAGAAGTAAAGAGAACACAATAAAACTGAGTTTCAAAGCAGAAAGGCTTTGTCTAAGAGACACTATATTGTCATAGCCTCTTGACAACTAAGTGCTTTAGTAGGTGGGTATCTAGAGTCAACTTTTCCACATGATCAAAATAAAAAAAAATGAGAGTGCTCATCAGGCTGTTCAATGTTGCATCATCCAGTACTGTTATCATAATTCATAGATTGTATATCTAGCTATAGAACTAAGTTGAGGTCATAAGTGCTTTTGTGTTTTTGTTTCTTTAATGAATGGTTGCAGTTTGCCCATCATTTTTTGTGTCATTTTAAAAAAGTGTGTATGAAATATGGGTGTGATAATATGCTTGTTAGTGTGTGTGTTTATGTGTGCATAAAAGTGTGTATGTGTGTGAACTTGTGTGCAGGAGCATTTGGAGGTCAGATGTCAATATCAGCTGGCTTCCTATATCATCCTTCAGATTTATTTGTTAAAATCATATTATTATTATTATTATTATTATTATTATTAGTTTACATTTTAAATGATATCCCCTTCTTAGTTTCCCCTCTACATCCTCCCTTTCCCCGTCCCCTTTGCCTCTATGAGGGTGCTCCTCCACCCACTCACCCACTTCTGCCTCACCGACCTAGCATTTCCCTGTGCTGGGGCATTGAGCCTCCTAAAATCCATAATCCTTAATTATGTACTGGAAACTTACCATTTTGTCTATACTGACTGGCCAATGAGCTTCAGAGATCTGGCTGTGTCTCATCTTCCCTACCTGTCCTCTCGAGTTCTGGAGTAAAGACTTCTACCTAATGCATGCTTTTTCTCTAGTTGCTGTGGAGTAGAATTCAAGTTCTCACAACTGTGAAGTGGGCTAAGCACTGACTGAGGCATCCCCCCAACCCGTCAATGTTATTCTCAGTGGTTGGGGCTGCTGTTAAGTAATGATTAAGTATGAGAGTAATGGTTAGGCCTTGATTTCCTCTGACAGAGCCACAAGACCTGGCATATCAAGGCTCAGAGGCGTCATGGTTATTAAAGGGGTGACTGAAGAAGCATTCTTTCTTGCACTAATATGAGCAACTGCATCATCTTGTACAAAAAGTGGTTTTGTTAGAACAGGTATGTGAATTATGTTTGTATGAAAATTATAAAAAGAGAAACTTATCAGAGTCACAAACCTGTCAGTGAAATGATATAGATTTTAAAGGATAAAGATGGACTTTGGAATGAATAAGAATTTGTCTGAAAGATGTGGCAGAAGAGGATCTGTGGGAATATGCTCAAATTACAAGGTCTCCTCTGTCCCCCTCTGATGATGTGGCTTTCTACCTAGACTTTGCTTAAGTTTTTATGAGAGGGAAACAAATTGTGCTTTTGGAAAGCAAGGAGCCAAAAACTGGGCAAAATGTAATTTTCATGTTTGCATTTAATGTAGAATAAAATGATGATGGATATTATAATTTATTAGCTCCTAAGCAAGCATTCAGGCCTTAGAACTCAATATTACAGTCAATTTGTCAAAACCAGAATACATTGGAACCCAATGAAATGCACCAGAACTTAATTACCTTCCATATTTTGTTTGATGTTTCTTCCTGTTACATCTTATCATTGAGGTATGATGTAGTTGCCACCAAGTCTTCTCCCTCATAGTGTATAGTCTAGCCATCCCAGTGTGCTCTACACATTATATAGCTCTCCCTCTTTAGAGCCTGTATACTTAACATCTCTTAAACATAAGCACATTTCTAAGGATCTGGAATATGGGTAATTAGCCTCCAGATATTATAGGACTGTTCATAGGCATTTGCACTTGTTGAGTGTATTCCTTTGCTTTCCTTCTTAGAACAGGGTTAGATAAATGGTCCCATGGCTTACTGGTCCCCAGAAGTAAAAAATAGCACTATTGTTCCACATAGACACGACTGCTTTCCCCCTAATGCCAGACATACTCAAACCCATGAACACAAGGGCAGAAGAGACAGAAAACAGGCTTGGCTGTTAACAGTTGTCAACACTTCGCTGTTTCCACGGAGCTCCCCAGGGTACATGTTGAACATCAATCAAAAGCAACCATCTGGTTGTATTATTGCCCACTGTGCCCTCCTGTGTCTCCTTCCAAATTTTGCTTTCTTGCCTACACGTTTTCCAAGCATTGAGATAGACAACACAGCACCATGTGCTTAGAGCAGTTTCCTTGAATCTTTTTTGACCTTATTTCCTTCCTCTCTTCTGTCTAATAAAATTTCACTCCAATTGTATGGGAACTCCACGTCCTCAGTGTTGCTCTCTAGTGATATTTTTGGACAACTGTTTGGTGTTTTGTCTTCAGAGGATGTGGTCAAGATGGATAGCCCAGGTCCCTTGGTAAAGCTTGTGGATGTTTCAGTTCCTCAGAGCCCCTGTGCTGCAGAGGACACTTTACTAAACATGCAGGCCATTCTCTCTGATGACCTTGAATACCTAGGCTTCACTACTGTTTAATCTCATTTAACAAAACAAAACAACCAACTCATGCTCTGCTGGCTTACAACCAATCATTTCTAGGAGAAATTTTTCTGATTGTACTGTTTGGTGAAAGGTTCATTTAGCCTACAACCCCAAATAAGACTCACAGTTATCCAAAACAATGTATGAGCTCATGAGTTCTATTTTTCCTGGGGAGGGGATGTCAATAAAAAATAAACTATTACTTTTAAGAAGCATCTGATAAGTTAATAATATGAGCTTTTATGATTTGCAAAATAAAAAAACTCAAGGTTCCTGGCTGTTCTTTTTCTTTTGGGAAGATTGCTTTATTTTATTGTTTTGTGTGGATGAGAATTTTGCCTGCATGTATGTGTATGTAACATGTGTGTACTTGGTATCCTCTGAGGTCAGAAGTGAGTTGGATCTTCTGGGAGTAGAATTATAGATAGTTGTGAGCCACTATGTGGGTGCTGGGAAATGAACCTGGGTCATCTACAGGAAAAAATACATGCTCTTAACCACTAAGCCATCTCTCCAGCCCCTACATGGCTGTTCTTAGTGAATCATCCATGCTCCCCCAACATATTTTTGTAGACAAAATATAATTTTGGAGCCCCTGGAGTCCTCCAAGCATATTAAAATTTAACAAAAGTTGTCACTCAAGATGATTTTGAAGAGGTTCTCTTTCCTTCAATTCACTATCCTTTTACATGGGATAAACTCAGCTAATAAATGGGTTTTAGTCACCTCTACCTTATCTTCCAGTGCTGAACCTGTAGTAACTCTGTCTTGCCTGGAATGGCTGCTAATATTATTCTGTAATTTCAAAATGAGGTATATAATCTAAATTCTTCATGGTAAAATGCAAATCCTGTTAATATCAACATTATATAAAAAGAGCTTGGGGATATAGCTCAGTGGCAGAAGGCTTGCTTAGCATGTACATAGCCCTGGGCTCCATCTCTAGAATTGCATAAATAAATTATGTATATTATACATATATATTTATATATTCTGTATACATATATTTAAATATAAAATGAGTTATTTAAGGTTCATATAAAAATTACTTAGTGCTACAGCTCAATGTCTTGAGTTGACTCAAGACATTTAGAGGAAAAGGTTTCTACTGATGACAAATTTGTAGTTCCCATACTTATGCAAGGATTCAGTATCATAGTAATTACCTACATGAAAGTTCAGAACTATTTCTGATGGTTTTAATAGAGTTAACCGATACAAAATTATTTAAGAAAGATAGGGCTGTGCTTAGAAAAGTTAGCCAGGTTATATTATTAGAGACCACTGAGGTAAAGCAGGTCCCCAGGAGGTAACTTACATGAACTGTGATGGCTGTTGAAGCCATGGAGGAGGTGACTTACAGTGAACTGTGATGGTTGTTGAAGCTGCCATGTTTCTTTCGTCAATCAGCGAGCATTTGTAGTCCCCCGTGGCATTGCGTCTCACGTCTGTCAGTGTATAAGTGTTGGAGCTTCTTATGCCTTCAGACTGTCCCTTAAGATGGAGGCAAAATGTCAGATGGTTACACTTGGTAGCTACAATGGGAATTTGCATAATTTTTAAGGAAAGATGCCATTTTCTCAGATATGAGAAAAAAGCAACAATACTTTTCAATTAGATATGAATGATTAAACTTTGTTCTACACAGATTTGAGAAATAATTAATATTTTGGAACTAAATTTTGAAGAGATATTTCGTATTGTATTAAAGACCCTGTTTTCTGTGAGTATAGTTTGAGTTATAATGAAGGTATTTAAAATGATAAAAATCTTTTATCATTTTTTTCCTGTTGCCTTCTCTACATTGACAAAAAGACTTGAGAAATTTTAAAAGAAAACATGATCTCGGTCTTGGGATACATCCCCATACTTGTAGCACTCAGGATTTGAAAACAGGAGGATTGCGTATTTTAGGATAGGTGAGCTGGCATAGTGAATTCACGGTCAGTATAGGGAGGCTATATAGTGAAGCACACACGGGGCCTCAGCTTAATGGCAGAGGGCTTGCCTGGTATGTATGTGCAAGGCCGTTCGTGTCATTCCAGGTATGAGATAGAAAGAAGGAGGGAGGGAGAGATAGAGACAGAGTCAAAGAAGAGACAGAGATAGAGTCAGAGAGAGAGTTAGAGACAGAAAGACAGAAAGAGACAGAGAGAACAAGGGAGAGAGGGAGAAGAGAAGACAGGAGAAAAACAAGGGGAGAGGAAGGGAGAAACGAGGAGAGGAGGGGACAGAGAAAACAAGCAAACTGATGAGAGAGCCGGTCACATAGCCAAATACCACTGATAGACAGAAATAAGGAAATGTGGAACAGACTAAGCAGTACAAGCAGGAAGGAAGGAAGTGATTCAAGGAAAGGAAATGAAAGAAGGAAAGCAAATACAGACGTCAGAGCAACAAAGAAAACCAGCAGATAGTATCTCTAAAGCTAGAATGCGAGCTTGGCTCTGTCAACCCTGACAGCCAAAGTGAAAATTCCATTTCAAAAAGTTTCATTGTAAATAAGAAAATGTTAGTATGTACAGTTAGCAGGGGGAACAATGCTCTCTTCCAGCATTTATGTTTGTAAGAGGTTGTTTCTTATATATGTCTTCTGAGTGATGCATTGGGTGATACTCCTAGCAGTGATGCTAGGAGTGAATCTCCAATAACTGCACGATTGCCTTAAATGCATGATTTAGTAGTATTATAGCTTATTTTTCAGTAAGAGGATGGTGGAAACACTGCTCTTCCAGTTAGACCCACCATCACTAAGAATGCAAATATTTAGAGGAATTTCCCAAAGTATCCTGCATGTAGACCATTTCTTTCAATGATGATAAGTACAGTGATAAAGTGCCCACATGATCATTCCACCATGCTAGCTAAACTACACAGCAGAACTGTCCTGGCTTCAAACGATCTGAGCATGTTCAGAGACTCCCGTGGCAGATCCTCATCCCCATCAATCCCTTTGTAAGCATCCCTTATGATTTTTACAGGGATCTACTTCTGCAGAGCAGATTTTTTGTCTTATTTAGATGATTATACCCTGAGCTTCTGCAATGATGGTTTCCTGTGGTTGCCTCATTTTTCTCTTTGTCTCTGAATTTTCTAAACATTGAGGAAAAATAAAAATAAAAACCCCCAGAGGATTGGTGCCATAGAAGCTCAATGGACATTCTACAGGTGGTGTTTTCTTTCTTTTTCTATTCCCAAGAATAATACTTTTTTTCTCACTTAAGCTTCCCAAGTGCATATACTTGTTAATGTCAGTTAGAAGCCAGACAATAGGACAGAATGATAGCAGTCAAGCTCAACTAATGCTTAGGCACTTACTGGTAAGTAAAACATGAACTCTTCAGGAGGTGGGTTGCCATTCCCCAAGCACTGAAGAGTGATGTTGTCCCCTTCTTTGATGGCATTTTTTGGTGGTAGCACTTGTATTGTCACCTGCTCCGTAGGATCTGCAAGAGTCACAAGCAAAAGTTAACCATTTTTGTCAAGTATCAAATTACTCTGTGCATACAATGTAAATGACTAAATTATACACAATTTTCTCAAGAAGCTAGTAATGGTAATTACTTAAATGTATCTTTTTACAGAGGGATTGAAGTTAATAGCCACTTGCTATACCAAGTACTAATCTTGGTTAGAGCAAACTACAAAGAACTGTGTTACATAAAAATCAATTTCTTCTTAGCAAAATGTCTTTAACTGAGGTGGCAATGACTGTAATTATTTTATGTGCAAAAGACCAGTAGAACAATCTCGCTGTGTGACTTCATTATAAGGAAATTGAATGGTGTTATATGAATCTTATAGCTTGGAAAGACTAAATCAGGTAGGAAAGCCCCTAAAGCTACTGGATAGAATTGCACTCTTACTATACAATAATAAAAATAAAATGAAGAGACATGAGATAAACAATACTAGCAGTGTTTTTGGCATGCAGAATAATATATCTACTGGAAAAAATAATTCATGAACACATACACATGGAGAGAGAGAGAGAGAGAGAGAGAGAGAGAGAGAGAGAGAGAGAGAG
>JADRCH010000239.1:3292939-3321337 GCA_019843965.1 Rhynchomys soricoides | reverse complement strand
AGAGAGAGAGAGAGAGAGAGAGAGAGAGAGAGAGAGAGAGAGAGAGATTGAGACTGAAATTGCTATATAGTCATCAGGACCACTGGTATATTGTAATTTTATCCTGTCTTTAAAAACAAGCCAGGACATAGCTTTCATTACACACTGGTTATTTCTTTGCAGAGTAAATAGAGATATTGAGTATTTTTAAAAATACATGTTACTACTCAACAGTCAAGTGCCAAAGGAATTAGATGCTCCACACAGTGGGACATTATCTAGTAAACAGGAAGTGAAAGGAGACAGTGATGGCATTACAGATGTTTGACTTTCTCATGTCCATGCTTTACATTGCTGGATAATGCCATGAAGGATGAATTTTGAAATTGTATGATTTAGAAGGATAGACAAAGATGAATAATGATTGAGTTATCTGCCTGTTTTCAAATTTGTGAACAAATTCTCTACCTACAAAGACCAATTTAATTATTAGCTAATAAAGTGAAGCAAAATAAGTTGAAGTTTCAGAAGCACCCTCCATTTCTTGCAGTCATTTGTGTACCTCTTACAATTAAATGGCAGTGGAAAATTTACAGATTGTTTACAATGCCCCTTTGACACAGATGCCTGTGTGGATAAAGGGCATTGCCACATCCTAAGACTAAACAGTGAGGCTCACACACTGATTAGTTTTTTTTTTTTTTAAAGTGTTTATTTATGGATTTGTAGACAATAGCTCTCCAACCAGCAGGCTCCAGTGGAATTGAAGAAGTGAATAAAGCTTGCTTTTGGTAAGCCCAGAAAGTTGCCATTTCTGGATTTTCTTCCCACACCTCTTCTCTTTTTTTTCCTTCCAATTATTTGTTTGTATACCTTAATTGTATGAAGTAGTGAGATTCATTTTAAGCTTTTCTGTAATGTGTGTTAGGTTCAGGATGTAACATGGACCTTTCTCAGAATGTGACAACGGCACATCTCTGATCAAGGCTAGGACAGCCAGAACCACGTGCCTCATTTCCTCTTCCGTTCCAACTTTCTTCTCTGCATGCCTTTTCAATCTGTTCTTTACCAGAGAGGTGAAGAACCAAGGTGTGATCACAGGATTCTTATAACATATTTGCATTTTTATGGTATTGTTCTGGGTAGTGACACTCATAACAAAACTTATGATCACTTGTGGTCTCCTTGTTCTGGACTTCGGATTTTATTCTGTTTATTAGTAATGAGTCATCATTCTTTCCATTATTCTGACTTTCTGGTTTGTCTCCTCTAAGCCCACTCTAGCACCAAGTCTCAGTGGTTTGTGCTTTTGTATACTTTACATTTGATTCTCCCCTTCGAGTCACACTTAGCCCTTTCCTAGACTATGCCCAATTAACCTATTATACTTGAGACACTACCATCAATTTCATTGGCTCCCTCACCCTCTGCCTTCCTTTTCATTTTTATTCTTCTATAACTATTTTCTCTAAATTAGTTTTCTAAGACAATTATTTGACTATTACAATGATATCCAGAATCCTGCATACTTTTCCTATATATAAACATTTGAACTAAATACTCCTTTAGTATACATGGTTATCTAGAATGTACATCAAGTGAGGCTGTTGTTCTTTTCCACTTTACATGAATGCCTACCAATATAGTCTATTCATCTTTTTCTTCCACCTATTTGTTCACTTATCCTTCTACCCAGTTAAGACGTAATAGTTTAGGATCAATGTTACATATGTAATGTGCAAGGATCATAAAGTTGAAATATTATGCTCTTTACTTCAGTGAATTTTCTCTATTTATGAGAAAAACAAGTCTAACAATTCATATTATTACATTACACACTTCATGAAAAGGAAAACAGATGTGTGAGCATAAGAAGTGTCCAAAGGAATTAATTCCTTTGTTTTGAAGAGCTGTGTTTTAAAGACTAAGTAGGGGCTGGCTCCATGATAAAGGCAAGGCATGGAGAATGCACCGGAAGGCATGGAGAGTGTATTCTCCCAGGGGAATGTGAACAACAGACAGGAATGAAGTGTGTAAGGTGTGGTGATGAAGGTTGACACACAGTGCATGGCGGTGACAGAGACTCAGAGAAAACAGCAGCCAGGAGCAGGAAGATAAATCTGAGCATTCTGAGGTGTCAGTGAAGAAGGTCAGTCACAGCAGGAAAGCTGCAGCCATGGGTGTAGAAAGAGACTTCCAGTGGCAGCTTCATGGGCAGTTTGTTTAGGGTGAGCAGAGAGAGGTAAGCAGTAGTGAATACCATTTTGGCAATTGTTACTGAAAACACTGGGAATAAGAATGGCTAGGTGAAGTCAGTACCAGGGGCAAAAATCAGATGAACATAAAGAATAAAGTGGATGAGGACTAGTGCATCACTCTGAGGTTCTCTCAGGTTGAATTCTTCATCCATCTTTCTTGAATGTCCTCTTCTCTCATTTAGCTCTTTCTCTACTCTGAAGTCTCTCTACAGCAGTGGTTTTCCACATAGGCTCCATTTATCATCAGTAATATTAATATTGCTATTTTATAATAAATTCACCATGGAGAATCTCTTTACATCCACTGGATTGTTTTATTTGAGTGAAGTCCAGTAATTTGTGTTCCAGCAAATCCTTCATATTCCACTAATGTTGTCAAGAGTCTCAGAATCACTGTCCTTGGACACCTGACCTTTCAGGAACGGGCCTTCTGTTCCTGAGACATTTATCACTTGCAACACCACACTGACAAATTCCTTCTGGTGTAAGTGTCATGATTCCCAGCTAGAAGAATAACCTCTTTGAATGAACAATGTTGTATCATCATCAAGAGGTTCAAAAGTGCCTTTGTTGTCTTCTGATTGCCAAATACTCTCCCACGTGCCTATGGTATTGCTGCGTCAATCTCATGGATCCAAGGATTCATCCACCAGCCCATCTGTCTTCCTGACAATCACTCTCATACCAGTTCCTTCTGAAGCCAATTTCACAAGTCTTAGTATGTTAAACTTGGGAAGTTAGCCAGTCATAAGGCAGTATTTGTCATTTTTTTTGTTTTGTTTTGTTTTGTTTTAGGAAATGGTCAGCAGACAATAGAAATTCCTATAAAACACATGGCAATATGCTATGGCTGGAGAGTGTTGGAAGGAATTGGTCAAGTTAGAGGTCAAATCTATAAGAAAGATAGCATGTCATAGAGTACTAAACACATATTCATAAATAATACAGTAAGAAATAGAGTCTATCCTTAAGTGGTGAGCAGTTTTTTCTATAGGTTGTTCAAGGAAGAAGAGATAATTTGTGTATCAGAGTTTTGTGGTGAGGACTGGCAGGAGCATATTAAGAGAAATTGAATCAGGATTTTAAAGATTTAAAGTATTTGAATATTAGTTCTAATATGTTAAAACTATACAATTGTAATTCAGTTACTTACAGTAAATATCAAAGATTTCTTGTTCGGAATAAATTGTTTTCTGGCCTGAGGGTCCATAATATGTCACCGAACAGGTGAATGGCATTTGTATGTCAGACTTGGTTGTCTTGTATTCCAAGGAGGAAGTCACAGTATACAACTGAGTACCTGGATCAATTTCCTTTTTAAAAAGTATGGCCACCTCTAAAGAAAGTAAAGACCACCAGTGATAATTTGTTTCATTGGAAAATCTCAATCCATAATTAACTATCCCAACACCCTTGACATATGAGTTTGCTTCTAATTGTAGTTAGCAGGAGAGAAAGTTGACACTTAGTGAGGTAAGATGTCATTTCAAAACTGAGAGACATAGGCAAAAAGAGAACCCTGGAATCCCATCTCCCACTCAATTTAATTAACTTCCAGAACATGCCATATATAGAAATACTCAATTCTGCCTTTGACTCTTCTACACAAGGGATAAAATGGTGTCTAAAAAAAAATAGCCCAATGAGTAAAGGGCACTTAATTTAACTGAAGCATAGACTTGTAAATAGAGAAGGAGGCAGCATGTTTGATTCTGGACAGCTGATAGAATGACTAGCCTATACAATATACAAATAGGCCACAGGAAGTCATTGCCGGCCTCAGTCTCACCTCCTTCAACAGGTTGCAGCACTTTCCCATTCCTGTACCACGTGATATTGCCTTCTGGGTAACTGTCTCTTGAAATGCAGTCACCTAACTGAAAAAATGTAACAGAAAATTTCTTCACTTCAAATAGTTTCAAATCCTTATTCCAACATGGAAGCCACAGAATCCTGAGCAAATGGAGTGTCTTCAACCATTTATTTCCCACCTCTAAGAATTACCCTGTGAATCTTATGTAAAAATAATGCTTCATATTAAATATTACATTTTGAAATATACAATAAAGCTTTCCACTATGCATAAAATCACATCTACTTAAAGGCATTACCAAATTCATTTTGATGTTATTCATTTTAATATTAACTAAATAACATTATAAATACGTTAACATTGATTATTGCTGTGATTCATAGATCTTCAAATGCAAGAATCATTTAGTGTTAAAATGTGGCACCTCTCCAATTCCACTTTCATTTCACAGTATAAATTTTGCCACATTCGATAATCCTCAGTTCACTCTTCAAGGGAGTTTTTAACTATATTATTCAACATTTATCAAATACTGGGTAATACAAATAAATAGTATTCAAAATAACTTGATCTTACACCCCTACACAAACACAAAGAACTATTGAGTTATTTTAATTAATGAAGATGAAATTATTACCCAACTGATGTACTCACATGAGGAACTCCATCTTTGCCTGCCTATTAATTCGACTTCCTCTCACACCTGTGATAATGTGATGTTCACCAGACAAACCACACACCTTCACATCAGATGACTTTATTTAGTTAGAAGTTTTTCCCATGTTTGGACTGGAGGAAATCCACTTATTCTTCACTGATTCTAGCAAGCCTTTGGTTAATTAACATTAGAAAGGTTCTCCTCTTGAGTAATGACTGTGGCTCTTTTCATATATCCATTGTCATGATCAAAATGAGTGGTCTCACTATTCACACTTTGCCTTTCTGCCCTCTCTGATTGGACCTGAAGCATTATAAACTCCATAAGAGCAAGCACATCTTGTTTGTTTGGACATATAGGGGCATTAGATTGAGTAAAGTAGTTAATAAAAACAACTTCTCACCTTTTTTAGCTGCTCTGTTTCAAGAAATGGTGCTTTGTTTACAATTTCAGGTTTAGATGGTTGGTCTAAAGTTAAGTAGAAAAAGGTTTCAGTATGGAAGAGACAAAGGACATGAATGAGTATGAAAAAAGGAATCCATACACTCAAGACAAAGGCAGACAATAAAGAACGGATTATTCCCAAGTAGTCTAGATTTACAGTAGTCTAGAATGCAGTACATATAACCTGTGAAGTAAAGTATTATGCTTTATGACATTAAATATTGTTTTAAGAGCTTTCTTTGAATAAAATATGTCCAGTGTTCTCTAGATGTTTTATAAAGTGAATATAGTTTTGATGATAAACATAAGCCATTGTTCTAACTAGAATGTATTATTTCTAGTTGGTAAGCATGGGTACTTTCTGTTTATTAAGGAGAAGATCTCCAACTCATTAGTTGAGGATGTTATGGCACATGAATCCAAATCACAAAGATTTTTATTGGAAACCCACTTTTCTGAGCAGCCTCTAGGATCTCCAAGAGAAATCTCACCGGTCTATATTTTTTAACAACTTCTTAGGGGATTCTTAAGCAAAATGAAGTGCAAGAAACATGACTGTAAAAGATTGAGAAAGCCATATAGTGAAGTCATGCCTCAATTTCCCAAATAAGTCAATGTATATCTCTTATCTCATCTTGTGAAATTATGAAAATAGTAGAAAAATTTTCCAATTTGGAACTTGAGATGGAAGAGTTTATAGAAAGTTCTATAAAAAATTTCTAGACAAAGCTTCAGGTGAGATTGATTAAAATTTCAGCAATGATTTCTTAAACGAATTTAACTAATCTTACTTTTATTAGTGTATACTCATTGTTCAATATGATAGAAACTTTCCTTGTGACATTTGCATACAGTTTTATTATGGAATTTGATTTTGCTTATCCCCATGGTTATCTTCTGGACTGGCCTTCACTGGTTATTATCCTTTTTCTAAATAGTACCTTCTGTGTCTTAAAATCTTATACTTTTAAGTGTAGATTTTATATATCTGAAAAATCAGCACCTCTCTATTTGAGCCTAGCTTATTTGGCTTAATATGATGTTTAATTTTGCTTAATAATATATTTCTGCGAGCATAATTTCCTCAAAAAGTAATATTACTATTTATTTTTTAAATTGTCGGAAAAGTAACATTTAGTCTCACACTATATTTTCTCTGTGTGCTCATGTGTTGATGGACATCTGTGCTGACTCTACAGTTTAACTGTTGGGTACAGTGCTGTGATAAAAATGGCTTCTTAGGTATCTCTGTTGCATTTTAATGTGAATTTTCCATTGGGTGCACATGTAAGGAAGGTACAGTTGCCTCCTATAACAGTTGGTTCTGCTTTTAGTTCTTTGAGAAACCATCATTCTGATTGTCATGGTGACTGCACTAATTTGTATTCCCACCAGCTTTATTTAAAATTTCTTTTCTTTGTAGTCATGAGAATTTATTGTTTGATTTCTAAAAACAGCAATTCTCACCACGATAGGAGAGAATCTTAATGTGGTTTAGCTTTGAATACCCTCATGGCCAAGAATGTAAAACCTTTTAATGTAATATTTATTGGCAGTTTGTACTTCTAAAAACTGTTTATTCTGTTTGCTCAGTAATCAATTAGATTATTAGAGTTGGTTTGTGTGTGTGTGTGTGTATGTGTGTGTCTATTTATTTTTAGCTTTTTATATAGTCTCAATATAGGATGTATATTCTTCTAGTTTTCTATAAGTGATGAGTTTTATACTTTACAATCAGATCAACTAAGTTGGGTATGGTGGCACACACCTTAAATCCCATTACTCTGAAGGCAGAGACAGATGAATCTTTGAGTTCAAGGCTAGTCTGGTTTACAATGCAAGTTCCAGGACAACCTGGGCTACACAGAGAAACCCTGTCTCAAAATCAAATCAGCAAGCAAGCAAAGAAACAAACAAACAAGAAAAAACTCAACTGTTTGCAAATCCACATTAATCTGAATAAAAACATACTGGGTAATTTTGTCAAATTTTACTTCTTTTTAATTCACAAGTAGTTTAAAAAGAATATAAATAGACTCATTATCCTTCAGAGTAGAATTATTTTTATTTTATACACACATGAAACTAATTATTTTTTCTTTTGTAGTTTTAACGTTTATATTTTCAAAAATTTTTGATTGCTACACAAAACTAAATTGATTTTTGTATACTTACTAATCAATTTGAAATTCAGTTGAAAGACTTATCTAACCAGACCATATAGGAATAGAAGACAAAAACCTTTTGAGTTACAATAAACTGATCACTAGAATGTATATTTTAAAAGTTACATTCCTTAGTTTAAATGACTAAAAATTAGAAAAAAATTAACAGAATTTTCCCTCAAAATAGTGACTGGTTTGTGGGGACGGTATGACGGTAAACCCTTTTGCGTTAGTACAACCTAAGGCTGTCAGCATTTTATGGAACGCTCCAAATTCAAACGGAATCATTGATCAAACATTGCCTTTCGCTTAGAACACATGCTATCAAAGACAAACATTTAATATATTTGAGAGATGAATACACCCAGAACACTTAAACAAATGAGAAGTCTTGGGTCCTAATTAAATAAACCAAAGTGCCCAAGACCCAGAAGCCAGTTCTTAAGCAACACCAGCATTGAAAATTCATGAGACAGAGTACGTTAATTAATTTACTTGATTTTTAAAATTGTGTCAAAATTAAGAGGAATGAAAAGACAACTGACTTTTAATTTCTTCATCAGTAGTAATATGTTTGGAAAATATGGAGTGGTTTGTAAATCACCCAGATTTAGGCTTTGAATAAAAACTTCCTGGATAATTTTACCAACTTTTGCTACCTTTCAATCCACTCAATAAAACAAACAAAAAAGCTGGTATTTCCTTCCTCTTACTATGTATCAGGGTTACCTCTTATTTCTTGTTAAACTTGATAATACTTTATCAATAAGCACATAATCACAAACACTATATGCATGCCAAATTTATAAAATACTTTGTTTATATTAATTATTTCTAAAATTCATCATTGTTTTAATAAATGTAAGCTGTCGAAAACAAAAGAATAAAAGAAGAATGCTTAATTTTAGTCCTTAAATTTATTCTTTTCTTTGGAAGATTCACTGTGAATTTTTTGATTTAATGATGATTTAACAATAGTGGTTATTCTCTTTCCTTGAGTTATTTTCTCATAGATTCTTGCTTCAAATCCTTTGCATTAACTACATTTTTCTGTATGTAATTTTCTTTTATATTAGCTTGTAACAATCAATGGATATTAGTCTGAGGACCACTAAAAGGACACATAGTATTTTAGCAAAATTGCATATCGATTCCCAAGTAGTGTTTTTGTAAAATGAATACTTTATGTGAATTATGTCTTAATATGATTCAAGGATCCATAACCAAGTATAAAATCAAAAGAAAAAGCAACACTACAAATTGTTTATGCCATTAATTTAGTCACGTTGACTTATTTAAAATTAAGCCAATGTTTACTTTAGAACAGTCCAGAGTAATCTCTCTAAAATCTTTTACCGGACTATGTATCAATTATAGAATTATGTCATAGTTCATATTTTTTCTTCCTTGCTGGTCTGTCTGTCTCAACTGAAGTAGCTAGGAGTATATTATCATAAGGACAAGTGTGGTTGTACATTAAAATTACAGGACAGGAAGATTTTAAAAACAAATCACATAGTAAGTCCTAGAACACTGTTAATGCACTAGTTTTCTGCACATGTAGGTTTGTGTGTGTGTGTGTGTATGTGTGTGCCAATGTGTGTGAGTATATATGTGCCTGTGTCTCTCTATGTGTGTTTGTGTGTTTGTGTGTGTATGTCTGTGTGTGTGAGTGTGTGTATGTGCCTGTTTGTGTGAGTGTGTGTGTGTGTGTGTATGTGTGTGTGAGCGTGTATCTCTGTCTCTTTCTCTCTCTCTCTTTCTCTGTGTATGTGTGTGTGTAGGTTTTGGCATCATGTGCCATATAGCAGTATCTATAACAATGGAATATAATTCTAAGCCTGAAATGATTTCTTTTTAACTAAAGACATCACAGGCTTGCAATAATGTGCTTTGAAGGCTTGCCACAAATGACTAAAGGGTAAGCTAGATATAAAATGCTGCAAAATTCCAAGAGCTTTGAAAACAGAAGCTTTGCTTTTCTAGTGGCTCCTTTTGTTTTGTAACTAGTTTTTCTGGAGAAGAAGAAACTGGTACAGAGATAAGGACTGATCAGGAATAAACATACTAAAATAGATACCTGAATTCATAGCTCTCACTTTTAGGCTATATAGTTAGTGAATTCTATGAATATTGATTTTCAGAAAAAAAAAGTAGAAATCAATACCTTACTAAAAGTTACAGTTTGGCACCCAGCCCTCTAATAGACAGATCAAGATGTTGCTCTGGGTAGAAAATCGCTCTTTATCACCTACAATATCCTTGCTTTACTCTGTAGACCACACAACAGCTAGCTCAGTCAAAGCACAAGAAGAGACAAGTGCTCTGGCAGCTTTGGGCAAGGGCGAGGCTCTCAATCCCTGGTTACAATCAAATTCCTAATAAGTTACCAAGCACTTAAGCTAGTGCATCTATGGAAGAATTTTATTTTTCTCATTATGGTGGGAAATGTTATTACCATTCTTACTTTTTTTAGTATTTAAAGAATCAAAATGACTTGAGTATAGTGATACACAAATAATTTCAATACTTGGAAGATGAGAGAAGGAGGAAGAGGTCAACGACAGCCTTGACTACAGATCATGTTTGTGGAATAGCCTGGGCTGTGCATGACCGTGTTTCAACCCCCCTTATTCACCTCCCCTGTCAAATGGAAGAATGAAATTGTAGCACACAGTTTAGGTCTTATTTGTTAGATAGCTCATTTTCTATTTCTTTCCCCTTGAAAACATTTCTTTACTATTTTCTGGTTTAACAATTTCTACTGGAGGGAGGAGAGATTCTCAATTTTCTAATTCGATGAAGCATCAAGAGTCATATCCAAGTAGGACCTATGAAATTATGTGTGGAGCTGACATTGGCCAACCCCTTGAAGACTGGCCCACTGTACACAGACCAAGTCCTGGAAGCAGGCTTTCATCTAATACCATAGCACACCAGCAAAACACAGAGACTGGAAAATTAAGACCAAAGGTTCACCAAGAGCTGCTTTACATCCTAAAAAAGCAAGATGGGTCTTTTTATGTTCCCAATGCTGACTCTGAATTTGGATCTCACCTCCTAAGTGGCTGAGGCTGCCTTTTCTTTTTCTTTTCCTCAAATAGTTATTGCAAATAACTGAAACAGTGAATAGATTCGAACCACTTGAATAGAAGCAGCTCCTTATCATGGTAGACCCTGCTCCTTACTTCCTAGACAGGGCTCTACTAGCAGTAGAGAGAATCCTTCATTGTAATCTAAAGCATTCATTTTACTCCCAGGCAGGTGAAGAGACTTTTTAGGGTCAGAACTTAGTGGCAGCCCTGACAGAGAAAGGTCTTCTGGTGACTAGCTCACAGACTTTTCTATCGCATCAATGACAGACATTTGGCTCTCTTGGCACCTATTTGAACTCTGAGCCTTTTGCAGTCATTCGAATGAATCTCTGGGAACTTTCAAAGGTCTAATCTTGCTTCAAACAGATTTATTACTCTCAAATGTGCACTAAATGCAAAGACAGTTTGATTTTGATGCCATTCACAAGATGGTTAGTGGTGACAAGGCACATTGCTTGCTTGGACTAGGGTTACCTTGTAGATATAATTTCCTACATCAGAGATGTAGGTTAAAACAAAACAAACAAACCTACATTGAAGGAAAATCATCATTCAGGCCCTCTGGCTTGAATAAAAGCAATTTGATTTTGCTCATGGGGTTGTCAGGATGCAGACACTGACCTGAGATTGGCTCACATGAGCCACACTTGAAGCAGGGGTACATGGTTCGTGTTGCTAGGTGATTCAATAGAGGGAAACAGAGGGCTGATTGATGAGCACAGTAACTCTTAAGTGACCGAAATAGATACATGCATAGGATAAAAGTCTCCCTGCCACAGCTGCTGCTGGATTCACAAAAAGTGGCCTGAGGTAAATTCATGATTCAATGAAAAGTGAGGTTCCTACATGACCTTGTAGGACTGCCATGATCATCAGGGTTGTCATTAATTTTCTTAGATTTGGAGGGGCTTTCGTGCCTTCTCAGATGCAACTCCATTTTCAAGAGTGTGTAACTTGCTATGTAAATTCTCTCTGGCTCACAGCCTGGAATGCAAATTCTGTTTCTGAGAATTGGTTTGTTTTATACAACATTCAAAGGAGCAGGGGGCAGGGGTTCTAGAGGCATGTGGCATGTGACTCTGTTTTAAGCATCACCAAAAGCCTCTGCACTCTAAAGTAGTTTACAAATTTTATTAAATTAAACCAATTGGATAAGTACTCTTAGATCTTTACATAGCAGGGTTTGTTTTTTTTTTTTCCGAAAGAAAACTTGAGAAATGTCACAAATGATTCTTCTAAATATAAATCGGAATGTGCATGACTTGTTTGTGTACTACTGTGATGTTTGATAATTTCAAAACAATTTATAGACAATTGAAAATGGCAAATTAATTTCCATAATGATTAGCATTATGAGTTAGCCTACCCACATTCTTGGTATTTATGATATCAAAGCCTATTGGTAACTTTGTTGTTCTATTGTTGTTATTCTGCTTTCAAGGGGAAATGCCATGAGCAAATTTACTGTCTATCTCTCTAATGAAAGCAAAATAGGAGGAAAATAAGAGATAAAACAAAAAACAAACAAACAAAAAAAACCCTAAAATGCCAACATGGCCAATGGCAAATTCAGAACACTAGTTCATCATGTATCCCATGGAAGTCGGCTGGGCTGATAAGCAGTTGGGACTGAGCTTGATTGAAAATATAGTAGAGAAGTATAGATGACTTCTAGAAAGTGCCCTGTGAGCTAAACGGTAATCAACTGAAACATGCAATACACACGTACAAGGCTTTTCTAGAGAACAAAGGTCTCCTCTGACGGTGTTAGTACTCTTTGAATCCACATCATGAACCCATTGGAGCTTTGAAGTCTACATAAATACTTAAGGAACAGCCCTACTTAGCTGCGTAGGTTATTAAAGAGAAACAGGAAAATTCCATGGCTGCTTGCTCCAGTTGGAGGCCTCCAGGGTTTCTTTCTTTACTATTTATTTGAATCATTTCTAGGAGCTGTCAAACCATCAGAAACAAGATTTGGAAAGTGGGAAAGTAAGACTTTTTTTTCTCTCTCTCTAATTAAGCAAGGCTGATATTCTGAAATATTTGAGACCTGCTTTTTCTAAAACATTATGATGTAACTGAGGTAGGACCTTTTATTTGAATCTTAAAAGAAGACCTCCCTTAATTATACATCGCAAGGAACTCATTTGCTACTTGCTATTTGCACAGTAACATTAACTATCTATAACTAGGCGAAGTTATTGTGTCATGGTAACTATTGTAATTATGTTGAGTCTCTTCTACTTGTTTCTTTTCTTCTAACCCTATTTTATCTTTTGTGGTGTATTCCCTCTGTAATCCCATGCACATTCTCACTGTGCTGAGCTTTGTTATTTTAGGAAAATTTTACTAAACTTTCGAACAGGTTAAAGACTGAACCAATAAACGTTGAAGGTCAGAAAATATACATAACACACACACACACACACACACACACACACCACATTACATATATGTGTATTAAGTTCTTAGATCTTCAGATCATAGAATAGCTTAAATTTGTAATTTTTCCTTTTACATATTAAAAGAGCAATTTCATATGATTCACTCTACTATGTATACATTTGTATGAAATGCATGAGTATGTATGTATCCTATATCTACATAAAGAATACTAATTTTTTGGACAAATCAATGGAAGTAAGAGTGCATACGCCAGTTGTCACTGGTAGCATTTCATATCCAAGGGAAAATTACAGGGCAAACAAAACAGAGCAGTGTTCTAACTCTACAGTACGCATCTCCCATTAATGCCAGATGTATCTTCCTTCCTAGCTGCATGCACAAGTAGATTAAAGAGCTCTAGAAACTCCCTGTGAAGAGGCATTGCAGAGACTCAAGCCTTAACCTAGAGAACACCTCCTAACACCAGCCCTCAACCCCACTTTGAAGTTCTACTGCAGTCTACTTACTGAACACCTTGACTAGGGTAGGTGCCTCAAACACATTGTCCTCAGTCACTAGCATGCACACAAATCTCTTTTCATCACTGATCTTCGCATTGTTGATAGACAAAGTGTAGTTTTCGGAGAGGCTCAACCTGTCCTTGTACTCTGGCACATCATCATACTGCACGCTTTTCTTTGTAGAAGATCTGAATGCAATAAATACTGGAGACCCATCGGGCTTTTCCTAAAAGTCAAAATAACAAGACATGTTGAAAAGACACATAACTCATGTATATCAGAATCATATAATTCCCTTTGCCATGCTATTTTATATGGAACAATGTTGTTGGGGTTGAAGTGCGATCATTGTTTTAGGTACCAGCGTCACTTAAATCTTTGCTTACAGAAAGAAAAATCACTCCTCACATGAAGTGAAGCTGTTGGTTCCCTCACAGGTTCATACAAATGGGTGAAATAAAAAGACCAAGCTCTCAGAGGTGGAGCTCAACTCGCACCTGTGGGAGAGCAATGGCCTGAATGGGTGTGATATAGTCTTGTTTAATATATATCTAAAAAGTAGATATAAACAAACATAGTTGGTTCCAGAGCTGAGCTTGACATATGGCCTTAGGAGTGTCAGGCAGCTATATTGGAAACATGTATTGCTTTAATCCCTGCACTTTAAGTGTTCATAACTGACAATTAGCATTGACGTGGTTGCCACGTATACCATGTATTCAATTTTCATGGAGGAGCAACTTTCACCCTGGCAAACCATCCTTTTCACCAAACAAGACTGAGATTAACCACTGTAACCTCGAGTATTGCACCTAAGGCTTAAAACTTACTTTGAAAGGCTATCATGAAAATATTATCAATATAAGATATAATCTGGAGAGGGAAATGGTGCCAAGAACACTGGTCCATATGGTAACTTTCCCCCTCTGGTCTCACAAAAATCCCCTTACCCAGGAAGCAAGTTAGTCTAAGTTAGAGGCTAACCATTCCCCATTATTCACCTAACAAGGGCTTTGAGAACCTAACATATGAAGAAACATGGTATAAGGTTAAGCAAATATTAAGATTCTATAGAAGCTTATTCGTTTGATTGGTTTCATTTTAAAGTAACTATTAGTTGTGATTGCAAAGCTTATTTATAAATTCAAAAGGTTTAGTTTCTTATGTATGTACGTGCATATGTAAATATATCAAGAGTATTTGTCTTAAACTTTTAGTGTTATCCCAGTTTTACAGGACAAATCCTTGCCTTAAGTTATTCTTTTGCTGTGAGATATATGTTATCAGGATATCTTAGACTTCTATACTCATTCTCTTTGCAATAGATAATAATCACTAATGTTTAGCACTTAATTCCATGGCAGGTGCTGTCTCTAGGTTATCTGTGAAGTGATTAGTGAGTATAACATTCATAACAAACTTGCAATTAGATTTACAGTATTAGTCTCATTTGTAGATTAGCCAATGAAAGTAGTGTTTTGTAGGATGACATCCTAAAGTCCCTCCTGTAAATCTCACTAGTGCATTGATTTGAGTGTACTGCCTTCACAGTACACTGTAGTAATCCTGACAGTGGTGAGATTCCTCTTCTGTATCAGTCACTGTGGCAGGTACTCATGAAGAGGCTGAGGGAAGGGGAGGCTTGGGAGGGGTTGACAACTATTGTCTCCATCCATGGGGAGTCTACAGTTATGGGGGAATCTAGCTATCTTCTCCTTACGTTTGCTCACCTTCAATTTTTCCAAACTTTCTGCTCTTCTTCCAGATGATTACATTACATTAGAGCATGCACAGTGTTTCTGCAAATCAACAGTGACTTGAGAGCCACTCAAATACATCTCATTAATTTATTCCTGGAGCTTTCTGCTTAGCTAACAATTTGAAAATAGCCATTATTGATTGGCTTCCAGCACTATTGTGTCAATTCAGCTTGTGTGGAATCTGGTCCCTATGTTATCCTTAAGATGAGCTATTATCACGTGAGTTTATTTTTCTCTCAGTGGATTCCATTTATCTTGGTGGTCAGTTTGTTCTGTGAGTACATTACACGGTGAACTCCAAGACTTGAAACTTGAGGATTTCGAATAGATTTTTTTCCTCAACCTGATTCCTCTGCCTTTACGGAGAACAAGAAGAGTTAAGAGTGACCTTGAGTGACCTGATAACGAGCACATACTAATGACATAGTGTGATTGTCACCCACTTTTCTTTTTTCCTGACACACGGCAGTGTGGCTGGGGAGATGAACCCCACAACTGTAGGAGCTGACTTCTCAAGTCTATACTTAGCAGTTAAGTACTGCTACGCATTTTACTATGAATTAATCACTTGACCCTCACAACCACGCTGTAAGGAAGGCTTTAAGAGTAAGAAAATATGCTTAATTCACCTTTCCATGGAAGACTCTGGACTCTAATTTCAGAGCTGACATTATAAATGGCCATGTCTATTTATCTCTTGAGTGCAACCTTAGGCACTTTTGCCAAAATGTATTTAGTATAACATATTTATTTTTTATGGGCGATAAGTTAGGTAAAAAAGTTTGTGGTCAAATAGGCCTAACAAATTAATCCAATTAAGGTATCACACAATTCATAATGCATTTAAACATAACTACTACTCTGAGAAATGTTGTAATAAACAAACAGTTAATAAATCATGTGTTAACCAACAATGTTCTCCTCATGCAAATGTCTGCAAATATTCAGGGGCTAGGGAAATATGCTATTGTATTCCAGGAAGTATCTATGTACCTGAACTTTGTTCACTGCTGCAAGTCTCTTGTAGCCTTGTCTTGGGAAACTGTACCACAAAGACACCTTTTGTTTATCTGTGTTTAACCAAGGTGAGGCATTAATCTATGTTAGCTCAACTACCACACCCATCTACCTGGATCTCTACTCTCCATTTCCAGACCCATATGCATTGTTTTATCTGACATGCTATGATGCACTTAAGTATAAGCCATGGATAAAATCAGCTGTTAAATATACAATTGATCTGTAATATCAACACAAAGAAGACTCAGCAACAGAAACAAAGTTGACTGCCAGCTCCCATGGAAATCTGAGTTCTCTAGGTACTGATCCATCTAACCTTTGCAGTAACTGCATCACACAGAAGCTAGTGAAGAGAAAATGATCTCCTCCATAGAACTGTGCTCTATACTCTCCTGATAGTATTCCAGAACCCAGCCTTTCTCTGCACCTCTAATGCTTACTGATGGATGATTCAGACAAAAGATGATCTATAACTGCTGAGTTATTAGATTTATTTTAAATAGCATTAATTATATAAGCATGAATTTTATTGCCATATTTAATACAGTATTTTTTCTATATACATATGCATAGATAAATATTACCATTATGTCAGTATTACATACTCATACACTCTCAAAAAGAAAAAAAAAAAGACAAAGAGAATTTTATTTTAAAAACTGGAGGCAATTCATCAAGCCCCAGGAGGCTCACACTTACATATTTCCATTTGCCAAACATGAGGTTCTGGGGTACATCAAGTCGGCAAGGCATGACAATGGTATCTCCATATGCTGAGTTGACAGTGTACCATCCAAGGCCTTTGGGCAAAAGGGAAGAGAGATTTTGAGTGTTGTCCTGAAGCTGTAGCAGAGGAACATGAGAGAATTTACAAGCTGATTATGTTCTTCACTGTATTTACTAGGAATATATTTCACAGAAACATGAAGCTGTACCAAAAATAACACGTTCAAAGATCTCAGAATAGTTGAAATACATTTTCATGGAATCAGTTATCAAATTTACCTCTTAGAAAATTAAAATTAAGTGTCAAGATCTAAAAAATAGCACAAGTAAGAACGAAATTCAACAACAAAATTCAACTTTATCTGGATGGAGAAAAGTTAGTATTAAAGTAGCTCATTTTTTTGACAAAAAAAATCCCACTAAATTTTAACTTTTCATAAAATATTAATATTAACATGCTAAAAATTATAGTACAAAAATGCCATCCTCACAAAGAGTTATTCACAAAGTGGTTAGCTGCTGCATTAGGGCATCAATCTAATTTAAAATGTTGTTTGTTAATCTGATATTTAAAAAAAAAACCAAAATGAAACAGGTCATTTCATTCTTTATTGAGCTAAGAAATAAAAAATTAAAATGTGAAATAATTTTGATTAATAATGTAAAATGTTTTTTCTATCTGTTCATAATCATAGAGTTTTGGAAAACCTTCAGGCTTTACAATCCAAAAAAAAAAAAACAAACCAAAAAACCAAAAAACAAACAAAACAAAACAAGCCAAAGACCTTACGTTCATCCCCCAAAAGGACCATATGAAAATGCAATTGTAATTACAGTAACCTAAATAAAAGAAGAGGAAGAGGGTAGATGAATGATTAAAACAAAACACACAAACAAAACCAAAGAAGACGGGTAGTTTCCATACCTGAGGAACACAGCACTGTGACTACAGTTCACAATAGCTTGCCATATGCTTTATAAGGAACGGGATGATAGGAGCTTACAAATATGAAACTGTTGTAAAGAAATGGAAGTGCCCATTACCCTGATCCCATCAGAACGTATTATGTGTACATATAGACACATCACATCTAACTCTAAATACATACAACTCACACGTGCTAATTAAATAGAAAAAAACCACTTTGATATTTGCATTTGTAATAGTAGCCAGGAAGCATCTCAGATACTTCAACTTGTTAGGCTTACAATGCTCTTTAAGGTTTAAGAAGCTCGCGGGTGAGTTCCCATTAAGGAACGCCATAGGTAGGTATAGAGCATGAAGGGGCTATTTTAATCTGCAGGGGGAAAGCATAAGCAGATGTTATTTCATCCAGCAGGTGGTGCTAAAGGGCAAAGCTAAGGCAATCTGCAAAGCACAATAAATAAAACCATCTTGGGACGTTCTGAACAGCAGCACTGGTGGGTGGATGGTACCTTTCACTGTTACCCATCAACTGAATAGTATACATAAGAGCTATACACAGGGATAAAAATCACTAATGTCCTTAAGTAAGGAAGGTGACACAATTCCTATTCTAAAATTCAATTGGTAAAGAGGCTACTTCCTTTCTAACCATGTGTCTGTGAACACGAATATAAGGAGCAAATGTATAGCATAAACTGTTTTAGCACTTTTTACCACAGTTAAGATACAGGACACTATGCAGAAGGAGTTTCATTAGGTGAAAGTGAAAGAATACATAAAATTGTTTACCATATACCCAGTATCTGTTAAAATAACTTTAAAATGTTCCCATAATTTTCTGTTCCCCTACCTGAAATTATTTCTCCCTTTCACATTACACCATCAGATATCAGAGGATCATTAGAGAATAAATGATATTTTACTCATTAGTTTTTATTTCATATATTTTGCAATGATAGGGATTAAATCCAGGGCCTCAGGCATGCTAGGCAAGTGAGCACACCAACTGTAATACTGGAATTTCTTTCTTATATTATTATTTTTTAAATGTTTAAAATAGATTTTTTCTCATGTAATACATCCCAAGTACAGTTATCCATTCCTCCACTCCTCCTAGCTCCTTAAGCTCCCCCAGATCCACTCTCCTTCCTTTTCTTTTTCAGAAAAGAACAGACCTCCAAAACTACAGCCAAACAGGACAAAACCAGATACAAGACAAGGTGAAAGCCCTCATATCAAGGCTGGCCAAGGCAGCCCAATTGGAGCGTAAGAGTCTCAATAGCATGCAAAAGAGATATACTGGCTCCCACAGTTAGAGGTCCTCCAAAACCCCCAAGCAAATAGCCATAATATATATGCAGAGGGCTTGGTGCAAACCCATGCAAGTCCCATGCTTGCTACTTCAGTCTCTGTGGGCCCACATGAACCCTGCTTAGTTGATTCAGTGGGCCATGGTCTCTTCTTCTCCAACATCCTTGACTCTTACATAATACAGGACTTTTAAATGTGTGATCCCCTAACGTGCACACTAACATTAATGGACTGTTCTAATCAGGACACAGCTCTGGCTTTCTATATCAAGTTCTTGCATGTGGGAATTTTACCATGTACTTTAATTCTTGGCTCAGCACAGATACAGATCAACAAAACCACAGGAACCCTATGATTTCACTTTTTATAGTAAAGCACTTGAATGTGACACTGAATTGTCATTTCACCTTCACCTGTGTCAGGTTGTACCCTTCTAATCGACTCCCATTTTTATAAAACACCATCTTCTGAGAATTGGTACTGATTCCAAGGTGCGCCAAGCAATGCAGTTTGCAGAGAGCTCAGAATCCCTCGCTGTGAATCCTTCAAGAGGTACTGGGTTGCAAAGGCCTTTTCTAAAATGTTGATCGTTGCTTTTGCCAGACACTATCTTTCTCTTCTACCCTTATGAAAAGTTAATGTTCTATACATATGCCAGATTTTATGACAGGTTTTAAAGCTGCATGAATCTGAAGTGTATCTTGTATTATTACCATTATCAGAGCACAATTGCGGCAGAGAAAAGAACATGCATTTTAAAACTCCTTATCCCAACACTTAAGAAATTTAGTAAAATGATTTATCGTTTGAATGTGGTGACATCCTTTCCATTTTATGTATCTAATTAATACATTTGGAAATTAGAAATAACTTGTAGCAAGGGAACTTTGAGATATTCTTATTGCTTCCTCATATTCTAAAGGCATTATAGTTTGCATGGGTGTAGAACTTGGATTTTATCCTCCTAGGTTATTTACTGTCGTGAGGAGAAAAAACAAAACCTAAAATCTGCATTCCATGGTAGTTCATGGAAGTCTCTCTTCCTTCTCCCATGTGATTAAGAACTATTTCCTCTTCTGATTTACAAATGATACAAGAAAATGCCCCTTTCATCTCACGAGACCACAAAGCAAAGTGTCAGTGCTTCAATTGTTTTGAAATTTCAGGGTTCTTGTCTTAATGGTGACAATGCCAAACTGAAATCAGCTTGGACGTGACTCTAATGAGAGAAGGAATGTAAAGGAAATAAGACACATGACAGAAACAGGGACAGCAGAGAAATGCCAACGGTCACAGGCAGGATCTCTGTTCCACTGACTCTGAAAAGGGTAAGCACATCAATCTCATGAGGAGCCATAGTAGTGCTTACGTTGGAATCAATTTTCGAGTTGGCTGAAGTCAACAACTTGCTTCTAGTAAGTGCATATGACTTCCTGGTTCATCTGAGTGAAAGATGAGAGGCGTGCCTCTGTGGGAGAGCTAAGGTGTCTAACCTCCTAGAGACATAGTAACTGCAAAGACCACTGTGATTTGGTGATGAATTAGCACCCTAACTCCTAGAGATGTCTAAATCTTTGAGATGAAGGGGCAGCAAGACCCAGAAAAACCTGTCACCCCGAGTGATTTTATTTACACCTTTTGTAGAAGCAAAAGCCTTTTATCTTTAAACTGCCAAATCTGAAAATTGAGTTCGGCTTACTAGAATTCTCCTGCAGTTTTCTTCCTGTAATAGTCATTAACTTAACTATTGAATCTTGTGTTCTACAGATTATTTGGCACTATTAAAAAATAAACCATCTGTCACATATTCCACCAAGAGGCTGAGCATACAATATAACATAGTAGACTGTGGATGTGCACAATATGCTTGTTTCTGCACATGTGTATCCATATGTATATGTATTTGCGCTTGCAGATGCATCTGTGTGTGAATGGATGTGTATATCTGGAGGAAGGACAACCTCAAATGTCTTTCTTCACCTGCCATCCATCTTTTTATGATGCTACTATCTTACAGTGGACTGAAACTAAACAAGTAGGGTAGAGTGGCTGGTCAGGGAGCACAAGCACCTATCTCCACCTTCCTGGTGCTGATACTACAAGCACTCATATGAGCCATGGTACCTAGTTTCTTCTTAACTCGGGCATGTAGGGTAAGCACTTTACAGACAGCATCACATCCTAGTCCATTATTTGCATGTATACTCAGCCCAGGTCATGTTTATACACACAGTTTAACTGGGTTAGAACTGTCTCTATGAAATGTGCTCTACCAATTCAAGACACTTTGGTGAATACAATAGCATGCAAAAAGTCCTGACATAAAATAACATAAATTTTTATGCCTTAGAAGCAGGGTATAATTAAAGCACTTTTTATGAAGTGCTATTATTAAAAAAAACCTATACAAACAAAAATACCCCAAAACAAACAAACAAAAAAAAAGAATGGGAAAGAAAGTAAAATGTAATAAACAAAATTGAAAAAAAAATCTCTTGACCAAATAATCCTGATACATAGCAAAAAACTGAGCACAATGTGCCCACTAACTATAATTGTATGTTTCTAAAGCAAACAATCTAAAACAGATATCAAAAAAGAAATACTGAATTGTAAGTTAGGTAAACACTTTTGACTTACAACAGAAATAATTATGAATGTAATGATTTTTATCATATTGTTGGCAAATGGCTTTCTATATAAATGAATTCTAAAGGTCAGAGTAATGATTTTCTTTATATTATTGATGGACTTCAGACTCTTCTCTCACATTCCAAGCAGAAACAGAATACTATAGATGACAGAATGAGTCGCAGACCCACTACAGTTTTGCATGCTGTAATTTAGCATGTGTAATTATTATTTATTGCTCTGATATTTTAATAGCATCATTGTCCTGAGAAGCACTCACTGAGATTTGTAGCTTGGTTTGGTGCCATGAAAGGGTTAAGTTGAATTTTAATGGGTTCAGAGCTTGTGATGTAAGAACTAAATTATAGTTTCACTGAAATTTCACACTTACTTGAACAAATTGCTGGGATGGGTGTTAGGTAAAAAGATGTTTGTTATTGAAAATTACCTTTGTGCACACTTGGTTGATTTTGACACATAACTGTGCTGATGTTCTTCTTTACCTTATTAATGATAGGATGTGAGCAGCTCTAGATGACATGTCAATACTTTCATATCAGTTTATAGCAGTGTTGGTTATATGTGACAATTTAGATTGGAGCTCTTCATTGTAAGAGGACTGGACTCTGTCTTGTGAGGTTCTTGGGGCATCTCTGACTGTACTCTTCCCTCTTTATGAAAATTCAAAGCCTACAGAAGTAATAATTGTCATTTCATACACAAATCCACTCAGTAACTTGGGTTAAGCTGTAACTATTATTTTCTTACATTCTTTGAAACTTGTTTTGTCTTGTTTTATTTTTGTTTGTTTGTTTGAGAAAAGGTTTGTCTGTATATCCTTGGTTGTCCTGAAACTTGCTCTGTAGACTTGACTGGCCTAAAGCTCAGCAATCCGCCTGTCTCTGCCTCCCAAATGCTGGTATTAAAGACAAAGTTCTGTAAGACAAAGGACAAAATGTCAGTCTACAGAATCAAAAAGATTTTGACTAACTCCACATCTGATAGAGGATTAATATCCAAAATATATAAAGAACTCAAGAATCTTGACATCAACAAATCAAATAACCCAATCTTTAAAAATGGGATACATATCTAAACAGAGAATTCTTGATAGAGAAATCTCTAATGGCCATGAAGCACTTAAAAGAGATGCTCTGCATCCTTACTCATCAGAAAAATGCAAATCAAAATGGCTCTGAGATTCCATCTTACATGCCTCAGAATAGGTAAAATAAAAAAAGTCAATAAACAGTTCATGCTGGAGAGGATGTAGAGCAAGGGAACATCCCTCCATTGTTGGTAAGAGTGCACACTTGTACAACCACTTTGAAATAATGGGGGTTCTTAGTCTATGTTATACCATTCCCGGACTTAAACCCAAAAGATGCTCCACTATACCACAAGGACACTTGCTCAACTATGTTCATAGCAGCTTTATTAGTAATAGACAGAAACTGGAAACAACCTAGATGTACATCAATTGAAGAACGGATAAGGAAAATGCAGTACATTTACAGAATAGAGTATTAATCAGCAATTAAAAACAATGACATCATGAAATTTGCAGGCAAATAGATGGAACTTGAGAATATCATCCTGAATGAGGTAAGTTGGACAGAGAAAGACAAACATGGTACGTACTCACTTATAAGTGGATATTAGTCGTAAAGTGCAGGAAAACCATGCTACAATTCACAGATCCAAAGAAATTAAATAACGAAGAGGGACCAATGGGGGTACTTGAATCTCAAAAAGAAGGGAAAATAGATTAGACATTGGGGATGGATGGATAGAGGTGACTGGATGGAGAAGGAGTTGGGGATGGGAACAGGAGGGATGAGGTCTGGGGAGCATGGAAATAGAGAGTACTGGGAGAGACAACTGGATGGTGGGGGCATGTCTGGGATGAGCCAGAAACCTAGGACAATGGAAAGTCCCAGGAATCCATGAGGGTGACCCTAGCTAATACTCCCAGCATTGAGGGATCAAGAGCCTGAACTGGTCATCTCCTGTAACCAGGCAAAATTTCTAATGATTGGGACACCAACTCTGCCATGAATCCTTAGACCTACAATTTTTTTCCTGGCTATAAGACATAAAAGAATAATGATGAAGCATAAATTGGAGGCATTGGCCAACCAACGATTGGCCCAACTTGAGAACCATGTCATGAGAGAACCCACCTTGACACTATAAATGATTATCTCCTATGGGTGCAGACAGGAGCCTAGCATAACTGTCATCTGAGAGGCTTCATGTAGCAACAGATGGAAACAGATTGAAAGTTCCACAGCAAAACATTAAGTGGAGCTTGTGGAGTCTCGTGGAAGAGGAGGAGGAAGAATGGAAGGAGCCAGAAGGGTAAAGAATGACACAAGAAACATGTTAAAGAATAAATTGTTAAGTGTTAAAATGTTAATGTTAAAATGTTGTTAAATGAAAATGTTAAAGAATAAATTAACTTGGGCATACAGGTACTCACAGAGAGTAAGCTGTCAAACAGAGAGCATGCATGGATTAGAACTAGGCCCTCTGCACATATGTAACACTTGTATAGTTGGGCCTTCATGTGGGACTTCTAAAGGAGGAACAAACAGGAGCTCTGATTACATTGCCTGTTTTGGATTCCTTTTCCCTAACTGGGCTGTCTTGTCTTGCCTCAATAGAAGAAGATGCTCCTAGTCTTATCTCAACATGATATGCCAATGCTGGTTGATATCCATGGGAGGCCTCCCTTCTTCTGAAGAGAAGGGATATAAAGTAAATAAATAACTTAATGAATAAAATTAAAATAGACATGTGCCATCTTCACCCACCAAAACTTGTTCCAATGAAACTGTGGTTTTCAGGGAAGAAATTCTTAAAGTAAAATATAATCTTAATGTAGGCCAAAATAATGACTAAATTCAGGTGGAGGGATGGAGATAGAAGTGTCATATAGAAACACTTCCTTTCCACCAAATCTGAATGTCCCACTTAAATGTTTTATATCAAAGTTTTGCATTACGGTGAATTGTAGACTTTAGGATTTGATTTCCAATCTCTTTATAGAAATGACAATTTTTAAAACATCACAAATCATAGACCGTATAGATTATAACCATGAATAAATTACAAACCATACATAACAGATATATTTTATTTGATATAATAAAATATCATAGTGCAAATGGTAAAGTGAAGTTCACATTTTGAATGTTTTGGCCAACCTTACTATTTTATGATTCAGTCACTGGTTGTTTTCCATCTTAGAATTGCTCTGATAACTTATCACATTGAAGTAGAATTTAAGATTATCTTCGCAGTCATTATACATGTAAATTAATTGTTAATATATATATACAGTCAAATGTGTGTGTGTGTGTGTGTGTAAATGTGTATATGTTCATGTGTGTGAATTTGCAATGGATGGAGTAGGACATCTGATAAAATCTATGTCATTTTGACAGAGTGAAGAATTTTTCCTCCCTTTTTCATTGTTTTTGTCAATTTTCCTTCAACTAACTTGGGTAATTAGATGTTGACTTGGGTCTTTGGATAACAGGAATCTTTGTTCAAATTTCACCTTCAGCGTTGTCTATCAAAAGTGTCATGTCACTCACATACAACTGAGTTATACCCGTGAATAAGAAAAATAGCAATTTTCCCTTCCCTTCCCTCTCTACTTCCTGCAATTAATAATATGTCACGATAGACATTTTAGAGCAATGATCAGGCCACTTTAGAATAATACTTGGAAGTAAACGACTATCCCACTAAACTGTAAATTAGCATTAGTACCTGAGATTGTATTTTAAGATGTGCACTCTTCATTTTACTTGCAAAATTGGCAGTTTATAACACTCTAAGTAGTTGTCATTTCATCAGATTATAGGTCAACATAATAATCCTTGTTATGTGACAGAACCACATGAATGAAGTTCAAGATATTATATTGGGACTCACACTGCTGTGCTGATATTACCTTTTATGTCTACCTGTACATGCATATCATAAGCAAACATGAACTGGCCTGTAGTGCTAGGTAAGTTGGGATGTTTTCACTATTAAGGGTGTTGACCTATCACACCCCCCCTCCCCCCGGCTCTTAGCATTCTTTGAGCTCAACTATTCTGACTGATTTTCCATGCATCCTTTCAAAGGCCTGTGATTACATTAAGTCATGCATCAAGTGTTTAGTAAGCATCTACTTCAGGCAGAGTGCTAGGTGTGCTTTATGAAGGAACTATATAAATGAAATAAGGGGGTGGGGTGGTGGGAGGGAATAGGGAGGTTCCAAAGGGGAGATCTGGAAAGGGAAAAACATCTGAAATGTAAATAAAGTAGAAAAAAAAATAAAATATAAAGACCAAAAAAAAAAAAAAAAAAAGTAGGTTCATAACAACCGAAGCATGTGCTACAGGAGTGTGAAGAAAGAATCCCAACAATTAGCCTAGGGATATTGTTTGAAGCTCCTTAGAGGAAATTCCATTGGATTGGACTGGAACATTGAAAGAAGGTTTTCATAAGTGGGAGACAACAGACTGTCTCAGAGGTGCATAAAGCAGCGCAGCAAGAAGTCCTGGTGACATGGTTTTGTCTCTTAAAGCAGACTCTTTTATTATTATTATTATTATTATTATTATTATTATTATTATTATTATTAATTGCCATAGAACAAATCTTCAGTTTTGACAAAGAATATGTCCTAACACAGGTACTTTTCCAGATTCACAAATCACATAAGGCTTCTCTGATATAATGCAATGAGATAGTAGTGATCTTTCTTCTTTCTTTTGTCATCAGCATTTGCACTGACATTTTATTCAGAGCAGGATAAGAATTTTATTTAGAAAAAGCCAAAATCAACATTTTAAAAATAATTTTTGTGGTTATAATTACATAATTTCTCCCTTGCCTTTCCTTCTTCCAAACCTTTCCACATATCCCTCCTTGCTCTCTTTCAAATTCATGGCCTTTGCTTTCATTAATTGGTGTTTTGTTGCATGTGCTAACACACACACACACACATACACACACACATTCCTAAATATAAGCCTGTGCTTCCCTAGGGAAGTGAGGTCATGGATCTTGGAGGAGAACCTATAGCTACCACCTTACTAAGCCAGCATAATCCCTAAGAACTCTCTCATTTTCTGTCCTTCTACTTACAGATAAGTGTAGTCATCACCCATCTGAGAGGAAACTTCTCTGTAACAGACAAAGACCATTACAGAACACTGTAACCTATTAAAACACAGATTTGGGGAGCCCAGTCTCAATAAATACACCTGCAGAGCAATTCCTTTACCCTTAGGTGAAGGCTCAGGAGCAATGTGGAAGAGGGAAAAGAAGAGCCAGAGGTTCAGGAAGTTTGCTATCAAATTATGATTTCTAGGAATTTCAGGAGCTACACACATGAAGTTTCCTCAATGTGACTGCCTAACGATGACCTGAAAAGGGATAACAACAATAGGCAAGCCAAATTGAACTGGGAAAAGACCTTGAAGTCTCAACCATCCACCAAGAAATACAGGCAACTAAGGAGTGCTCGGAGAGAGAGACACAAGCAAACAAACAAACAAAAAATCTAATCAAACAAACAAACAAAAAATAACATGTGAAGCATTCCTTTATTGAGAGTTGTCTTCTGG
The DNA here is from genome assembly GCA_019843965.1 of Rhynchomys soricoides. Lineage (NCBI taxonomy): Eukaryota > Metazoa > Chordata > Mammalia > Rodentia > Muridae > Rhynchomys > Rhynchomys soricoides. Next base: position 3,294,007 of record JADRCH010000239.1, on the reverse strand, counting down.
ACTTTCAGTCAGAATGTAGATAATTTTTTTTGTGCTTGTCATAATTTCTTAATTTTGGAATCCATAAATAAGATTTAAGGCATCTGCCTCTTAAGTAATATTCAAAACAAGTTTAGATTATGTATCAGTAAAATGTATATTTTATAGGAAGAGAATGTAAATTATCAAATAGCTAAAAGTAACTCAAATGAAGAACAGAAACTTGAAATTCACTTTAAGCTGAACAGAACTTAGAGAAGCACAATTTGCTAATATTTACCTAGCATTTCCTTTACTGGAAATGCGTTCTACAAGAGTGTGCACATGTATGTACAATCATATACAGCAGCATTACTGAAAATGCTGAACACTGAAAGAACATAAATGTATATTAATAGAAAAGAGCATCTATTTAGACAATTAGCTCTATGAACACCTTGGGAATTAATGAGAACAAATATAATATTGTTCTTTATTATGTAAATATTTTGGTTTAAAAATTTAAAATAATCATTAATTTATTTATTGAGTAATGGGCAGTCACTTGGTGCCAAGTGCTGTTGGAGGTAAGGTGATAGGAGTTATGTACTTTAAATACTTTTTAAAAGGATTTTAAGTAAGAGAGAAATTTCTATTTTAGTTCTTTCTGTAGCCCAGCAGCTATCTGATGGCAATTCTTGTGTTTCACTTTTAAATTTTCTGAAGCATTCTAAAGTTTGGAGAAACACAGTCATAATGTTTAAGCTATCCCAACTGGGTGTTATACATGTATAATCCAAGAACTTGGGAGATGTTTCTAGGAGGAAACAAGTCACACTGGAAGTTTTAGGCTAGCCTGGGCTATAGGAGACCCAGTCTCAACTCTATCCCCAAATAATGTACAAGTTGAAGTTCATCTGTGCAAAACTAAGAAAAAGTCTGTACCATCAATTACCCCACATCTTTTCTCTCTATTGAGTCTTCTAGAAGTCTATATACTATTCTCCGGAACTAGAAACTAGTTCCAGAGAACTAGGGGGAATTCTAGGGGGAGCACTGTGGGGATTTGAAAGGGGAGCACTGTGAGGATTTGAATGGGGAGCACTGTGG
>JADRCH010000239.1:3271005-3292929 GCA_019843965.1 Rhynchomys soricoides | reverse complement strand
AGGATTTGAAAGGGGAGCACTGTGAGGATTTGAAAGGGGAGCACTGTTGGGATTTGAACGAATTGTTGTAAAATGCTCATATCAAATAAAACTAATTTAGCTTGGAAATTATTTAATGGACTAAAATTTACACACAAGAAAACTAACAGATGTGAACTTACTTTTGCAATGTTACTAATGGCTCTAATATTTTGGTGTTGCTTTTTTTTTTTTTTCTCCATAAACTCCATACATTGTTTTATTCTGAGAAGGGGATTGAGATGCTTCTGTCACAATGGGATCCTTGTGTTACAAGTCATCATTGATTCCTAAGAGATGAATTTTTGAATAAGCAATAAAAGCCATGCCAGTGTACCAAGGCATAGGTTCTTAAACAAGTGACCAGCTTAAACATTTAAAAATGCTTCTTGCTCTGCTTCTTTGTAGGAAGAGGTATATAGTGAACCAAAATATTTAGATTGCATGTATGAAACCTAAATTTTATTTTAATGTAAATTTCCACAATGAATGAAAACAAGCAGGAGAAATGATTAAGTCTGTTTTTTTTGATTTTGCATGTTATTCATGATAAAAGTAAAATTTAACCATGTGATTTAGAAACTTATGTGAACTGGTTACAGGGTATTTTTTTTATTATCCTTCTCTTTATCTAGACTTGATGCTACATCTTTAAGATGCTGCATAAAAAGAATTCTTTCCTCAGAGACTTGGCCAATATAATGAAAATAATGAACAAAATGTTACTTTACATTTGTTCATTCCCTCAGTTCATTCTCTCACATTAGATTGTTCCTGTATTGGGACTCTTTTTTTTTTGGAACTACTTGAACTAACAAAGAAGTGAAAAAATAAAATTATTTTTGAACACTTCCTGGGTTTAAATAATGCAACCATTTATGCATTTTCTCAGCAGTAAACTCCAGGTTTAACTATTTAGGAGTATTGCTATGTCAGTTGTCAGTAGATAGAAACTCTGTAGAGTTTACCATGTAAGTAATTTGAAATTGTGGATATAGTTGAATTACTTTAGCAAGAAGAATAGTGGTACTGTATTCACATAAACACCATCAACACAAAAGCAGCCTCAAGGCTTCACAAAGGACTTTAAGTGCATCATATGAAGCAATGGAAACTTTTGGAATTTAGGCTAGTCTGTCTTCAGAAAGAGTTCACAGCCACTGAGACATGATTAACTTTGTTTTCTTCAAATATTGTAATGTCATGACAACAAAGGACATCTTGATAGGAGAAAATCAAAGGTCTCCTTGTTATCTAAGTCAAACTCCCAAACAACAAACTGCTAATAACCTTAACAGTCCTTAATATGCCTTAGAAAAATAGGTCCCAAAAGATTTAATAAGATCACCACTGTTTTCAGACAGCATCCACTAATAAGAGCTTATTTAATTGTATTGCATTAGCATTTAAGAAAGATTCAACCCCACTGGAATAACAGACATAAAGAATTTATTTTATCACTGAATTAATGAAATACTAAGGCTAACAAGTGAATTGATGGGTTTCCAAATAAACTAAGTAGATTTCTGATTCTGTGTTGATTGAATAATCTTTTTTGGAATACTGCATTTTGCATATTTCACATTAAGCATCTAAGTTGGTTTGAGGATTGTCTACATTGGTTGAAATTGCTTTTTTTGCTTTTTCCTCATTCATCTCAATTCACATTTCCTATATCTCTCTTGGCTATAGAGCTGTGATAAACATGTGATAACTAAACATGATAAATCATTAAAAGCTATTTGTTAAGTTGATCAACATAGCTGGTGAAGTCTGCTGGATGATTCCCAAAAGTAAGATCTGTGTAAATTACATGCTTTTAATTAATATGTATCAGGGAATTTTCAATATAAGTTAAAGTCTTAGGAAGAAGCTCACATTTCTATGACATTTTTTCTATTTCTGACAAACTAAACTCAAATTATTTCCAGCCTTGAGCATGAATGAAAAGTGTAAAAGTGTGTCCAAGATATGTTTTTGAGAAAGATTAAAAGCATAGACATGACAAAAATACAGCATTAAGTATTATGAGAATTTATATGTAGTTGAATTTTTTTTGTCTTAGGAGATCTTGTGTAGCCTCAAGGACTGAATCAGAACAGAGAGAATGTCCATTATAGCTTTCCTGCAACGTAGCTCAACCAAGTAATACTAGGATGTGTGAACTCAGAGATATAATGCTGACATCTATTAATATTTTAACAATCACTTTTCATATATTCCATTTTCTCTGACACTCATTATTCTTAATTGATGAGTGGGAGGAAAAGTGGGAAAGAACAAGATAATTTAGGAAGGTGAAGAGTAGAATAGGAAATATATGAAGTTCTATTGAAAGGTAATTTTATCATTGTAAAGGTGTCAGAATAGAGAAGTGCTGTAAGATGGGTGAAATTTGCCCCTGGAGTTGCCTCTAACTTTGAAACTTTTCCTTATTTCCCAAAGCTTTAACTCTTTGCAAGCTTCATCTCTGGCCCTAGAATCCAGGTCTTGTTCACAATCACACCTATCTATCCTATGATCTCAGAGTGACTTCAGATTCTCTTCCATGAAGAATCTTTGAACTCCTGGCTACAATAGACAAGGCACTAAAACAAAAGCAAAAGTAGAGAAAGGAAGAAATATGGAACATAAATAGGGCCTGCCCTCTGTGGTTGCAGCCTGAGCATGTGGACAGTGCTATCAAGCCCTATCCATGAATTCCTCTCTGTTTACCAGGGTGTACCTGCCTCTAGCTGGATTTCTGTATAGCATGGCTTGCATTACTTATCATCAGTCTTGATGTCATATATCCAAGGTGAAGACATGGCAAGATGAAGAATTCATATTTTCTGCTGTTCTTTAGGGTACACTTGTGGGGTGTGGTTGATATAAAAATGTACACCTCCAATTTCTACCATTAGGAAAGGCTAACTTACCAAGTTGCTATGGCTCTATACAAAATATGTATCCTACTGCCACATTTTCATCTAGCTCCTCCCAGCAGAAGGCTGAATAGAACAAGGATACTAAGGTAGCAAGTTCATGAGATGGGGGTTTCTCCTATGTTGATGACTTTCTAGCTCACTCTTTAATGCCTTGTTGACACCTTAGTCAGCGCACTTTAGATGGCTTTCCCTCAGTCTTTTGCCCCTGTTTTCCACCTACAGTTATAGTTACACTGTAGTATGATGATTCCTCTAAGGCCATCAACTCCTTTCTCCTTGATTCTCACATAGGTGTTATCAATATTTAACATCTGTCATGGAGAACATCTCAACTAAAACATGGGAGACACCAGAATGGTGATGATGATATTGTTTTGTTGATATTAGTAGGCTAGGTTAACAAATTCTAGAAAAGTATAGTTTTAGTATAAAAGAAGTTAGGGTAGAAATGTATCAGTTGGATTTAAAATTAACTAATACAAAAGTAGTTAAAAATAAATAAAAGGCTTGAATTTACTGCTCAAAGTCATAACACCCATAATGAAAACAGAGATGAGGCATCCTTCATGTTGGTTTTGGCAAACTGCTTTTGGATTTGACACCGAATTCCAGGTAAATGAGCAAACAGAATTACATCAAACTATAAAGTTTCTATCAAAAAACAGACAGTAGGGAGACAACTTTTGTAATGAAAGATAATTCTAAGATTTAGGAGAAGATATTTAAACACTGTTATTTGGTACAAGATTAATATCCAAAATTAAAAAGGAACCGCCTCTCTCAAAAAACCCAACAATTCCCCAATCTAAAATTCAGAAGAGATTCATTGTCCATGATAATAGAGAAACTGGTAAATTTAAACGGGGAAAGAGGCTAGAAATAGGCATTTTCCCCAAGAAGACTTATGAATGGCCTACAGACACATGAAAGAGTATTTAATGTCTCAAAGAAGAGAGATGAAAACCAAAGTTACTAGAAAGAATATTGCCTCATATCTGTAGAAAGTATACTGATAACTATAGTTAGTAACATTATTTTTAAAATTGTATTTTATAGAGAGAAAATTTATAGAGGAGATATTACTCTTTCCTTATCACACACCAAAACAGTAACTATGTGAGATGATGCAAATGTTCATTGCTTTGAAAAAAATGTTCATTGATATATATAAAGATTGTGCTGTATCAAGATGTACAAGAAAATATTAAGTAATTCTAAAGGACTTGAAATAATATCTACACAAAGTAATATGGAATTTATCAGATTTTCTAAGTTGTAACATTCTCATGCATTGTAATTTTACTTATTATTTAGATAATTAAGTTGTATTAATGAACTCAGATCCAAAGTAACATCTTTTTTTAAAATTAATTAATTAATTTTCACTTATTCACTTTAATCCAGTGCATTGCTCCCTCTCAACCATCCCCTTCTACAATCCTTCCCTTACCCTCCCTCACCTTCTTCTCTAAGAAGGTGGGACACCTCCTGGTATCCCCCCACACTTGTACATCAAGTCTCTGCAGAGCTAGGCACATCCTCTTCCACTGACGCCAGATAAAGCAACCAAGGATAGGTAACAACTTTTGGGATAGCCCCCATTCCAGCTGTTTGGGACCCACATGAAGACCAAGGTGCACATCTACTACATATGTGCATGGAGGTCTAGGCCCAGCCTGCATATGCTCTTTGGTTGGTGGCTCAGTTCTGAGATACCCAAGGGTCCAAGTTAGTTGTCTCTGTTGGTCTTCCTGTGGAGTTCCTATCCTTGGGTTTGTAATCTTTCCCCTTATTCTTTCATAGGAGTCCCCAACCTGCATCCACTGTTTCTCTGTGGGTATCTTCATACATTGTAACTTTAGGGGGTGGTGGAGTTGGTCTTCACAAAAATTCCTGTGGGATGAGCAAAATTGCTTGCATAATGAACAAATATGTACAACATCTACTACATAAAGCCCAAAGACTAAACCAATATCATAAACCAGGGCACAATGTATCTAGGGTTCAAAATTAAAGTTCAAGTTTCATATTTACCAGAGAATAATTCAATGTTGTTGACTCATTTTCTATTATGAATAATTCATTTATACCCTTCAAGGGTATTTAAAAACTTTGCATACTTATCCCCAAATAGTTTTGAAAACTAGGGATGAAAGAGATTAGAAAGGGATTTAGCTATTTCATGTGATCACATTTCTTAATGGGATCAGTATATATGCCAGTAAATGTAAGTCTTGCCACAAGCAGTTCACCTAACTAGAAGACAAGACAGAACACTTACATGATCAAGCTTTAGACATCTTCCTAACAGGAATCAGAGAACTGATAAGGCACAAGAATGTGATTAATGCAGTCGGTGAACAGAAGAACCCTGTATGCATTTATAATACCTACAGTGGCAGAGATTGAATGGCTGACCACCAGGAAAAATGCTGAAAGATCCAACTTAGAATTGGAACTAGACATTTCCAGTTTTAAAGTCTACTGCTACTCCTGTGCATCTAGAATACTGCTCATGATTGTGCCTTTTAAATGACTTGAAATTATATGTGTTCACATGAACATGTCCAAACCTTTCATAGAAACTCTAATTTTGGTTTCCCACACTGGGAAGCAACCAATTGTCCTTTTACAGAGAAGTGTTAAACAATCTGTGTGACATTTACCCAGAGGCATATTACTCAGCACTGAAAAGAGATATGTCTGCTATGAAAGGACATAGAGCAACCTGAAATACACATGGGCAAATGAAAGAGGTCACCTGGAGAGACTATTTACTGCACAGTTCTGCCATGTGACATTGTAGATAAGAAAATGCTAAGGAGAAAGTAAAGGGGAGATCAGTAGTTGATCAGTAGGTTCCTGGGAGGATGAAAGGAATGACTGGATCAAGCACAGGGAAATTTTTTTTAGGGCAATGAAATTCTGACACTATAAGATGCATACATGCTATTAAATATACATCAAAGTCTTAAATGTTTCAAAAAAGGAGGAAAATCTAGGAAAAACTATGTACCTATGGACTATAGTTAATAGTACTGCAATACTATTGGGTCATTGACTTTATCAAGTGTGCCACACTAATGCAAAGCTTACCATGAGATGGGAAACACGGTAGTGGTAAGGTGTCTGAAAGAAGTTTATGGGAATCTTCCCTCCCTTTCTGCTCCTATACAAAATTCTTGATCAGGTTGAAAAGTGATGATGGACATCATTCCTTTCGTTTTTGTTATATAGGATATTAGGAGAGTCTCACTTAAATTCTTTTACTCTGGGGAGGGAGCCCTCGTCATAGGTGAGCCTAGTCCTAGTAGCTGAATTTCCAGGCAATGAGTGTTGATGTCCAAGGCATCCACACCTTTCTGATGGGAGGGTACCCCTGGCCGTGCAGCTCTCTCCATGAGGCTGGTCTATGTTTCCTACATATTACCTATCCCACTGAGGTGATAATAGATGCACTTTGGATTTCCATTTAAAAGAGGCAATGTCTTTGCAAATTTACTCATGGTTACTGCTTAGGGAGATAATGACACTTGAAATTCCCCTAACTGGATATTATAATATTGCTTCTTTGGCAGTGCTATTTTTAACAGCTTTTAAAGGCAATGTTGTCATTTAGGTTAAATAAAAGTTCATAGTTTCTTACACATTCAAAGCATGCCAGGTTATAGATATGCCCTATTAAGAGTTCCAGGAAGGACTGCAGGTAATAGCATGTTTTGTTTATGAATCTCATCTGGAAAAATCTAGAACTTCTCCCAGGAAATGATTCACTGAAAACCAAATAAATGACACACAGAAGATGAAAATGCTTGGACTCTGCCACTCTGTGAAAAATCCAATGGCACTTTTTAAGTTAGTTCTTTAATAAGAGTTCTAAAAGATCTATTTATCATCTATCTATCTATCTATCTATCTATCATCTATACTCTAAAGAATTTTACTCTGCCTTAGTATCATCTTAGTATCATCTTCTATGTTCAGAACAAATAAGAACACCCCTCATATAGTTTAAAGTATTTTCTGAAATAAGTTAATTTGTAACATATAAATCTGATAATCACTATATGTCTATAAATACATAAAATAGGAAATGTCTCTTCTAGGCCATTAGTATGTATTCAGAGATTTGTTTGTGTGGAAATCAGTTTTTGCCTCTAATTTTATTTTCTTCTTTTATTAAAAATAAATTTTTTTCCTTATAATAAATCCTAATTCTGGGTTCCCTTTTCTTCTACTCTTCCCAGTTCCCTCCAGCTCCTTTCCCATCCAGAACCACTTTCTTTCTGTATCTCATTAGAAAACAGACTTCTAAATGACAATAATATAAAATAAAACTAACACATCTGAATTGAACAAGCGAACCAAATGAAGAAAAAGAGCCTAAGAAAAGGCACAGATTCAGAGACACACTGGTATGCACTCTCAGAAATCCCATAAAAACACTAAATTGGAAGCCATATTATATACACAGAGGACCAAGTGCAGACCCATGCAGACCTGGCGCATGCTGCTATAGTCTCTGTGAGGTCACATGAGTTTTGCTCATGATGATTGTTTTCTTGGTGTCCTCCATCTCCTCTGACTCTTAAACACACTCTGCCTCCTCTTATGTGGTCTAAATTGAAATCTTGGGAGATGTTCCATAGAGAAAATGCTTAGCACAATATCTCTGCTAACAGCTGTCAATTTGAAAATATGTTCTATGAAACTAACGGATAATTTGAAATTCTGAAACATATAATTGTGGTTTTCTCTTAAACCTTTGCAACATTAAAAATATCTAAAAAAGAAAACACAGTAAGTGTATGTTAAATTTAATTAGCAAATTAATACATTTGTTGACATGATAAAAATACTGCAGTACATATCATTGAAATGAAACACATTTTTATTATTGATCATGTTGAATATTCCTCAATTCTCAGAATTTACTGCACACACTACTACAGAGATGCTTGTTTATCCATATTAATCGTTGCTTTACTTATAATAGCAAGCAATTGGAAACAGCCTCGATGTCCATTAACTGATGAATGGCTAATGAAAATGGGGAACATATACGCAGTAGATTACTATTTAGCTGTTGAGAAAAATGACAGTATGAAATTTGCAGTTATATGGATAGAGCTAGAAAAAATCATGCTGAATGAGGTAACCCAGACCCAAAAGACAAATGCTGCATGTTTTCTTTTAAATATGGATGTTAACTTTTAGATAGTTGTGCTACAGACTAAACAACTCTAGATGTTAAATATCTAATAAGGCACCTGAGGAAGAGATCTCCCCAAAAAGGAGAACTAGAATATAGTGTTAAAGATAAGATATCTGGGAAAGATACTTGGAAAATGGTTAAAGCACAGCTTAAGAATTTAGATTTTGTTCCACAGTGAACGTGGAGGTAAGAAAGGGAGACATGAGTGATTTTGAGGATGGCAGTTATGTTCAAAGATTTTTGTTGTTGATAATTATTGTTACTAGCAATGCGGACCAAACACAACTAGAGAAGCAAGAGTTAGAGAGTCCTGGCCAAAACTTCAATTTCCTATAGAATTGTGAGGAAATAGGGCAGTGGGGATAAATAAAGGTAGACATAGTAAAGAAAGACAGGATGAATGTTTCCGAAGTAAAATCGGTAAGAGTCTCAGTATGCCTGATGACTCTGCAGGCTACAAAGTTCACATTTCCCAACATAGCTATGTACACTGCTCACTTGAAGAACAGCTAATACATGGCCTCTGTGGGAGAGTATCATGCACAGTGTGTGAAATCACACACTAGCTAGGCAAATAGGAATGCAGACTTTTGTGTTAGCTCTTTGGAGAGGCTTGAGACTAAATACGCAGAACAGTCCAAAGCAAATATTAACACGGGCAATGTTAGGTGCCTGGGTTTCTAAATGAAAATTGTTAGTGTAAAATGCTTTAACACCTTCAAACCCTGTTTATTGTGTGCTTCAGATGATGGAAATAGAAAAACTAACAAGGAGTATTTAAATAATTCCCTCCTTGTTTTATTTGAGTTTTGTGTTTACTAGTTGGAGCTTTTGACCAAGGAGCCACAACTGAAATGCACAAAAAGCCCCAGAATTTTGTCTTTGTAATTTATAGTTATTTTTCTTCTTTTTTAGAAGTTTCTCAATTAATTGGAGCCTCCAGAGTGTTTTGAAATTGCTTCTGTTTGAATGGAGGATCCTGCAAGTCTCTGATGTCAAGTGTAAAGACCTTGCAGTAGTGTGGCATCTGTACCAGTTCAAAGTGTCATATGACCAAGATAGTTGCCAAGGACAACTGTTGCCAGCTTCACTTGCTAGAAATCTTCAAGTGTAACATGATGCAGAGTGCATTTTGTGTGTGGAGAGCATGGAACGATCTATTTTTATATCTTTAATGATGTCATTGGAATGTTCCTGGTAACTGAGGCTTAGCAATCTAGTCTGTTCTTGTGTCTATGTTCAAGCTGTACAAAAGGGTAATTGAGCAAACTGTGCTCTGCTCTGACTGGAAGTCAATCCATCTGTCTAACCTGCAGCTGTCCGGCTGATGGCCTTTCTTCTATTTACTCCTTAGTCACTTTTGTATTCTCTCCTCAGACGCCCTGTGTTTGAGAAGTGATTTCCCAAAGCATAGTGTCAAGGATCCAGGATGGCAGACTCTGACAATCATGTATATTCCTTTTTGAAGTGTCTGTCATTGAGGTGGAATAAGAGATACCTTTATTTAAAACCTACCATAGGCGTTATAGTGATGATTCAGTGGTTAGAAGCACTTGCTACCCTTTCAGTAGATCAGGGTTACAGTCCTAGCACTTTCATGGTGACTCCCAACTGTCTGGAACTTTAATTCCAGGAATCCAACACCCTCTGAACACATTAAAACCAGAAATAAATAAATCTTTCAAACAACACAACAGAAAATATCAGTTGTTGCCTACAGTTGAAAGAACACCAGCATAAGAGATCAAACAAGGTTTTATCATTAAATGCTTGCTTTCTTGAAACACAGCTAACTTTTAGTTAATAGAACAAAAAGCTTTAATGTTTTTGTATTCACATTCCCCATTATGAAGAAAGTAAAGGGTCAATTTTGTTGAGATCTGAAACTTCATTGCTTTCATAACTTGGCTGCCAATTGCTTAAAGAGTGCAGTATGTCAGACTTCTTAATTTATCGTAGGAGTTTCCTACTAGCAGCTTAGTAATGCCACTGAAAGCACTTTGGTTTGAGTTTCTGTCTGGTTGTATTTAATATATATGATATTACATATTATAAACATGTCATATATATTATATACATATCATATATATTATATATAACATATGATATCATATATATTATATACATATAAATACTTGAAAATAAATATACAAAGTAATGAACAAAATAGAGTATACAATCCATTTTGTTTATTTGTGTGTGTGTGTGTGTGTGTGTGTGTGTGTATGTTGAGTGCTATTGTGTGATGGTTCAACTAGCAGAAGTCAGTTCTTTTCTTCTACCATATGGGGTCTATGGGACAAACTTAGGTTGTCAAGTTTGGTGGCAAGAGCCCTTATCTACCGAGACATCTCACTGGTACTGACTGTGCATCTGTTGACAAACATTTTTACCTATGACTTGTGCTTCCTTTAAATTGATTATCACTATCTCTTATAAATTTTCAACATTTTGTTCCATTCATGAAGCATAGCACATGGTTTGGATGCTAGCAAGTCCTATGGTTTTAACTTTTGGGTTGGCTTGTGAAGGTCAAACCATGTTGGAGAAAGCCCTCACACAAGCAGAAGGTCATGGGGTCTCAAATGTAATGAGATGAATTATTATATTCATAGCTGTTGCTGGGAACAACGAAAATTTCACTTCACACTTCAAAACTACACTGAATATTTAATTATTCAGGAACATGTAGATATAATATCTAAAGTATTTATAATATAGCCCATCTTTTGTGTCACTTGCATTTTAGCTCTTTAAGAGGCAAGCATTTGGGCAGGCTTCAGGCTTTCCTGACATCAAGTTAGACTACATAAGCATGAGGATGTTTCCAAGTGCATAGTCTGTTCAACCAATATTATGTGAGCTGGAAAGGAGCTTTACTTTGATAACCCAGTCATTTCCATCAGCATGTACTGGGCTACAGATCTGGGACTAACTTGGAAATGATTAAAGTGAGTAAACCTATTCACTGATGTTCTGAGCAGCCCACCCAAACAGGGTTTTAGAATTCCTGTGCTGTTTCTGACCCAATTTGTTAATCTTTTCTCTCATAGTTCCTGCCAGGTGTCAGTCACTCTGGCTAATGACATCCACAAACATCTGCACAGCAGTTCACAGCCTACAAAGCACTTTTCCATATATCTCTCCAGTCTGTTCCCTCATAGTCCCTTTCCAATTTGCCACTAACGTGCCAGGCCTTTGAAAACAATATAATCAAACATAAAAGAAAGGCTATTTAAAGAGTAAACAGCCGCCTAGTGAGAGGCCCCTGGAGCTTCCCTAGAACAAGGCTTAGTTCAAGAACATTAGTAGTTATTTTGGCTACTCAGACATTTGTGTTTCCTAAGGACTCTTGGCTGTGCCTGGAATGGGTGAAGTTGGTAGATAAGAAAATGCTGGCTTTATTAAATATTTTTATTATTGTGCTTTCACAAGGGTTTGGAAATTAATCATTGTATATTCAAGTGAGACATGATTTAGAGTCTATTTAATGCAGGTTGCTCACTATATAGTTAAAGGTGTAGAAGGCTAGGAAATATTGTGTTGAAGTCAGAGCTCAGTCAAGAAAATTAATCTTTCAGATCTTAGTCTCATATTGTTTTCATTAATATTTCCAGCTTGCAATCTTCTAAGTTGCCTTGAATTTTTAAATATACTCCTCATCTGGAGGTGTATTTAATACTTCTTAGGAGATTCATAGATCTTCAGGTGATATCAAATCTTACACACACACACACACACACACACACACTACGTACACATGCACACATCCACACACACAGGTAACTGTGAAAAAGTTACTTTGTAAACCAAGCACTGTAAGAGATTAACAATAGCATCTAAGGATAGCATTGCTTGAACAATTATAACGATATGCTGTCATAAAACCATCATCACTATTTGTACTGTTAAAAATAAATAAGTGTTACTGAACATAAATACTATGAAATCCATAGAATGACATTCTTGCAACTGAGACAGCTATTGCTGTACTGCAGACTGTAGATACTGTACACAGCTTAGGCATGCTGCGTATAAGAAACAATCATGTCCTGGGTAAGAAGGAGCAAGATGGCTCAAGATTTTACTATAGTGCTCACAAGTGCAATTTAAAGTTTACGAGTTTACGAATTTGTTTCTGAAAATTTTCATTTGTTGCACTTCCATGGACCATGAATAACTCTAACATGGGCAACTGTGAATAAGAGAGAGTACTGTCCTGAATCTTTGGCAAAAATGTCATAGTAACGGCAATGCATTTCAAGTACAGTCGTTACAGTACCTAATGAGGCATGTACGGGAAAAATTACCTTTCTTACAATTGAACTGTTAGTGTCACCTCAGTATTCTTTTCATATATCTTAAAATTAGAGAAGCAGTAAGAAAACAGTTGAGTTGAAAAAATTTCATCTAACCATCCACCACCCATAAACCGTAGATCTTGGAAATAGAGAAGCTTAAAAGGGGAGAAGAGAAGAAGCCGGGCAAGAAGAGAAAGAAGACAACAGGAAATGAGCTCAGCATCATGTGCATACAGTGATGGAGAAGTGGGCAGTGTTTCATCTCCCATCATGCCCTACACTAGACTTAGTTTGCGGTTAAACCTTTGATTGACTTTCTGGCTGGGAAGGAAAAGGGAGCAAGATACATTGTGTCTGCTGTAAAGTGGTGGTTTGACTGCAGAGATGAGCTTCTTCCTCCTAATGCTTCTGCTGTCATTCACCAACAGAATCAGCAGGCATCTCAGTGTGGGGAGGAGGGCTTGTTCTGATTTCCCACGCAGTTTATTTATTGGAGCTGAGAACAGACTGGAAATCGTTGTCTATTCCAACCATGAGAGCAAAAGAGCATATGAACAGCTAGCTTGAATTGATGCTTAATGAAACTTTTTTGAAATATGTCTAGTTTATGTAACATTAATGCCAGAGTCTTTAATTTTATTATCTAACAACTTTGCATCTGCTTTGTATATTTAAATGTTTTTTGTTTTTTTTTTTTAAAGTGGAAAAAGAATAGCCATGGTACTCCGTTTCTGTAACTGCAGCCCTGGGGAAGCAGAGGCAGAGGAATCCTTGGGCTTAATGGTTAACCAGCCAATTTTGCCAAACGGGTAAGTTCAGTGAGAGAGCCTGTCTCAAAATATAGGGTGGAACAATGTTAGGGAGCTATTTGACATTGACATCTGTGTATGCCACACTTAGACACACAAATATGATCATGTAGTTACATGCATACCATGGACACAAAATAAACTTTAAAAAAGTGAATTACTTTTTACCTTGGGTAGTAAAACTTGGCTTTAAAAAACATGCATACCTACTCACTCCATACTCATGATGATTTGTTACTGGGAGGGGAATTGTGAAAATGAAATTCTCTTATGAAATAATGTGAAGATCATGGTGATAAATCACACACAGTATTTATATAGAAAATCATAAAATTTCAGTTGCAGTGAGTCCTAGGACAGCAAGCCATTAATGAAGACCTTATGTAGAATGTACAAGTAAAGGCAACTCACAGTTCCCTGACCTTCAGCAAATAGGTTTGGAAACAAAGCAGCTGTTAGATAAAGCAATTGGGATTTTTTAAAAGATAGGAAGTATATTAATTTAAAGAGACCAAAGCCCATTAAAACAACAGCAGTTCTAAAACTGTCATTGTAAAATTTGGTTTTCCCTGAGGACGCTGTGACTGCTTGGATGTAGAATGAGGAAGGCCATGGAAGAACGAGTGGGTCATGCTTGAATGTGTGCACTCCTGGGCAAGCATGGAAGAACGAGTGGGTCATGTTTGAATGTGTGCACTCCTGGGCAAGCTGCTTATGCCTTCTAGAGTCACATCAGCTCTCAGCCAGAAGGACCAAGAGAGAATGTACTTGCTTTGATTTGCCATCCTTGCTAATGCTCATCCCAATAGTATCAAGTAACTACAGCCTCATCTATGTAGACGTTAATCAATGAATAGGAATGAACAGGTGTGTAGGCTGGACATGACTTGTTTTAGAGATCATTTTTAAAGGACCAAATAAATGTTTTAAACAATATAGGGTTTTAGAAATCAATATATTTGGAAATAAATACTATATTTTAGTTACCGGAGGTTTTTTTTTTTTTCCTTGAAATTTGGAAATAATCAATGAATAATAGCATATCACCAGGTTAGTGATTCATAATTTCTTTGAGGCAGAGAACAGGTTTTTCTGTATAACAAACCTGGCTCTTCTGGAACTGATGTTTTAGACCAGGTTACCCTCAAACCCACAAAGGTTTAGGTGCCTTTGCGTCTGAGTGCTGAGGCAAAGCATGCACCACTATGCCTGGCTTGCAGTGGATGCCTTTAATTCTAATACTGGAAAGTCAGAGGCAGCTCTTTGAGTTCAAAGCCAGCCTTATCTACACAGAAAACTCTAGGCTAGTAAGGGCTACATAATAGAACCATGTCTCAAAATAACAAACACAACAAAAACAAAACACAAAAATAACCCATTTCTCCCAAAGAAAACAACCAAAATATTCATGGGTTCATTTACTAAATCAGTTAATTCTATGGTAGGAAAAATTCTGTAGACCCTTTCTTCTCTTATACTTTTAATACTCTCTGGAAATATTAATCTGACAATATAATTTGACTTTGAAACATTTTATTTAACTTACTGGAACCATGCATATCAATTTTTTGTTTCTTTTTACTTAAAATACATACAAATTATATGCAGTATATGCACATTTAAAATTGTTTTCTACCTCTTAGATATTAGATATGCATACTTGACCTTATGTAACTTGAAAATTCTATTTGCTTTTGTCTTTGATGCAGGACAATAGAGCCCAGGACCTACCACATGCTTGAAAAGCCCTCTAGCACTGAACTACATTCCCAGTCCACGCTACACTTCTAGGGTTATTTAAACCTATATTATGACCTGTAATATATATAATATATATATAATATATATATATTATATATATATACTGACCTATAATAAAGGTGTATTATGATAATAATTATGATAATAAAGAGAGAACTAAAACACACATTTGGCAAGTATGCAGCTATACCATGAGAGCAACTCGGTTATCAACTTTGAGAAGCAGCACTGTCACTCTTCTCTACCATGTGACTCCTGAGTTTCCTACATGTGACTACTCCTGAGTTGTCACATATTAATGCTTGGAAAATTAACTACTATCTTATAGACTTAAATTTTTAGGGCCAGAAGACACAGATGGTGAGGTAGAATGTTATAAAGATGGTATGAACACAATCTGATGCTTCATTAAAAAAATGTCTGAGTTGCAACTCTGATACTTTTGACTTTCCAGCTATATAATCTCAAGCACATATCAAGCTCTGTTTGTCTCCTTCAGTAATTAAACCTATATTTTATCAGCAGGTAGATGATGTATGTAAAAAATTAAGCTCCCTTACATATGATAGCTGTTTTACGAGGGATAACACTGTCTTCTTTTTAAACAATTCGACTCGGAAAATTCTGCTGGCCATCAACATGAGGTCAGTTATTAAATCTTATACTGAAAAGTTAGAACACTCATGACATATCTGAGTGAAATTTTGACTGTGTAATTTGGATAAACACTGCCCATGTTATAACAAATGTAGACAATAGGATGATAGCCAAGACTATTTGTTTTTAATGGGATTTTGTTTGCTAATAACTCTTGTCATTTAAAAAAAAAACAGAAAACACACAAACCAAAAACAAATAAAACAGGCTTTCCATACTGTCATACTTGTATGGAAAATATTTTCTTAGAAAACATATGCATTCCCTATCTCAAACTATTACACATTAGAGTATTGGAAAATTTAGAAATATATACAGATTCTCCTGTAATAACATCCAGAAATGCTTAGCATTTTGAATATCTAAAGAATGTTTCTCTTCTATACAGTGTATAGAGAGAAACCATTTCTCATCCTCAAAATATTCAGTGAGGTTTCTAAGCTCTCCTTTCTTCACAAGAGTGAGTCATTGTTGTTTGGAGAGAACCCTCTCATGTGTTCTTAGGTCTGGGGAGAAGTGCACTTCATCTGAATGCTTCTCTTTAAAGTTTTATCCGCTAAGAACAGCTTGAAAGTGTAAGGGAACCAGAAGAGAGGAGAAAATCCGGTTTGTTCTTTCCTTGTTTGTGGCCAATCTTACTTTATTAGATTATTTCTAATGGTTTCATTTCTGTAAGTCCCATCATATGTTGTCCAGTTCCCGTCTGCTCCACCGCTCTAGTCATGCAGATGTGTTTTAAATGAACAACAAGAATTGTAACTTCTCTGAGCAGAGTGAGCAGCAGTCTTGTCTGGATGGAACTTTTCTGATAACAAAGACTTCACAATTGTACTCCAAGATAATCTTTATCAACCTCAGTCACTCTGTTCTGATAATGAGTTGAACACCAAGAATGTCAAGAGGCCTTTTGGTGAGTGGCAAGCCAGATTAAGCATGTTAAATGATGCTTGTGGTGAGCGTCACACCACTTCTAATAGAGCTGTAGATGGTGGAGATAGGAAACCAACAATCTGTGCAGTGCAGACTAGCACAGCTTTTAGAACAGTCTGTTCAGTGCTAGTGGTTATAGTACCAACTTCCTTCATCATTTCCTTCTATCACTTTCACTATTGACTTTTCTTGTATACACTGAATAAGACACAAGGCTCATTGCAAATTCTGGGAATAGAGTTGACTCTTCCAGAGTATGGTCCTCACCTTTTTTCTCTTTCCCCTCTCTCCTTCTTTCTCTCTCCCTCCCTCATTTCATCCCACCCTCCCTTCCTCCCCATCTCCCTCTTTCTCATTCTTTCTCTCTCTCTCTGTTTTCTTTTTTTCATTCTTTTCTTTCTTTTTTTTTCTGTCCTTTGACTCTGTGATAATAAAGGTCAAAACCACAGTCTCCTGTGTGTCTTGCAACTGTTGCACTTTTAAGTTGCATTCCCTGCCCTGCCTTTCCACTTAGAATGACTTGGAGATAATAACATAAAATGATATTACATAACAAGGAGAAACTATAGAGTTTTAGTTTATCTATAAACAGAAACTCTTGAGCATGACCTTATTTATTTAACTTGTAAACTTACCGTATAGTTTACATGACAAATATTGTGAGTTTAACAAAGCCATAGTGCACTATGCACTTAAGCATTGAATTGTGAAGTGCTCTACATGTGTAGAAAATCATTTACTAATCACATTTCTCATATGTCTTCTTGAAAGTGCCCTCATGAGAAGGACTATTTTTAAACTATGGATTTCTAAAGAGATTTGAAGGGAAGCTATCATCACTTCTGCTAACTACTTGAAGCTTATAATTAACAAAGGTGTTTATGCTTTGACAACAATCTGTCACTAAAAGTTAGGGGAGAACATGAAGGGAAAAGCAGCCCGAGTTTTACTTCTCCTATAAAAAATTACGTGTTATTTAACTTAAGACCATATTACCATTTTTAATGTCTTCAACACTTATTTTGACTAGACACCCATAAATCTATTTACAGGCAATCATTTGTTTCCAATCATAATGGCAATTTAGTATTCAGTAATTTTAGATATAAACTGGTTTTGAATGCTTTTGGTGCAATACATCTTTTACTTTGTCTTGAGTACTCTAAGTACAACCTCAGTCTCTTCATACAAAATAATTGTTACTTACATTCTAATAACTTTTCTCTTAAAAATTGGTGTTCACAAATACAGAGACCCACAACCAGATATTATGGAATGAGTGAGAGATCTTAGGATACTCAGTCCTAAGTAGGAGGTCTTCATCAAATCCTACCCTTTAGGGTTCAGAGAACCCTGTAGGAGAGGAGACAGAAACATTTTAAAAGCCAGAGGAGATGGAGGACACCAAAGAAACAAGGGTCTCTAAATCAACAGGATTAAAGCACTTATGAACTCACAGAGACTGTGGCAGCAGGCACAGGGCCATCATGGGTCTGTACCAGATAGGGTACTAAGATGTGAAAGGTAAGAAGATACATGTATCCACTCCTAACCTAGAAGCTCTCTCCAATTGATAACCACTTGAAAATTAAATTTTAGTTATTTTCCAAGGGATTCTCACTGGGGAAATGAGTTACTCTTAAGGGATGTTTCACGTCTTATAATGTTGTGTCAGGATTTTTTCTTTTAATATTTTATTATATATATTTTTTCTCTCCTTCTCTACAGGTCTTTTGGTCCTTTGAATATATATTATGGCGTCTAGTTTAGTGTTTTTATGGGATTCCCAAGTGTACAAATAAATGTGTTTCTGCATCTGTATCAATTTTCTGTGCCTTTTCATGGGTTCTTTTCCTTTTGTGATATGTTTTGTTTTGTTTTATTTTATTAATCTTCTGTTGAAGTCTGCTTGTTTTCTAATGAGAGACAGAAAGGGAAAGAATCGGGAAAGGAGGGGAGATGGGGGAGTAACTAGGAGGCTTAGAGGTAGGAGAACCCATAATAGGATATGTCATATAAAAACACAAATCTATTTTTGATAAAAGAAAATTGTCTAAATAAAAACTAAAAGTTGAAGTTTGACATTTCTATTCCCCGTGCTTGATACTGCCATTTTTTAACCAGGATTAAACTGAAACATTCCTCTTTTCTAAACATTCTTATCTTCTCTATCTGCACTGAACCCAGCTTTCATCCTGTTCTTTCTCCCAGTAATCAATGTAAAATTATTTTGCTCTTCAGTTCTTCTCAAAGGCTATCCTGCTCACAAAGAATCCAAGACACTGGTAGCCTCAAGTGTTTTAAAGTGTTTAAGCATCAAAGATGAATACAATGAGCCAGGCCACTCTTTGGCTGTTCCAGCTTCCTGATGTGGAATGTTATAAGGAACAGACCAGGTATCTTTTACCAGCTCTTCACATTGATGACACAGATGGAGTGGTGTTATTTTCGTGACAAGGGTATAAGATGTTCAGAGCTCCCAAGAAACATGACAGCTCTCATTATGAGTGAGTAAATGTGGAGGTAATGTATGAACAGAGGCAGAGAAGGACCAAGGATGATAAATATTTGAAGCAAGTAGCCTTAACAATCAGTAATGCATGTCTTTCTCAGGAGGGCACAAACCCTGCTTCCTCTATTCTTTGAGGGATGAATTGATGATTGACTGAAAAAGAGGATGGATGGGACTTTTAATGACATATATCTATATCCATGGATCAGTGCCTTGCCTAACTCTCTTCAGAGAAACTTCTTGCAGTAGATGATGATTAACATATAGATCCACAACTGGTCAATGCATAGAGAGTGAGAGACTTTGGAGGAGTAGGCCTGAATAGGATGTCTTTTTCAAACCCCTTCCCTCAAGAATCAGTCATGTATATGGAAGAGGAAGTAGAAAGATTGTAAGAACAAGATGGTGGATGACCCAAGAACATAGTTCTCTTCAGACATAAGGATTGATGCACATATGATGTCACAAAGATTGACAGCATGGACAGGACCTGCACAAGTCCAAACCAGATAAATCTCACAATAAAAAGGGAAGGTAAAAGTAAAGTAAACACAAAGGCCCACTCCTAACCAAGGTTTTTGGTTTAGGACTTGATGCGTACTGGGGATGGAAAAATCAATCACTTTCTTCAATGGAGTGACCCTTCAGCGCAGGACCCATGCCCGTAAGTATTTGGACAGCACAAAACAAATTGCATGTTGGTTTTGTATTGGTTTTTTTTTTGTTTGTTTGTTTCTGGAGATTTTTGGGGGGTAATATTTGTTATTGGGTTTTTGGTTGGTTGATTGGTTGGTTTTCTTTCTTTCTTTTTTCTTTCTTTGTTTCTTTCTTTCTTTCTTTTTTGATAGAAAGTGTGGAATTAGATACTAAGGATGTTGGTGATGATCTAGGAAAAATTAGAAGATGGGAAATAATATAATAAAGTATATTATATGAAAACATGATGAACAGAAGTAAGGGGAAAGAGGAAGAGAAAAGGGAGGTGACTGGCAAAGGTGAAAGGTGAGTATACTCTGATTAAATAGAGTATATTTTCTGTACTGTAGAGAGAGAATGAGAGACTGGTGACATCACTTTTATTCTTTCTTCATAAAATATATATCATTGAGTTCCTGAGAAAAATGAAATGTGGTGATTTTAATATATCTAATAAGACTACTTTGAAAAATATCTATAACCTTCTCTTGGGCCTTTTGCACTATTTTCAATTTGCTCACCTTCTGGCATCAATTGTTAGAGAAGTTCTTTTTTATCTATAATAAATCAAATGAAGCTAGAAATGTTAAGTGTCTTAGAAATGTTGGAAGGTTTTAAGCATATGGCCCTTGGAAAAAATGTCCATGGATTAAATATTAGGTTAGTTACTTATAAGCTTTGAGTCTGAAATGTTATTTCCATATAAACTGTGGGAAATGTTGCTACTAATTTCTTAGGGTTGTTTTATGGCTCAGATGAGTTAATATAAAGAACTTGGCACAAGGTCTACCGTATATGAATTGTTATCACTGCTGTAGCAAATTACAAGACATACAGTAACTCAAAAAATTTAAAGTAATTGTCCTGAAGGGTGTGGAGGTCAAAAATCTGGCATGAGACTCATTGGGTGAACTCAAGCTGTCACATGGTTCATCCTCAGGTCTTGAGGCTCATAGGAAAATGTCCCCTAATTTTACCCCCCAAATTTAAAATTGTCCACATCTCCTGTTTTTAAATTCAATTCCTCCATCCCCAAATCTAGGAACTAACTTTGTATCTGTATTTCTTCAACCGAGGCCAGAGGCCAGACTGTTTCCTTGTTTTTACGTGATAGTAATGTTGAGCCATCCTAGATAATCCATGATAACTACTCTATCTTAATATACTTAACAATAATCACATGACAAAATTTCTTGAGTATGTAAAGTTATATTCTACAGGTTCTGAAGCCAAAGAATAGATATGACCAGGGAATCTTTATTATATTCATTGACAATCATCATTATGGAATGCTAAATGATTGAGACTTGCTAATATCACCATCATTTGTACTATTTCATTGGCATTAGTATGAACATACATCTTGAGTTTTTTATAGCATAGGTGTTACTTAATGACTTTCCATCTACACATTTCTCTGATAAATAATCAGCTAGCAAGTGACTTGAAGTCCTTTAGACAAAGTCTTTCATACAGTTGGTGTGGATTTTGCACAGTTCATAGCTCCTGCTAAAGCATAGTGTTGTCCTTATTGAAGTGCTGACAATAGTAATATAAAATTTATAACCAATATTTACATAGAGTTTAAAAGTGATTTGAAAACAATATAAAAATTTCAAGCTAAATTATTGAATTTGCATAATCAATGAAAAAAGTCAAATCAAAATTTTACAGTACATAGAAACTATCCTAAAACATGTTAAGGTAAATGTTTCTAATTCTTAGAATACTTGAAATAAAGTCAAAATTTAATTTGAGATAAAGTAAATTTTTAGAGCCCTAATATTAAATTTTTATACTTATTATTCTCTGTAGCTTATTTTCTTTCCTCCTTGGTTTTCATAGTTCTGAATTAATAGGACTCTGAGGTGTGAACACTTATCTCTTAAATTTATCACAGTGCCATATTGCTAATACAATACTATAATATTTCTTTAGAAAGAATTTATATTGATTCAAATGAACCGTTGAAATATTTTGTGACTTTTCTGGATAACAGTTTGACAATCTCTATCCATAAACCACAGTGCTTACTTCCAATCTATCCCTAACTCTCTTCTTAACTATTCTTCACACACACACACACACACACACACAC
>JADRCH010000239.1:3241398-3270905 GCA_019843965.1 Rhynchomys soricoides | reverse complement strand
CACACACGCACACACACGCACACACACACTCACACGCGCACACATGCACACATGCACACACACGTATCTCAACAATCACACTTTTGCTCTATTTTACGGAGAACTAAGGTCAAGAGGGTTCTTTGTCACAATACTAACCAGAACTGGGTCTTGCATACTGTTTATTTTGTGGCGTTAAAACAATTTGATCTATCACAGCCACTTGACATCACTTTTCTGGTACAAGTCATCTGCTGAATGTTTGAGAAATGGTTGAGACAAAAGAGCTCAAAAGCTTTGGCATCTAGGAAATGTGTGATAATGAAAACTTGTCTCAGTGCTTAAGTAAGGAAGTGGTGGGGAACCAAGAACCTATCCAAAAAGAAACCTAGGAAGGAAAGGACCATTTCAAATCACATTTCTCTAAAAGGCTCTGGTAGGTGAACAAAATATCTTAAAATAGACACCACAGCTTAATCAGTGTTGCAGCAAGTGATGGCAACAATACTTCAGTCACTTTCTAAAGTGTCACTGTCATGGCTGGAATGTGATAAGCAACAGGTGAAAACCAGGGATGATCCAGCTGTGTGTTCAAGTGATACACAGAGAATGCAGACAAAGGAAGTTTTATTTTTTAGCAGTAGTAAGATTTTTGTATCTTCTATTTCTGCACAGCATTAAGGGAATCAAGTTCACATCATCTCAATAAAACAGATAAAATCATTCCTAAAAGCATAGCAAATCGATCAATCAATCTATCTATCTATCTATCTATCTATCTATCTATCTATTTATATTTTTTTCTGCATGATGAAATGTTCTGAAGGAGTAAATTTTCAAAATAACTAATATATATCCATTCACTGAGTGACAACTTTTCTAAAGGCATTGAACACTCCACTGACTTCTTCACTAGACTTGGCAATGTGGTGAGCATACTCTATCCTGTTTTTCACAAGGGGGATGATCACTTTTGTCCTGTATTTTGAGAACAAGTGTCTTGATACACAGCTAGTTCTGGATAACTATCCTTATCAATGCCAAATGTCTGGAATTTCAATACAGACAGTACACACAGATTTTCTTTTTCACCTTAAGTCATCAAAATATAATGTGCACTGTGGTAAGAAAGCACAGTGGTACTTATCGACATTAAAGGGGTGAATGTGGGTAATGAAATTATCAGCACTTCCTGCCACCAGATCCTACTAAATCAGAATGTTGGCAATATCACGGATGCTTTGTATGCAAGTCAAGGGAGAGAGCCCTGAATTAGAACACAGCAGAAGCACAAGGAGAAGGCTTGCCTGTGATGAACTGTCTTTACTCAAAACATCATGGTTTCATTTTATTGTACCTTATTTTCTCTTTTTAATAGTCTTCAGTCTACTCTCATAGATTTTTAAAATTAAATTTCATTTACCTTTTTACTTATTCACTTTAGATCTCACTCACTGCCCCCCTCAGGATTGCCCCCTTCCACAATCTTCCCTCATTCCCCCTCCCCTTTTCTCCTGAGTGGGTACCACCCCATCTCCGGGTATTCCCTCCATGTTGGAACTTCAAGTCTCTGCTAGGCTAGGTGCTTCCTTTCCCATTGAGGCCAGTCAAGGCAGTCCAACTAGAACATATATCATGCACAGGCAACACCTTTTGGGATAGTCTCTGCTCCAGTTGTTCTGGACCCACATGAAGACCATGCTGCACATCTATTACATTGTCTTTGCTGTAGGAACAGTGTGTAAACCAGAGTTTGTTTCCACTGGAGTTCTTCTGGTCCCCATTTCTGCTTCCACTCGCCTTTAGACTCAGGTTGTAAATGACTTTCAAGTTCCTTAATCACTGTTGGATCAAAGTAAAAACTCTTTGAACCTTTCAGCTCAACCTTTTCCACCTCTATCACTAGCACTCCTGAGTGGACTTTGTTTTCCAACTATGGCTTTATAGTTACATCTTTGGGGTTAAGAGGAAACAACCAACCAACCAACCAAACAAACAACCAGCCAACCAACCGACCAACTACCACCACCACTACCACCACCAACAAAAGTCCACTGTAAACCCTTCCTCTCCCATACTACTGTTAAAAAGTACTAATGTTAGTTATTGCAGAAGTAGAATTGTTATGAAGCCACAGCTTCTATTGAAAGAATATTGAGAGATCTTTTTTCCCAGTATGTATTTCATGAAGTCTCTTCCATCTCGTAAATTATTAATCTCTTTGCATTGTTTTTCTTGAAGCATCTGTTTAGAAGATAGAGGAACATGGGAGAGGAATTCTTCATTCCCTAATTTCATATCTAGTGCATAAATCAGAAGCTGGCATGGCTGAATTAAATTTCAGTCTAAGGCTTCTTCCAGACATATATCCGCAGTGCAGGTTCAATGCTTGTCCAGGGCAGAGACTGAATAAAGACTTAAGGTTAAACCCAAATTCATCTGTAACAAGGAAAATTTATTTATCTGGGGTCTCAGTTGGCAAGAATTTTTGATTTTTCTCTTTCTTTCTTACTTACTTATTTATTTTATATGTAAGATTACACTGTTGTTGTCTTCAGACACACCAGAATAGGGCATCATATCCCATTATAGATGGTGATAAGAAACCATGTGGTTGCTGGGAATTGAACTCAGGACCTCTGGAAGAGCGGTCAGTGCTCTTAACCACTGAGCCAACTCTCCTGCCCCCTGAGGAAGAATTCTCTGTGAGTATCTGAGAGTCAGATACAGGTGAAAGAGGATGGAGGGAGTTCTGGAGGAGCAAAGCAGCAATGGACTCAAGGACATTTCACATGGTTTGATTTAAATAATCATAATTAAAAATACAACTGGTTATTTTGTCTTTGAAATTCATGACTCCTGAATCTTAGCTAGTTTCCCAAATGAAAGCTCTCCCTATTTTTAGAGCGTATAGATAAAACTCTTGCAAGACTAGGCAGAAATTCTCTTGCTTCACTGGTAACCTACTTTGAATCTTAGCCTAGCAGAATAATAACTGAATAAATAAATAAGTAAGCATGTTATATGTGTGTTCAGAGAGATAGTATATGAGCAATCCACTATTTAAAATAACCCAATTTTAATTCAAGTGGTTTTAAAAATATAACCTATACATTTTAAAGTAAAATTTTGTGCTATTCATTTTAATTAAAAAAATACGTATTAAAAGAAACGTGGAAGTTATTTCCTGAAGCAAGATTTTCACCTATATTTTTAGAAATTCTTTTGGAAAGGTTCACTGTCAGAAGCTGTCCTTTCTAAATGCCCCTTATCTAGAAGATTAATTTAGCTGTCAGTATATGTATCTTGCTCCACTGTAAATCGTATACTACAAAACAATGCAATTACAACAGATGTGCACTCTTTATGACGCAAACGATGAGATTTTACAATGATGCAGAGTGACATATAAGAAAAGGTGAAGTGCTGTCTGTGAAACATGAAGGGCCTGGGTTCAATTCTACAGCACCAAAGTAAAAAGCCAAGAGTAGCAGGGCATACTCTAATCTCAGCACCAGAGGGGTAAAGGCTGGAATATTCCTGAGGTCTCCTGGCCTGCCAACCTAGACCATCATAAACCTTAGTTCTAGGTTCAGTTGAGGATCTTTACGTAAAATAAGGTAGAAGTGATTGAGGAAGATACATGATATTGATTTCTGATCCCAAGAACATTGTGTACATATGTGATACATGTACACTCATGCAAATGAAGGCAGACTCACATCACACACAATGATGTATAACACATCATTTCCTTATTTAAAAAAAAACAAACAAAAAACCAAGTTCAATTCCACTCAATATGAAGTTTGTCATGCAGCCTGTTCCCTTTCTACAGTCTTTCTTTAAGTAGGGTGATTGAGTCATGTAAGACCAGTAAGAAGGCATAATCGAAGCTTATCAAATGTCCATTTGGAAGGTAAAAATATACAGGGCTTTATACACCAGTACAATAGCTGTATTCGCAGAACAGCAATTCATGTGAAAATTTGGTAAGTGCTACTGCATCTCAAAAAGCTGAGTACAGTAAGCATGCACTATGCAGAAAATGCTTTTTAGAAATCAAGCTGAGCTTTAGAAGTATCCATGACGCCGTTAAGCTCCCTATTCAATATACCGGACTGATGTCTCTCCCAGTAGGAATATCACTGGCATGACAGCTCCGTGGGATGTTGGTTTATGAAGCATGAGAAGATCAAAGCTTTCATCTAAAGATTTTAAATTTAGACAGCTTCAAAGTTACTAAAAATAGACAAATCCTTAATTTTAAGGGCTTGTTAAAAGTTCTTGAAATCTCCTCAATTTTGTACATAATAATTTTCTTTTTTTTAAATTTTTTTGATACCTTATTTACATTTCAAATGTTTCCCCCTTTCCAGATCTCCCCTTTGGAACCCCCCAATTCCGCCCCCTCCCCCTGCCTCTATGAGGGTATCCCTCACCCACCCACCCACTCTCGTCTTCCTTCCTTGGCATTCTCCTACACTGGGGCATCTAACACCCTCAGGCCTAAGGGCCTCTCCTGCCCCTGATGGCTAATGAGGCCCTCCTCTGCCACATATGTGGCCAGCACCATGGGTCCCTCCATGTGTTTTCTTTTTTTTTTCTGTTTCTTTTTTTTCATGGTAGAGTTTATTGAGACTCAAACCCAGGCCATTGCACAGTCTAGCCAAGCACTGTATCCCTAAGTTATCTTTGGTTGGTGATCCAGTCTCCGGGAGCATCAGGTGGTCAGGCCAGTTGACACTGTTGCTCCCTCCAAAGGACTGCCAACTCCCTCAGCTCCTTCAGTCCCTTCTCCAACTCCTCCATCTGAGACCTCACGCTCAGCCCAATGGTTGCTGTGAAGTGACTCTTGGGTATTCCGAACTTTTGGGCTAATAACCACTTATCAGTGAGTACATACCGTGTTCATTCTTTTGTGACTGAGTTACCTCGCTCAGGATGATATTTTCAAGTTCCATCCATTTGCCTGCAAATTTCATGAAGTCGTTGTTTTTAATAGCTGAGTAGTATTCCACTGTGTAAATGTACCACATTTTCTGTATCCATTCCTCTGTTGAGGGACATCTGGGTTGTTACCAGTTTCTGGCTATTATAAATATGGCTGCTATGAACATAGTGGAGCATGTGTCTTTATTACATGTTGGATCATCTTCTGAGTATATGCCCAGGAGTGGAATGGCTGGGTCCTCAGGTAGTATTATGTTCATTTTTCTGAGGGTCTGCCAAACTGATTTTCAGAGAGGTTGTATCAGCTTTCAATCACACCAGCAATGGAGGAGTGTTCCTCTTTCTCCACACCCTCGCCAATATCTGCTGTCACCTGAGTTTTTGATCTTAGCCATTCTGAATGGATATAAGTTTGACCTTGGTATCAGTCTAGCAGTAGGTAAAAATTCAAGAGGGATGCCCTTACTAGTCTGATTTTGGAAATGATTTTTTTAAGGCAAATTGATATAATTTGTGCTAATCTATGCATTTGAGCCCCAGTTTAACACTGCATGGCATTATTTTGGTTCATTATAATTTTATGCTTTAAGTCACCCTTCTAGGCTATTAAATTAACATTTATCATTAGATTGCTTAGTGATAAATCAATGCTATTTTTAAAAATATAAAGTAGCTCTTCTCACTTAAAAATAATCATGTGTGGGTAACTTCACATTGCTTAACCTAAAATTAAGGTTAGTAAATCCATTAATTTTGTTAATATCACAATCATTCAGCAGCATAGGTAGGTGGACCACAACATCTAGGGAAAGCAACATAACATTTTACCTACCCATCTTTTTACTGATTTGTGTGCATGTGTGCATGTGCACATGTGTGTGCGCGTGTGTGCTGCTTTGACTCAAACCATATCCTTTATATGTGCTAGGAATACGTTCTTCCACATCCCCGCCTTTCATACAGCTTGACTGGATCACTTTAATTTTCTTGTTGTACGCAGCATCTTCTTATCTCTCTCGCACACTCTCTCTGCTTCCTATGATGCCAAATAACACCCCCCAACACACACATAAATTGTCATCTTGATTGTCACCTAAAAATAAGGATTATCTACTGAGAGTGTTTTCCTCAACTTTAATCTATGATTTCTTTGAAACACATATTAACACCACCCTCTAGGCATACCACAAGGGCCTTTTCTATCAGGATCAGTGTGCCTAATCGTGGATGGTAGCAGTTAGTGTACACCATCATAGTTTTGTTCCATGTAGCATTAGAGATACAAAACTTGATGTTTCAAAATTCATGTTTTTATTTCCTATCCCCATATGTGAAGCAGCATCTAGCTAATTTTAATAAGTTGAGATTTACTAGGTAAAAAACAGAGCCATGAAAATGATGCAGGTAATTATATTTTAATTTGAGAAGATTTCAAAATCTTTTCAAGATTTCCATCCCTTTTAAAACAATCATTTCTGGTTTTAATGTTTGTCTATGGGCTCAGTTAAAAATATTTGTTTTCCTAAGGTACAAGCATGTCCCAGTTCACTAACCTGCTAATTGTTTTCTGGCTAAGCAAAGCCTTCTTTATAGGGGCCATAGCCACAACATCTGTTTAGTTCACATGCTCCCACTGAAATCATATTAGCCTGTGCACCCGGGGATAATTGCTTCCATATACAAGTGCCTTCAGAGTCTAGTGCTCCATCTCCTGCCATCTCTCATCATTGCCTTCACCCCGATATTAATAGGTACATCATCTTCAGGTCTTCCTGGTGAGAATAGCTACATAGATTTTACTTAAGAATTTTGCTTGGCTATACACTTTTTGATCATTGTGTCTAAAGAAAACATATAGACCCCTTTGCCACAGGAGATCGTGTTTTAATATTGACAGATTATGTGATCCACTGAGCTTTTAGTCATCCCAAATTAGGGTAATCTCTTGTTCCAATCTAAGTGTGGCAACTACTTGTCACCAATGTGCCAGTCATGGATCTTTTCTATTTATTTTCCCAATTTCTATAGAAGAGAACTCGTGCATCTAGTTGAAAGACATGTACACGTTTGGCTTTCCTATTTGTGCTATTTGAGCATGGTTTTATGTGTATGTTTTTCTTGTACAAAATGTGAATTTGATATTTGATGGGTTTTGGTTTATTTCCTGAGAGTGCATCCGATCAGTGCTGAATTCCTTGCCATTTCCAATACTACAGGTAACATATTGGAATGTGGAGGGAACTTTGACATTATTCCATTGATTCGCCTCATTTTTATCTTAAAGTAAGGAAAAAGAACAAAGGGTGACACTGAGAGACTTAATAGTTCATCACTTAAAATAGTCTTCCTAATGCAACTGGGTTTTGTCAAACTGCATTCAGGCTATACTCTAGCATTCAGCATGTGGCAAATTATAAACTTAGTGAAAATTATTTCATTTTTGAATGCTGTCCATCTCATCTTCTCTTGGCTTCATTTAACTTTTGCTTACAAGTGGTCTCAGTCCATACCTCCTATTTGTCCTTATCAGTTGTGTTCACCATTTTGCTTCTGTTCTTGGTGTGCGTGTGTGTGTATGTTCATGTATCTTTGCAGGGGTGGGGGTGGACGCATGTACATTTGTGTGCATGCGTGTGTGTGTGTGTGTGTGTGTGTGTGTGTGTGTGTACAGGTAACTGGATGACGTCAGGTATCATGGCTCAGATTCTATGGACATTTTTGAACTAGAGTAGCAGCCCAGCATCCCCAGGGACCCAGCACTCTCTTCCTCCCCAGTGATGGCGTTATAAGTCACACTTCACTTTTCCTTTTAATGTGGGTTCTGGAGATTGAGCTCAGTTTCTAATGCATCAAGACACATACTTTACTGCTTGAGTCATCTCCTTAGCCCCTTGACCTTTCTAAGTGCCTAGCCTTGGATGACACTGGCCTATCATTTCCTGCAGGGCTCTCTCTCCATCTGCAACATCAACAGTACTCACAGACTCTAGAACACGCGTACACTTATTATAAGTCTTCTCACTTGGGTGTTGCCAGGCATCTTAAACTAGCATTCCAAGTGAACTAATATTTCTTGTTCTTTTATATTTTCCTTCTCCTGTCATCAGTGGGTTTTTTCTTTTAGATTTTCTAGTCCATTACAAAATTTGTCTTCTATGGGGGCGAGAAAACAGGGGATGCTGGAATATTCCTGAATTTGTCCATCATCAACAGCCCCAGTACGGGTAAGTTCAAAGTGCTTCTATGATCCTTTACTGATGCTTATAATGTGCTCTGCAATTCCCCTATTATCCCACAAGACACTGTAATGCCTAACACATAGTAGGTGCTAAGCAAATATTTTATTGATGAATAAATTAAATAAAAATGATTAAACGATTGAAGTGTTATTCCCGACCCTCCACTGTTGTATCTGCCTGGCTACAAATGGTGTGTCTTCATTCAAGCTAAAGTTTTAAGAAATGCTTTTAAGGATAAAATCTTAGATAAAAAAAAAATAAAATGTATACTCTAACTAGTTTTCTACAAATACCTCTAGATTTACTACCCAAACGATGAGAAATTTAATGATTTCCATACTGGCCAATCTAGTTTCTCTTCTTTCAGGTAGCCTGACATCTAGTTCAATACTACCTTTAAGATTTTATAAAAAATAAGAAATAAGCACTACAAAAGAAAACACAGCTTTATATTTGTTCCACCAAGAAAACTTCCATTGTCTGGAGACATAGGTCAGTAACCAGCATGCTAGAGGTCATGGGTTTGATCCCTTGCACTGGGAAAAACAAAACATAAAATAGGGAGAAAATCACCTTTCATGTGTAGTTACATCAAACTTTCTTTCTTTTCTTCTATTTTAGGGTTATCATATAATTAAATCACTTCTTGCCTTCCCCCAAACCCTCCCACATACTTGTCTTGCTCATTTTCAAATCATGTACTCTCTTTTCATTAATTTAAATGAGAAAATAACCATTTCTTATTAAATGAGCTGCTTTATGCATTTTTGCATTCACTATATTAAAATATACAGCCTATTTTCTTCATTTCATTATTAATTTTTAAGTTGCTGTACAAGGTAATGGGTTTCATTATATTTTTATACATGCATGTCTCACACTTTGTCTTAATTTATCTAATGCAATCCTATCAGAAATTCTGTAAAATGAAAGCACTCCCTGATTTGTAATTTTTTTTGCAAAGATACAATGTAAATACTGTCTAGGTTCTAGATTTTTATAGCATTATTCTTCCTAAAAGAGATAAAACCCACTAACTCAGGACTAAATGCCACTTCAATCCACTTATCTTCAAGTATTCTAATGCTTGTTATTGTATCTCTAACATGGTAACCTCTAACCAATGCTGTAAATGCTCCACGCACACAAAGAGAGTGTAAACTACTGCTTCCATTAGTGAAAGATGAAATTATAGTTATTTCTCACATGGGAAAATGAGTAAAAGTAAGGTACAGGCAATCTAAATCTGGCCTCATCCTCTTTGTGCTAAGATGGTGACATCTAATTATAGATTATAGGCTACTCTCATTGATAGTTGGCGGGTTGGAAATCAACAGTTTTTAATGTTGTATGTAAATTCTAAAAACTAGTGACATTTGCATTTCTGGTCTTGTCCAGCAAACAGCATTCAGACATTTGGATAAAAGAAACATACCACTTTTCTTCCTCACAGCTGCTGATGCTTCCTACATTTATAAATAGTCTTAGCAGAAGCAAAAAGAAAACATCCTCAAAACTCTCATGCCTCAAGGTTGTGCTACTTCAGGCCTCTCTGGAAGGTCGAGAGAGAGCAGAGAGAGGAGCGATGCATTGCCATGGTCTGAGCACAGACTCATCCATCAGACCACTGGGTTTTGCTCTCTTGTGCCTTCCTTGCACTGGAGTGGAAACAAAGGAAAGAACCCCCAAAAGCAATTCTGTTGAATTACTTTGTAGAACTGAGGTAATAAATGACACAGCTTGTCTCTCTAGTAAGCACTTTCTAACATGAATACATTGTGCCTAGGAAATACATTTTATATAAAATTTTATTTCATACACACAAGGGGTTTAAATACCAGTATATAAAAGTAAAACAAGGAAAGGAAGAAAACACCTAGTCAAGCTTTATTCTGTGCACAGGGAACAGTACTTACCCTGACAAGGTCTTTTTATTGTATATTAGCCTAGCATGGACTTTTAGAATCTCAGATGACTGTCCTGCTGAAGCCAGGCTCAGGAAGGATTTGGATCTGAGCTCTGTGATTTTTTGTTAGGTCAAAGGTTAATAATCCTACTCTTTTCCAAACTACATCTTCAGACCCATTTCTGATTTCACAGCACACACATACTCTCTCTCTCTCTCTCTCTCTCTCTCTCTCTCTCTCTCTCTCTCTCTCACACACACACACACACACACACACACACACTTCAATTATCATATTTTAAAAACAGAGAGAAAAAAATGATGAATCAACCTCAAAGTGTTGAGGCAGATGCAGACAGATCTTTGAGTTTAAGGCCAGCCTGGGCTACAGAATGAGTTCATCCCAGGACAGCCAGAAATACAGAAAACCCAGGCACTTAAAGTACAATGGGAGAAGTAGAAACTTCATTATCAAACATTTTAAAAACAAACAGAAAAATCTTGAAGTAAGCAAGAGGCAATTGATTCGTTGCTTGGAGGAGAATAATGAGTTATATGACTTCTGTTTTCTAATCAGAAACAACTGGTGCAAGAAAACAGACGATCGACATCTTTAAAATATTGAAAGGAAGAAAGTCATTTTAGACAGAATTACATAGAGAGCAAAAATATTCTATAGATTGGAATGATAACATTTGTTCTCCATTCTGTGGAGAACTGATAGCAAATAAGCTCCAACTTCAGAAGACAATGACAGGCTTTAGAAAAGATAATTAAGTGGTTGGCTATAAAAGTTACTTCTTTTTCATGCCTATATATGAAGTTGAAACCTTTTAGATTTGGGGCATAAGACTTGATAGGCATGCAATATTCATGTACTTTTTTTTTTAGACACTATATAAATGAATGTAATGAACAAAGGGCTCCCAGAATACTACTTGGTCAACATAAGGGACAGTGATTTCACTTACTTAGTTGGAGAAGATGGAAAAATAAAGACTTGCAGAAGGGGTAAGAGGGCATATTCAAGCGTATGAGACATTCATAGGAAAAGAATAGGTATACAACTCAATATACAGGTGTGGGCATTAGATTCTTTGAAACAGAGGTATATATTTGGAAATTGTTAGAACAAAATCAACAGAAGCCAGGTTTGTGAATGCAAATGCCCAGAAGAGAACAGTACCAAAATATGTCATATGATACGTGATACTCAAGACTTTTATTCATTTGGGTATAAGATAAAGGGCAGTTTCCCAAGAAGGAACAGGATATCCAGGATTACTTCCCATGCAGCTATGACATTTCTAGGACTACTTCCTATTTGGTTACATGATCTCAAGCCTGCTTCCCACGTGGGTACATGATATGCAGGACTTTTAACTCTACTGATACAAAGAACTTGACTGTTTCAAAATTAGATGTTTAAGGGTGACCAGCAAAGGAAGCCAAGAATAAGATATGACCCCATATTTCTTGCAGGCAAAAATACAGGCTTTACTGGAAAATATCAGCAATCAGTCATTTGTGATCCACAGAGAAATCATGAAAAGCAAATATAGAAAAGTGTCAAGGGCTTGAAGCAGCCAATGGAGATGGTTTGGTGAAGGGGTGAAAGTTGACAAAAGCTGATTCTAGTAGAAGCAGGTGCAATCAGGATAGACTTCATGCTTAGTAAATTGGAGGCCCTGAGTTCACCTTTGAGCACTGTCTTAGTCAGGGTTTCTATTCCTGCACAAAACATCATGACCAAGAAGCAAGTTGGGGAGGAAAGAGTTTATTGAGCTCACATTTCCTTGCTGGTGTTCATCACCAGAGGAAGTCAGGACTGGAACTCAAGCAGGTAAAGAAGCAGTAGCTGATGCAGAGGCTATGAAGGGATGTAATTTACTAACTTGCTTGCTTCTCCTGGCTTGCTCAGCTGGCTTACCAGCCCTGCTGGTACAGATGGTACCACTCACAAGGGGCCCTCCCCTTTGATCACTAATTGAGAAAATGCTTTACTGCTGGATCTCAAGGAGGCATTTTCTTAGCTGAAACTTCTTTCTCTATGATAACTCCAGCTTGTGTCAAGTTGACACAAAACCAGCCAGTTCAACTGACCCCTTGTCAACTTGACACACAAATACATCACTATTAAGCCTCAACCCTTACTTTCTTATTTATCCCCAAGATCTAAATAACTTTAAAAATCCCACAGTCTTTGCAAATTCTTACTATTAAAATTTCAATCCCTTAAAAGATATCCAATCTCTTAGAATTCAAAGTCTTTTTACCATCAAAAGTCTCTTAACTGTGGACTCCACTATAACAGCTTCTTCCTCCAGGAGTGAAAAATATCAAGGTGCAGTCACAATCAAAAGAAGCAAAACCAAACTCCAACTGTCCAATGACTGGGATCCACTCACGATCTTCTGGATCCTCCAAGGGCTTGAGTCACTTCTCCAGCTTTGCCTTTTGTAGCACACACCTTGTCTTCTAGGCTAAAGATGCCTGTGCTCCACTGCTGCTGCTGTTTTTGGTGGTTGCCTCAAGGTACTGGCATCTCCAAAACACTGCTGTCTTTCGCTGCAACTAGGCTTTACCAACAACCTCTCATAGGCTCTCTTCATGGTGCCAAGCCTCACCTCCTTTGCATGACCCTTTCAGTCCTGGGCCATCAATTGCAACTGAGGCTGCACCTTCACCAATGACCTTCTGCAGTCTCTCACAGTGCCCAGGCCTCAGCTGCTCTTCATGACTCCCTCATGCCTTCAAAACCAGTACCACCTGGGTGACTCTTACACATTACCAAGTCCAGCCACAGCACAAGATACAACCCTGGCTATCTCTGGAATGCAGCCTCTGTGCTCTCAGAGAACAGTTCTCAGAAGATTTTACCTCAATGACTCTGGTCTCTTTCCAATCACAGCCAATTTCCCAACTCCAGCTAACCAGCATCAATAGTCCCAGTAATGCAATGATTTTGTTTTAGTAGTTCTGGTAACTTGTTAATTGCTGCTGATCCTTCATCCCCAGCTAACCAAAACCACAGAATCTTCACAGTCAAACTAGCAATGGACCTGATACTAGTCTTTAATCTTCCCTCTGAAATTTCACAAGCTAGGCCTCTATCATCTGCACTGTTCTCAACATTATCTTTCAAGCTCCTACAGAACACCCCACAGAGCTTTTAACATCCCAATGGCTCTTCTAGCTCAAAGTTCCAAAGTCCTTCCACAGTCTTCCCCAAAACATGGTCAGGTTGTCACAGGAATACCCCGCTACATTGTTACCAATTTGTCTTAGTCAGGGTTTCTATTCCTACACAAAACATCATGACCAAGAAGCAAGTTGGGGTGGAAAGGGTTTATTGAGCTTACACTTCCATGCTGGTGTTTATCACCCAAGGAAGTCAGGACTGGAACTCAAGCAGGTCAGGAAGCAGTAGCTGAATCAGAGGCTATGGAGGGATGTAACTTACTGGCTTGCTTTCTTCTCCTGGCTTGCTCAGCCTGCTTTCTTATAGAGCCCAAGACTACCAGCCCACAGATGGTACCACTCACAAGGGGTCCTCCCCCTTGATCACTAATTGAAAAAATGCTTTACTGCTGGATCTCATGGAGGCATTTTCTCATCTGAAACTTCTTTCTCTGTGATAACTCCAGCTTGTGTCAAGTTGACACAAGCACAAACAGAAACAGAAATACAAAACAAGCAAATGAACAAAACCCCTTCAAGATGGAGTATATATGGAAAATGAAGATATGGAAGCCATGATAGCTGTCATCATGGTGTCTGACGAGAAGAAGTTGAAAAGAGGTAGCCGTGAGAAGGGTCGTGTGAAGGAGGACTGTGGGAACAGTTTTATGATAGTTACCCTAAGCATGATGATGTAGCCAGGATTTTGCTTAGAGAGTGAGGGGCTGGAGAAACAAGGACTGTGGAAGATTTGACTTATTTCACCTTTAAGTTCACCCAATAAGAAAAACATTTTTAGAAAAAGTACTTTCCCCTTAAATTCACACGAACAAAGGTTGTGCTGAGCATGACATTTAAAAGTAGCTATCCTTAATCCCGGAAAACTTTATTACCAAATTATGTTTATGGTTAAGTCTTCCGTATTTAAAGCTTCTGCCTCCATTAATGAAAAGTTATGGATATATTTATCTAACTCAGCAAAGACCTTTACAAATAATCTAAACTTAGCTTGAAAGTCATTTTCAGCAAGCACCCAACAGATATGGGTAAGCAGAAAACATATTGCAAATTAGTATTTATTTTTGTAAGTTTACCTGAACTATTTCATCTCAGAAAAGGTAGATTTTTGGGGGGGGGGGGGTTGGTAAATCTCATTTTAAATTTTGCCAGTATATAAACATAAGTCACCCAAAGGGCGTTATTTAGTTATCTGTAACATTTCAAATGTACTATTTCAGTAAACTATAAAGACAAACATCAATAGACTTTGTTTGATGGTTGAAATTAAAGCCTAGGCCTCAAAACCCTGCCCATGTAAGCAAATACCTTAAAGGAGGCAGGTCGGTGATGCTGTGCCTTGTGGGCTTACAGCCACCACAAGAACTAGGGAGGGGATTGTGGCTAAGCTTATAAGAACAGCACAGAACCTTCTGGAATGAGATGAGTTCACCAACTGCCTCTTATCCACTGAATGGCTAGAAAGTCAGATATTGTCTACAATTCACCTGCTGTGGGAATATTCCTTAAGTTGACAGACGAATACATAAACTGGCTGGAACTGCTAAAGCATTTATCACGTAACAATACACAAACAATTAATGAACCTGGGAAGACTAAAGTGACTTGAAAAAACTATTTTTTAAGTGTGAGATTTTTTTCCCATTTTTTTTTCTTTTTCCCAGACATACTATATACTGATTTCAGTTTCCAAGCTGTTTACTCCTCCTATTTCTTCCTACCGCCCACCCTATTGGATCCAATCCCTTTCTGTCTTTTGTTACAAAACAAACAGGTTTGTAAGGGACTATAATATAAGTAATATGATATAATATAATATAATACATATATAATACATATAATTAATATGATACAATGATGAAACAAAAATTAACATATTTGTACTGGCCAAAATAAACAAACAGAAGGAAAAGAGCCCAAGAGAGTGCTCAAGAATCATAGACCCACTCATTTTCACATACAGGAATTTTGAAAGGACATTAAAATAGAAGCCACAGTTCAAACCCATGTAGATATATGCAGGCCTTGTGCACGCTGTCTCGGTCTCTGTGAGTCAATATGAGCTTTGATCACATTGAATTAGATGGTCTTCTTGATCCCCTATGGCTTTTATTTTCTTTCTGCCTTCTCTTCAGCAGAGTTCTCAGAATCCTGAGGGGAGAGATTTGATGGATGCATCCCATTTAGGGCTGAATGTTCCAAGCTCCCTCAGTCTCCGCATATTGTCTGCCTGTGGTTCTCTGTATTTGTTCCCATCTGCTGCAGGAGGAAGCTTCTCTGTTAATGGCTGAGCAAGAAACTGATCTATCAGTATATTAGAATGTCAATAGGAGTCATTTTATTGCTATGAAAAATAGCATTTTTAAAAAAATCTTTGTGTGTTTATGATGTGTGTGTGTGTGTGTGTGTGTGTGTGTGTGTGTGTGTGCTTATGTGTGACTGGGTATACCAAACACAGCACACCTGTGTAGGTCAGCAGAAAGCGTCTGGTATCCATCTTGCCTGTCTACCTTATTTTAGAAGGGGTCTCTTTGTTGTTCTTTGCTTGAAATCCTAGCTGCTGCACAAGCTTCTGCAGAAATTCTTCTTTCTGCGCATCCCATCTTGCTGTAACATCCCTGGATCTACAGATGCATGGTCCTGGATCTACCGTCATGAGGATTCTGGATATCCAAACTCAGGTCCTTGCACTTACACAGCAGTGGACCATTAAGCCATTTCCCTTTCTTTAAAACAGGAGTTCTTATAGCTAAATTATAGTGAACGGTTGAAAAAAATAATATTTAAATGTCTGTTTATCCATTGTCAATGCTTTCAAAATTCTTATCAATTTCGTTGATGTACATCATATGTTAATAAATATGAATCTCTTATGGATGTGAGATGGTAACTCTGCTTCACTATTCTTCTCTTTGATCCTTACCTCTTTACAAGAAAAGGACGACATCTGCATATACTCATTTGTCATTGAAAGCAGGGTTTCTTAGCAAATTAAGCCAATTATAAATGAAGTTACATACAGTAGCTATAAATCTCTTAGGTATTATCCTCATGTTCCAGGAACAGTTTAATCAGCCTGAACATCCTCCCATGTAACCAGAGAAATACATTAGTAGAAGATTTTCCACATAATACCTTCATCCAGTGCAAGAATGGTTTTGTTCAACGAGCCCATGCACAAATGTAGGAAGCTGCCTCACGCATACCACAGAGAGGAGTTGGTATGCAGAGTGTGTGCCAACCAGTCTGTTCAGTGCCTAATTACATCTTTAATTCAAATGTATGTAGGGAGGTAACAGAAAAGCATCAAGATTCTTGTAACAAAGTCTACATAATCTATTTGATGTTGTTGGAAAAACAGCACATGCTGTGGGTAATTGCCAAAACCCCAAAGGATAGTTTCCCAATTACTGATGGTGTAACTAACTGCTCCCAAACCTATTGGTACTGATAGAACCACAGGTATATAGTCATAAGGACAGAGTTACTAGTTATCTGGCCATTGCCCTTTAAAAGCATCATTTCAAACTTGACCAAAATACTTGGAGTAAATTGAATGAAGTAGAAATTTATGATGGCAAATGTCCTAGTCAGTGTTCTACTGCTGTGGAAAGACACCATGACTAAAGCAGCTCTTATAAAAGAAAGTATTTATCTGGGACTTGTTTAGAGTTTCAGAGGTGGTTTAGCCCTTATCATGTTGAGATTCTGATGGTACCCAGACAGACATGCTGCTAGAGAAATAGCTCGGAATTCTGTATCTGCATCCACAAGCAGCAGGAAGAGAAAGACTCTGGGCTTTGAATGGGTTTTTAAAACCACAAAGCCCATGCCCAGTGACACACTTCCTCCAACAAGGTCATACCTCCTAATCTTTTCAAATAGCATTACTCCTTGGTGACCATTTATTCCTGTCTATGAGCCTATGGGGCCATTCTTATCCAAACCACCACAGTCAACATAGCTTTGAAATTCTTGTTATGTCTCATTATAAAAAGCTGGCATTTAGTGGCTTAGCTGCACTAAATGTTTTTCCAGAACCCCTATTTAAAGCCAGCTTGCTGGGACAGAGTCACTTGCAGAGGCAGAGGCAGGCAAATCTCTCAGTTTATGGTCACCCTGGTCTACAAAGCAAATTCCTAGATAGCCAGGGCTATACAAAGAAATTCTATCTTGAAATGTAAAACAATAAGCAAACAAACAACAAACAAACAATCCAGAACCACTATTTGAGGCAAAATGGTATATTCCATTTAAAGGAATATACCACAAAACCTTGTGATAGAAATCCTAAGTGCACCCTCCTTTGTCATATGTGTAGTGAAAAATATAAGCACTTGGAAAAATAATTCCACTGTACTACACCTTCTGACATTTGAGGTAATGTACATTACTTAGGACAAGTCATGATAATTGCATATTTTCACCCAGCTCTGGTCATCAGTTTGTGTACAGGTTTGAAGAGATTGATAGCTGAGTTGAAAGTCTGACCCTGACTAATTACAGAAACATGGAAAATGAAGGGGACAAAGGAGTTAGAGTTTAGAAGGTTTTGACTGCAACAAAGGCTCGTGCAATACATGTTAGAGATCAGGAAGTCAGTAGGAACTGGGGAAACGCTAAGTATTTTATTATTATGTCAAGTTGCTTGGGTCTAAACTAACTAAAGAAAGTAACCTATAAGCGTATGCTATTTTAGTCAAAAACTGGGATATATAAGCCAGCATTGACTCAAATTGAAATTATTATTGGGTTAATGATATCAAGCTCCATCTCTTTTGACAGCTATCTCTATATTTTAAATATACTTTGTCATAAAATACAATAGCTGTTAAACATAACTGTAAATATTTTTATTTGTATAGAACCTTATATTTTATTAATCTTTTTTATAAGTTGTTCCACTTAGTCACCCTAATTATATTTTAAATATTCTAATTTTCATCATGGATGAGAAAGTTTAGAACTCATAGGCATAGTAGATACTGTTGGAGGCAATAAAACAACATAATACTTTGGATTCCACGTTTTACTTCTTAGTATTTGAAAAATAATCTTTGGTAAATTACTTTGTATGTTACCTCTCCAGTCATCTTAGTCTGCACAGCAGAAATGTTTTCTGCTGAGAACAGCGAACTTAATGGACATATCTGTTAGTATTTTACATCATTTGCTTCTCAGTTTCTAAATTCATGGCTGATATGTCATACTTTGTGCTCCTTTGTCCAGATAATATAAAAAAAAAAATAGAGTAAAAGCAACTACAAGGTCAATACAACTAAGAGAATCCTAGCTAATGTACCACTTCATGGTAGAGCTAAGCCACTTGAAGGAAGATCAAAGCAACTTGTATTGTAACTAATGCCAAGGATTGTAAGATATTAAGTCAGATTCTGGAAGATTTAAATTGAGCATTGGAACTTTTTCTGATCTATCTTCTTCTAAAGGAATATAATACAAATTAGGAAATGAATTTTATTCAAGAAAACCATATTTCCATTCCAAGCTAGAACAATTAACCTGATGAAATTAGTTCATAAGAGAATGAGCCACAGTAGGACCTCCTGGGAAAGATTAGGCCTGTGCAAGGGTGATGATCTAGTTGCCATGGAGACCAGGAAGTGGGTGTGAGACCTGCTGGCCAAACATGTCTGCTCATTCTAATTTTCAAAATTCAGCAAAGGCTAGAGAATGTTACCTTGCATATGGTGCTGGAACTTTCCTAGATGATAAGTTAGATACACACTAGCTCTTTTTAGATGAGGGCTAATAGAACTATAAAAATAACCTTATATATTTATGACAAAACATAATTTAATCCTAATGTATATAACTACTAAAATAAATTTAAGCTGAAGAGTAAAATAAAAATAAACGTTAATATTATCCCAAATGTTTGGTTTTGTAGCACATATTAGATAATATTCACTTCCATATATACTACATAATTTTAAATAATCATAGTAACTAGTAACAACTAACTGGACACCTCAGAGTTCCCAGGGACTAAGTCACAAACCAAAGATCATACATGAGCTGGGCTGTGGCCCCTGCTACATATGTAGCAGAGGACTGCCTTGTCTGGCCTCAGTAGGAGGGGATACGCTTGGATGTTTGATGCCCCAGAGAAGGAGATGCTAGAGGGGTGAGGTGGGATTGGGTGGGTGTGGGGGAGCACCCTCTTAAAGGTGAAGGGGAGGGAGCTGGAGGTGGGCTTGTGGAGGGGGCACCTGGAAGGAGGATAATATTTGAAATGTAAACAAGTAACATAATTCATAAGAAATAAAAATAAAAGTCTATTTTTACCTTTGCAGATAAGCCTGTATTATTTTCTGATTTAGTAATTTCATGAGAAAGAAAAAAAAAAATAGCTTCAAAAACTTAAAAGGAATGGAAAGAAAAATTCACACTTGTGTTCTCCAGAAGTTGTTTTTCTTCACTAATACAGTTATTTTACAAAAGGGCACAAAGTGAATCTCTCTCCTGTTAACTATGTAGAAATGCCTCAGGTTAGATCTTAGATGATCAACTCTGCCCAATAGCCCAGACATGCTCATTGTACAGTGAAGTAGCCTGCGTGTAGACATTCTTGACATCACTACAGTTTTCTTCTAAGATTGATTCCCTTCACTTTCCCCTCCTCTCCAGCTGCTGATCTTTTCACAGGAAAACAATCAGGCTTCTTACAGCCAACAGGTTCTTAGAAAATGCTGGTATTCCTGTCTATAAATTCCATCCTTTGATTTTTTTTTTCTGTTCTGTTAGCAAACCTAATTAACCAAATTAGATTTAAACTCTGCCTTCCATACTATACCATAAAGAATCTTATTCCTTACACTATCAAATTCATCTATTTCAAAATAACAAATCTATTCAAGCAATATTCTAATTTAAAAAAATCACAAATCAATAAATTGCTTACATGTGTGAGAATGAACAGCTCACATATGTTCCTGTGTTTCCCTTTCCACTTTCATTCTCTGCTGGGCAATTAAAAGTTTCTTGTCAGGACAGGAATATAGCATAAAATTAAATGAAACCTTTCATACAGCAATGTTTTGATAAAAGAAAAATTTCCATACAACAGTACATTCTAAAATTTTCAGAGATTGGGATGTTCTGGCCATTGAATTTTCTCATGAACTTAAGACACACAAAGGAAAACCCATTAGCATAGTTTCCTTTTAATTCTTCTTTTAAAAAATCTTTTGAAAATAATTTAGTGTCTTTCTTGGTTTATGAAGCAGAATCTATAAAAAATGAATATTCCTGAAGAGAAAAATGGTCTGAGTCAGAATCATCATGATTAGCAAGACATTTATTGTGGAGTTTGGGGGATGGTACGATGCGTTTGTGTTTATGGATCCAACCCTTTAAATAAACTCTATTTATCATTTGCCTTTTTGTGTAATTTCTCTCTTTGCTTAAAATCTGATGAAAGGAAACTACAGTAAATGTACACATAAAACTAATATACTAACTTTATAGGTAACAAATAACTTCCAGTTAATAAAAGAGGAATCATTTTGATCATAAGCACTAATCATTTATTTTCTACCTTACAATGAGAGATTCCCTCTGTATTAATTAGGCCAGTTCTTGATACATATATAGAAACTGGACAACAAAAATTCATTTATCAGGAGCATCCTTTTGAGCTATCAGTTCATTAATTGCAAAGCTTCTGTGTGGAAGGCTTGGTTTACAGAGTGGTGGTGATGTGGCTGGACTTTTAAGAGCCTACTGGGAGGCCCTTGAGTTATGGAGAATGCCTTCTTCTGGGACTTTGTGTTAGCCCCCATGAGAGCTACTATGAATGATATCCAGAGCCTGAGCCCTGAC
Source organism: Rhynchomys soricoides (assembly GCA_019843965.1). Lineage (NCBI taxonomy): Eukaryota > Metazoa > Chordata > Mammalia > Rodentia > Muridae > Rhynchomys > Rhynchomys soricoides. Next base: position 3,249,788 of record JADRCH010000239.1, on the reverse strand, counting down.
ATGTTCTTACACTTCCTACTCCGCAGTGTGGTCTGGATTCCCACATATGCTCCAATGAGTGTGGTGTCATTTTTCATAATATATCGTCACAGTTAAGACAACACTAGTTCCATGTCCTGAATTCCCACAATCATGAGCTAAATTAAAGTTCTTTCTTTATAAAGTAGTCTGCTAAAAGGCTTCCACTGAAGTGATGAAAAAACGGGCTCATACACAAGAGCAGGAACGAGAAACTCAGAGGGCATTTTTACAGTAAGAGGGCTTACATTGTTTCTTAATCTAGAATGCACAGAAGATGAATCTCTTACTCCAAGGAGCAGTAAGGGAAGTTGTATACTCATAGAGATTTTGAGGATTTTTGGTAGTAATATTTGTAACCCACTGTGTATAAAATATTTGAATTTCTGGTACTTCTAAGACTTTAGATGGCAACTGAAAAGTGTGCAACTTTCATTCAATATAGTATAGAAGTATTAACTAAAACAATGAGAAGACAATAAAGGAGATACAGATATATCAGGCAGAAGTTCAGTATCTTTATTTACAGATGATACGCTTTATCTACATTAGACCCTACACAGATGTCACTAGAAACTATCAGAACTGATAAACACTTTGAGCAAAGTGTCAGGAAGCAAATTTAACATTCACACATCAATAGCCTTCTAATGCACCAACAACAAGCATGATGAAAAAGAAATCAGGAAACAACCTCTTTCTTTCACTGTTGAGAAGAAATAAAACCCTTGGAATAAATCTAACCCAGGAAGTTACAAGATCTTTAACAATGAAACCTATAAAACACTCATGGAGTTATAAAGATGCGAATAGCAAAGGCCTCTCCTCAGGTAGTGAAACAAAGGAAACTGAGAAAATGGCCATAGGACCCAAAAGCTATCTACAGACTCAACATGATTCCTACCAAGTGTCCAATGCCATTCTTCACAGGATTAGAAAGAGAGAATCCTAAAATTCACTTGGAAGCATACAAGATCATGGATAGTCACTGCAATCCTGAGGAGAAAAAAGAATAGTGTTGGTGGGGAGCTGGAGAATTGACTCAGTTGGTAATAGCACTTTCCCTAGAGACTGATGACCATCCAGCTAGGCTTAGAACCCCCACACATTGTAATCTGATCTCCATTCTCCCACAGGCATGTATATGCTTCTTGCTCAAAATGACAATAAATAAAAGTAAAAATTTAAAAAAGAAAACGTTGAAGCTACCACCAAACATATTTCAAGTTAGTTAGACTACAGAGACATAATATTAATTAAAAACAAACAAAAAACCACCATGGAACCGAAACAAACATAGGCATATAGAACCATGGAAAAAACCACACCCATATAAACTCACACAGTTCCAACTAGGTGAGTGCTTTGATGATGATGCCAAAAAATACATTTTGGAGAAAAGATGGCCTCTTTAACCAGTGGTAATGGGAAAACTGGATATCTACATTCAGAAGAGGAGGCCACTGCATTGGGAAATCTGTATTGGGAAATCTGCAGGTCTTCATGTTAAAGAGTGAAACTAAAGCATTGATCTTTCTGATGACTGTCATCTATTTTCTATGTATCACTTGTTTTGCTTTCTTTCTTGTGCATTCAAATTGTGTAAATAAAAGTAATGCCCCTAGTGCCAATGGTTTACAAAACAGAATAGGGAATCCTGTGCACCTGTAGAGAAAGAACTAAAACCCTGGATAGAGGTGGGATAAATGCTAAATATGAATGATGCCAAACTACAGGATTCTGAGCTATCCAGAAAAAAACAAATCCACCTCAAAACAGATAATTCAGTTGTGGCCCATGATGGTGGAGTGAGTATGGAATTGTGACATAGCATGCACACACATGCACATGCACACACATGTGCACAAGCACACACATACACACAAACACTTTGTTTGAATGAAAACAACAAAATCTAATGTTTGTTTAGTAATTCACAATATCCAGTATAACATTCACAATTGTTCCACCTGTGATAAAATCGAGACAATGCTATCCAAATATGTTTTGATAAAAATTACCTAAGGAGACCCTCTTTCCTGGGATCCAGATGTTCAAAGCAAGCACAGGTTTTTAAGCACTTCTATAATGACATTTAGGACCAGAAATATAAAAAAAAATATGTCAGAGAAATTTTTGAAAAGAACTAAATAAAATTCTAACACTGAAAATACAATGTCAAAAGTTTAACACTTGTTCCAGTAAGCATCAATACATCTAGATAAAACAGCTTCACATTTTAAATACAACACGTCATAAAATTAAACTGACCATTGTTTTTACATACATTAGATTTGTTATTATTTATGGTCCCTTTCAAGTATAGTGGTAAGAGATTTTTTTTCTTAGAAAGGCAAGAGAGATGACCTGGTAAATCATACACACATATTGGTAAGGTTTTTTATTTCATTTATTTATTTATTTTTTACACTTCGAGGCTGAAAAATGCTGCTTATTTTTGAATTTTTTCATGACATTTTTCATGATGGATGATAGCCAAAGTTTCAGATACAGTCTGACCTCAAGAAAATAAAACATAGTACTGACTATAATTCTCTGGAAAGGTTATGAAGCAATAAAAACCATTCGTTGGATCAAAGCATGACTGTCTAATCAACCAATGCATCAGTGACTGATCAACTGAGCTCCTTTTTTAACTTATCTGTATTAAATGGAAAATTTGAAGGCATTTTTAGTACACTTTCAAGTACTTTATAACATGATGTGGTACCAGGAAAGGATGGTAGGAAAATAAAAGAACTCTGGCCAAAGTTTCTGGCCTAACTTCAGGTACATGCTCAATTTGAATCAGACCTTCTCTTTTTCATTTGTTCTCACTCACTGTATACATAATTCAGTAATGAAATTAGTGTGTCCACCACTGTTGCTTATTCATGAATCTCCTACTGCATGTGAGCTACCTGTGCAGTAAGATTACACATTACCACTATTTTTCCAGTCAGTAAGCATGATAGAGATCCCATAAATGTGTTCTCTAAGCCCCCATCATCCTCGCAATACTGAGGGGGAATGATGAAACATGAAGAAAGAACTTGTCTAAGATCTCCAGGATAGTAGCCAATGATGTGTAGCAATAGGTGTTGCAATGATACTCTGAAAAGTGAGAAACTTCATTTCAATCATTTATGATGTCAATTTTAATTGCTCTTGCCAAAAGAAAAATACATACTTTCTGTTCAGATTGTTTGAAGAGTCATGTGAGACTAATTTTATAGAAACCATTCTAACTACTCCTGACAAATTTGAATGTTCCTTGAGTATCTTAAAATAATTTCTTATAAAAAGATGTAAAAAAGGAGGATGTAGAGAAGAGCCATGAAACAGTGTTGTTTAGATATTTGTTGCATGTCTGTTGAAATTATGGGCACGCAATAGCAACAGATGCTTACACCCCATGCTATCCCTGCCCTTTACTGAGAAGCTATTGACTGTTAATGATTGTCGTTGTGGAGGTGTCATTTTCCTCAATGATGTGGAAGAAGGGCATCTATGGGAAAGGAAAAGTGATAGCAGAATTCAAAGTGAGTCAATATTACTATGATAAAACTGTCAAAAAGAAGGAGGAGGAGGGAGAGGAGGAAGAAGAGGAGATGAAGAGGACAGCATGGTGTCACAAAAGTGTAGGAATCCAATTAACTAAGGATGTCACCTTCTAAGTCTGATAATAGTATGAGAAGTTAGAATATTATTAGATAAATATATACAAGGAGCTATGGGATAAAGTTGTACAGTTTGTATATTTCCATAAGAGATACAATATGTAAGACTAGTTAGCTACAAAGAAACATGCCTACATAGATTAGTGCAATAATTTAGTGCAATTTCATGTTTGTTACCTGTGGTGATTTGAATAAAAATAGTCCCATAGCCCCATAGGGAGTGGCATTATTAAGATGTGTAGCCTTGTTGAAGTAGGTGTGACCTTGTTGGAGCAAGTGGTCACTGGGGGGTGGCCTTTAAAGATTTAGATCTCAAGCCACACCCTGTGTGGCAGTCTGCCACTTTCTGCTGCACCTCTATATGGATGTAGAATGCTCAGCTCCTTCTTCAGCACCATGTCTATCTGGATGCCACCACTCACTCCTTCCACTATGACAACCAGGCACTAAACCTCTGAATCTGAAAGTCAAACCCAAAGAAATAAACATTTCCATTTAGGAGTTGCTGTAGCCATGGAGTCTCTTCATAGCAATAGAATGATCTAACTAGTCAAACTATAGCCTGACATTCTGAAGGAATCGAACCAAAGTGCATTCCGTGCTTACTAGGAAAATATTTTTGTTCTAAACACAAGGCTTCAGAAAAAGAAGCTATTCACACATTTCATACTGTATTTCCTAGGTTTCTTAAGAATTTCTCATGTCAGTATCTGTAAACTCTCCCTAGAATCCCCGCGAGTGTTACACCCATTTTACAAATGGGAAAAATAAATAAATTTTGAGATATGAAGTGGCATTTTCAAGCTCCATACCTGTGTACATGGTGATGTGAATCCTATACAGTTCCAAAGTCCATATCCTTGTTATTTTACCTGAAAACTGATATAATTGCTTTAATCTCCACAAACCAGTTTCTGATGAGCTTGTTTGGTTTTAATCTCTTATCAGAAGGTGACTCAATCTGTGAGATTCACTCTATACTGCTAAATACAAACTCTAACTCCTTGAAACTGTTAAGAGTCAACACCAGGACTTCAGATAGGCAACCCCACAGCTAGGTTCTATCATCTGAGACTGAAAGTCAGATATCTACTTGTTCATTTGACCAGATGTAGACAGAATCAATTCAGGTCATTTGTCACTAATTAATATGTGCTGAAACTATGTTCTAAACACCCTGCTGTCATAACCTTTTCATTCCACTTGTCTAAGGACACGAGACTACAGCCACCCCTTGATTAAATTCTATGGACAAGTTCACCTTTGAGCTTCTTGTAGTACTTGAAAAAGAATGGCTTTGATAACTAATGGAGCTGGGGAGAGAAGGCTTTTTTTTTTTTTTTTTTTTTTTGAGAAGTGCTTGCATACTTCTTATGCACCTTCAGAATATAGTGAAGCCATAAGAATTGAATGACCATTAAATTAAAATGTGAGAAGTACAATGATAGCAAATACTTTTGCTGGGTCTCTGGCCCCTGATTGCTGAAATGTCTGCTACTAGTTCTTAGCAACATAGCCTCCCAGGCCTATTTACCCATGCTTCCTTGGAAAGTGTTCAAGTTAACCAGAAAAGCCCTCATTAGATAGAGAGAGAACTGTAAATGAGGGAGATCTCAACCTGTCCAAATGCTGAGGAGTTAAGAGAGCATAATAAAAGAAGGCAGCTGTTGCCATGTGCTCTAAGCTGGAGCTTTACTACCAAGAAATAAAGTGTAAAAGAAAAATTAATTAAAAAATGTTCAAAACTGTATATGAACTGCTTTGAATTAATGAGAAAAGGCAAACCCTATATTTTTGGAATGTATGACAGTTTCTAAGCTAGCATTACTTTGTTAGTGAAGGCACTGTGAAGCTGAGTTTCTAAGGAACACTGGTTTCTTCTATTTAAACTTAGAATCTACTTCAGTTAATGTGCAATAGACAAGATTCTGGTCTGGTCTTCTTTATAAGCTTTTATAAGGAACAAAAAGCTACAGAAATATCCACATGTCTAGAAGTATGTTATTAACAGCGGTGTATAAATGCTTACCTATAAAACAGTTGGAATAGCATATGAGCCAAAAAGCAGCAGTAGACACACCAAGTGGACAGAGGAATGACCATGAGGCTTCAGACCTACCCAAAAAACTGCAAGCAACCAAGGAATGCTTGAAGAGATAGTCTTCCCCAGGGACAATACCAAATGCTCAGTCCTGATTTTATATATATATATAAAATATATAAATATATAAAATTTATATATTCATACAGATTGAACAGGTTATATTTAGAAATATATATGCATATATGTGTTTGCATGTAATGACAATGAGTAAAGAAATCTTGAGTATGAACGAGAGTAAGGAGGGGTTATGAGACAGTTTGGAAAGAGGAAAGAAAAGGGAGGACTGTTGTCATTAGATTGGAACCTCAAAAGTAAAAGAAATAATAAAAGAAAAAGTATTGGGGGTAGAAATTATAATAAACCATTTCTTGAACACACTGAAGATTATCACCCATGTGTTCATATGAAAAATATGATGAGTAATGTAGATTTTACAGGATCTATAATAAACAATCTAGACAGACAAGCCTCTAGGCAAAAGTGTGAGGGTTCAATTTGGGCTCCGTCAGCTTCTAGGGATGCTTGTGAGGGACTATCTAAGACTGGGTTAATTGAGGGCATAAGAACCACCTTTTACTTATTAGTATATTTATTTGAATGGTTCTAGCTGAAATATAATTGCATCCTTCCCTTCTCTTCCTTCTCTCACATTTCACCCAACTATCTTCCCTGGGATCCCTCCCATGTCTTTCCACCAGGTTCAAACTGAGGGTCCTGGGGTGAAGGCTAAGGAGACAGTGAGCTGAGAACTAGCATAGGTCACTCTATGCTTCCTTTCCTGTCAATGTGATTAGCTGTCCTGTCGCAAGTACCTGCAATCACGATTTGCTCAGCATGCTGTGAGCTAAAACAAACCCTTTGTCTCTTAAATTGCTTTTGTTAGGGTGTTTTGTACCAGAAGTAGGAACATTAACTAATAAATGTACGATCCTTCTTTGGAGGTGAAGAGAGAACTGAAGGATGACATTCAGATACATGCATCCAGAACCACCCAGTGTCTTAGTCAGAGATTACCATTCCTTTGGTCCTTACCAGGGGGGACCTCCCCTTTCCACATTTCCCTCTGTCCTAATTAGCATTGCACTGTGGTCATCTTTTCTACCCATTTGCTCATGACGCATCTCAGCCACAAAATGTCTTCAGATTTCCCTCCATTTAGCCCCTAGCTCCTTGGAATTTTCTGAAGAAGAAAGTCATATAACATTTTTTCCTGATACTTCTGTGAACATACATCTCCACTCAGAACACTTGTGACAACTCAGTGATGCTTCTCCTCTTTGAAACCATACCACCACCTGTGTCATGCTTTGAACCTTCTATGTCTTTCTTTGCTGCAGTCTCTTTTAACCCTGCTAATTAGCAGTTTAAACCAGCCTTCTTTACTTTGGGAAAAGCATCCTTACCTAGTTATCTACTAGGTGACTCTATATTATCTCATTTCATTCACGATCAATGACTTGAAACATATGTGAATTATTTCACTTATAACCTCATAGGAGCCTGTTCTTTAGTGGCAGAAACAGAACTATTTCTCAAAGACTGCAAACTATATACCAAACAGTGTTCTCACACGGGAACATGCTTTCCTGCCCCAAACAATTAACTTTTAAAAACTTCCAGTGTTGGGGTTTTAACCATCATCTTCTTGGGCCTATGGTTATGAATATAAAAAGAATCCTTACATTAAGATCCCATTAAATCAGAAAGTGAAGTCACCTCCTAGGCAACAGCTTAGTTCATAAATGATGAGACATTTTTGACAGTCACGTACAGATTCCTCCAAAGTATAAAATATTTCATATTTTTCTAAAGACATATACATATCAAAAGGTCATGTTAATTTCTAGCGTGCCTACAGTTACAAGGCAGACAATATAAAAAAATTGGGTGTCTCCTCATTCAAAGGCACTTAGCAGGCTTATATGATTGAAATTATCTTCTCTTAACAAAAGTTCTGTAGAAATCCAGCTTTCTGAAATTTCTCACAAATTTCCTCCTACAAATAAAATCTGTCCACAGAGAGTATATCTGTGTTGAAATCTAGATCATGATAATACTAAAACCCAAACATTGATATTTTCAACATCGCTCCACTATATTGCCTTTCATAGTTAAATATCCCATGAGTAGCTGCATTGAACATCTTGACAAAAAGAATGAGGTAGTTTATCAATATTTTCTAATTTAATGGGAAAAGAAAAACATATTCAAGTATTTATGTCCAGTCTGGCGCCTGCCCCATGCACTCTTTAGCACTGCTGTGAAGGGTGCAATGTCAGTATTATGTGAACAGCTCATAAAAAACACCAAAGACCACAGACAACAAATGAGGGAGGAGCAGGTACTTTGTAGACAAATTCCTGTGCTTATGGTGAATGAAAATATATTTTCATTAGAAAAGCCTTTCTCATAATGGATACAAATTTTTCAGTTGTCACTCATCAAAGTAATGCCGTTTGCAGACCCTGAGAACCTATGTTATCACTGATGACTAAGTGGCCTCTGGGGAAACAGCTTAGGAATAAACCAAACCAAACCAAGCCAAACCAAACCAAACCAAACCAAACCAAACCAAACCAAACCAAACC
>JADRCH010000239.1:3156064-3241388 GCA_019843965.1 Rhynchomys soricoides | reverse complement strand
CCAAACCAAACCAAACCAAACCAAACCAAACCAAACCAAACCAAACCAAACCAAATAAAACAAGAGCTTGCTAACTGGTGTTGCTTTCTCTGAATCCACAGCCTCTGTACTCTAGAGGAAAGGCTGTGACACATTTACTGTGAAAATAAAGGAGACATACGCATTATACCCAGAAATCAGCAAAAGATTTTTAAAAGCAAACACACATTTCAACTTCTAAGAAGAATCTATTAGCTTACCCTTGTCATGAGCAATCCTCTTTTACCTTCTAAGCCTCAAATCCACATTTTTAGAAATTATAAACTAATTATTAATAGTGTATTATATTTCATAAAAGTACCCTCATAAAGTTTCATGAAGTTACTCATTAACAAAAAAAATATATTTTGGATGTTTTAGAACCTTTTGGGATGGTAACCTATGTCTTTAGCATATAGACTAAAGCTTACGGGACACAGAAATAGACAAATTAGGTAGCAAATTCATGAAGATAAAAATTCCATCAGAGCAGGCAGTAAAATAAACGCAAGAGAGTCAGCAACAGAGAGAAAACCACGCTAATGGCTGCAGCCTGCGATAATGTTGTGCTGACACAGTAGAAACGGGCCTGCAGGAGGTGAAATATGACTGGAATCCAGAGGCTGGAATTCCTTTTGGGTATACATTTTTAAATCAAAGTATTAAGTGAATATTGATTTTTATCCCTTTTCATGATTGAAGTATGGTTTTCAAAAGGTATGCAACAAAATAAGTCTACCTTGTATTATATATGTTATGTAGTACATCAGTTATGAAGAGGCCGTTTTGAAAAATAATAGTCAGGGCGATCACACTGACGCTTTATTTTTCTTGTACATATGGATCTGATCTGTCCTGATTTTTCAAGTTAAATTGAGAGAGTGCTCAGCTTATATTCTGTGTGTCTTGGAAGCATGCCTGGATAGCAGGGCTCTGAGACATAGATGGGAAACTTAAGCTGGCAGCAGCAGTTTTTGAATGCAATGCTATGCACTGTAAGCTTTGCAAGTCCATATTTTATACTAAGTTGCCTAGCTTTCCAGCTCTTGGCATGACTTTCAACTGTTTGATCATATTTTAAAAGTAATACTAGAGTTGAGATATCAGCATGGATGTTGTGCTAACTTTATGTTTTGCAGACTACTGGGCCATATCAGTGAATGCTTGGAGAAAGTTTCTCCAAATACTGCTAACTCACATTCATTGGTTAGCTGAGTAACTGCCTTTTAAACAAATTATGAATCACTCTCTGGATTATGTATTCATTGTCCTTTGATTATATAAAATACTTGACTGTAAACCAGACTGCCAGATTTGAAAAATATGTTACAAGCCTTTGATATAGCTGAAAGGCCATTCAAAAACGTGTGTACATGGCTACTATTTATTACTCCATAAAATGAAATGTAGATGATATATATTGAAAGGAGTTTCTTCATGTATGCCAATATTGCTTATCTGAAATCAGATTTTTTATTTTCTCTACTTCTTATCTTTCTAAATATCCATGTGCTTTCCTATACAAATGTCTATAAAATCCAAGTTTGTGAATTATTAAAACATTACCAAGCTGATTTTAATATGTTCTGATAAGTATCCATTCAATACCAGAAAAAGAAGATAGAATATGCATTTGGCTACTCCTATTTTTACAAAATTTATGTAAAACATGACACTGACTTATTCTTATTTGCTTTCAGGATGTTGGACACAAATATTTCACATGGTACAGAATACTTATTTAATAGTTCATTTCTTCAGGACTCCAGAAATTCTCAAGTAACTTGATCTCCTTCTATAATATGTTAAGTATGTTGAGTGTGGCTGATCATGTCCTCAAAGTGGAATAAATTGAGATCCAATCAATGTATGCATGTAAGAGAAATCATGCACATAAAACCAATCTGATGTCTACCTCAAGGTTTGAATCAATGCTGGGCACATTACATATTTAATAAATATTCTCTAAATAAGCATGCAGTATATCTTTTTGATTGGAGTCAGATGAGAGATTGTAGAAGGCTAAACATTGCCCTGTGGTAGAATAGGATGTCTCCAGAGCACTCTTCTGTCAGAGTAAGCCATTTGTACTCTGCTTACATTATCATTGCTATTATTTCTTCTTTGTTTATTCCAACTGATAAGAACCTGAGCTTCATGTTTCAGAGAAATTCCTACTTCTATATAGAACTTGGGCTAAACCTCTGCCAATATTGATTGCCTCTCTAGTCCTGAACACTTACAAGTTCATCCAATGATTTTCATTTCATTTGGCATCAAATTACATGGTGGTTTATATGGAATTACTTAACATATTGTAAATCTTTTAAACACTACAACCCAGTGCTGTCATCAGCATGCAAACTAAAATTTATATTAAAATGTATATTTTATTTCATCATCATACACGATTAACTCTTAATCAATTGAAATATTCACATGAGGGTTTTTTGGAAACAATTTTTGTACTTTTTCCTAGAAAACAACAACAACAATAACAACACCCAATGATAAAAATCACAAAGCATGTGTTTCTATTTGTCAATTATGAATCTGAATTGAATAGTTGCTGTAGTATTTATCTGGAAACTTTCTTATCTTTCTATATCTGGCTTCATTTATTTATGTTATCCATTTGCACTCTGTATAGATGTGAGACTTAATCATCCATAATATATCATATTAATGTACTCAATGCCAACGTATACATGTACGTATCTCAAGACTCAGCTATACCATTCTTGGCCATATACCCAAAGGACAGTCCATCCTACCACAGGAACACTTGCACAGTCATGTTCCTTGAGGCTTTATTGATAATAACCAGAAACTGGAAAATCCTAGATATCCCCAGCAGAAGATTAGATAAAGAAAATGTAGTACATTTACAATGGAATATTATTCAGCTGTTAGAAAAATTATATCATGAAATTTTCAGTCAAATGGATAGAACTAGAAAAAAAATCATCTTGAGTGAGGTGGCACAGACCCAGAAAGACAAATGTGGCATGCATTCATGTATAAGTGGATATTAACTGTTAAGTCAATTATAACCAAACTAAAATCCTTAGATCCAGAGAGATGAGGTAAAGAGGAGGGGCTCTTAAGGATCATCTATGAATCTCCCTGGGAAGCTAAAAGAGAATAGATGCAGGTAGACAGTGGTGGGTGGGGATGGGAGTGAGAGGGAACAGGTAGGGGGGAGATGGATGGATGGATGGAGAGAGAGAGAGACCTGGAAAGACGGATGGAATTGGGGTAGGCGTGGAGCAGCACAGGTTACAACAGTGTGTAAACCTAGTGCCTTGGAAACTACCTGGAGTTTATAAAGGTGATTTTTTAAATAAGGATTCCTAATAACAGGGATACCAAATCCCAACTGTCAATCTCATAGCCAAGCAAGGCTTTTAGTGAATGGACAGAATTGCATTTAATTGAGTTCCAAGGGAGTCCCATGGAAATCCCCAAGCAACCCAAGCAAAGACTAAGAACAAGGGTTGTCCTACACAAACTGACAATGAAGCCGAATTGCCTAGGGCAAAATCCACACAACCCACTGAACATGGCAAAGTCAAGCTGGGGCCTACAAAGGATCCTTCTCCGCTAAGTTCAAGTCTCTTTGGTGCAGAAAAGTACTTTGCAGGTTATTAAAAGAGAAACATGGACACCAACTTAGCCACAAAACTTTGACTTGCTAGTTTCCCTGCCTTAAAAATATCCTAGGACGAAGGTGACACAGAACTTGTGGAAGTAGGCAACCAGTGTCTGATTTGACTTAAAGTCCATTCCACAAAAAGCAACCCACACCTGATAGCATTTAAGTAGCCAAGAACACGAGACTCAATAGCCCAAAGACCTGGGGTAAAACCAAAAAACAATAGTGTAAAAAAAATTAATAAATGATTCCTAATGATAGGTTGCCTCACTCTCAGTCGTTATCAGAGAGACTTCCTTTGGCAGCATATGGAACCAGTTCCAGAGATCAACATTCAGAAATTATTCAAAGAGACAGGGAGAGAGAGAGAGAGAGAGAGAGAGAGAGAGAGAGAGAGAGAGAGAGAGAGAATTAATATTGGAAGACTCTATCAAATCCTTCCCCCCAAATGCCTCCCCTCAGTCCTGAGGAAATCTTGTGGAAGAGGAGGAAGAAAGGTTGCTCCGGTTAGAGAATACGGAGGACACCAGGAAAACATGGCATTCTGAATTAACTAAGCAAGGCGCATTCAGGCTCACAGAGACTGCAGCAGCATGCATAGGACCAGTATGGGTCTACACTGGGTCCTCTGTGTATATTGCAGCTAGCAGTTTAGGACTTTTACTTTTTTTGGAACCCCTGACTATGAGAACAAGCGAGCCCCTGACTCTTTCCCCTGCTCTTACAACACTTCCCCTCCTGTTCAACTGCTGTATCCAACTTCGACAGGAACTTTTTTTGCTTCATCTTACTATATTTTACATTGTCATGTCTGGTTGTTATCTCTTCAAAAACCTGATCTTTTCTAATGAGACAAAAAGAAAGTGGATCTGGAGGTGAGGGGAGGTAGGGAGGAACTCGATGGAGTAGAGGGAGGGGTAACTATAATCAGGATATAATGTATGAAAAAAGAATCTATTTTTAATAAAAATACATGTCTATGCATACATGCAACAACATGCAAACACAACCACATGCTCACATACAAACACATGTACAAACATGCATGCATACACATTCCAAATATATTATAGATCCCTCAAAAGATCTTAGAACTCTGCCTATATTTCTCTTAGGTATTTTATATTTGAAAATAATAAAATTTTTACATTATTGAGTCCCATTTCCTATATATCATCAAAATAGAATTCAAAGCACATGGATGTGAAATCTCTTGCTTCTTGAATTTCATTCTCTTTTCTTGTACAGTCAAAAATGAGAGAGCCATCTGATTCTTATTTCTACTTGTCTCTCTCTGTTAATTTCCTAGGTTCTGTCAAGTCTACAGTGAGAAGAGTTGTGAAGGGAAAGGGTGCCTGTTTCCTGTACTCCCTTTCTATTGCCTCTGACCCCAGAATCTGTACTTGATAAAACTGTGACACTGCCCCCACCCCTGCAATGAGGATTATTGTCTTCAAGCTTAACAGATTCCCTATGAAGCTGTTTCTCTTTGACTCCAGATGTTGAAAACTATTGTCAATTTATAGTCAGCAGTGAAAGAAATGTACAGCCCAACTCACAACCACAGAGTCTGCAGATTGGCATTTTGAAACATTTACAACATTTAAAGATGGTTGGGGAAGAGTTTTGGCACCAGCATGTCTGGCAAGCAGCCCTCAAGACAAGAAGCATTTTGACCTGTATCCTACTTGACTTTCTCTATTAGAGGCAGGACGTGTGAGAGAAACAGGAAATCTGTGCAGCACTTTTAAAGCAATGTGGTAAATTATAAATTAATGAGGGTTTAGTATGGGAAGGGAATAACATCTGTAGAGGAGCGGATTTCATAACAAGAAGGAAAAAGGTTTCCCTTAATAAAACATAACCTTTCTGCATGCCCAATCAATTCTCAATTAGTCACAGCATAGAGTTTGTCCACCACTGTCGGTCAAAGTTATCTCAATTGACTGCTTCCCTCCCACGCTGTTCTGAGTGTCTCCTCTTACCCAGGATGCTTCTTGAGTTGTGTTCTGAAGTATTTCTTGTGAAACTTCCCTCTATCAGAAAACCCATTAAAACATGCCTATGGCGTTTCTTCCTGGCAAGCTTTTACCCCCACAGGTTGCTGTTCTTTTTTTGTCCAAGCCCAGTGATCAATTAGAACATTGTATAAGCCAGAGGAGAACATCTAAGAGGAGAAATTTCCCTACGAAGTTATGTTAACCTATTTTTTTCTGCACAGCTCTCAATAGTCATACAACAGTGTAGATACCCCCCCCCATTTTTTACTTTCAAACACAATTCAGGGGAATTTGTGTTGTGCTTTTTAACATTCAATAATTACAAACTGAGACCTTATTATGCATAGAACATTTACAAAACAAAATAGAGCAGAGGAAGTAACCGTCTCTCCTGTAGCTTCTGAGAGAATTGTAAGGTAAAGTAAAAGACAGTTTTACCACTAACCAGCACTCTGGCTTATATCATCATCTAAGCCACTGATGTAAAGCAAGCAGCAAATCATTTAATAACCTCTTCAGTAGATATCATTAATTTTATATCTGCTGTTCATCCCTGACATAAGATGAGCAAGATGATACCCATTCTGACCAGTCTCCTAGGTAACTTACAAGTACCATGGTTTAATAGTACGTAAGCAGAGAAGGCATGTCTATCTGAGCAATATTCTCTGAGAGGCTATGTGATCTCCAGATAAAGAGACAGATGAATATCTTATAGCAGTGCTATGTTAGCAGTAAAATGTAGCTCGTTGGAGAGCTGAATGAGAAGACATGAGAGGACTCAAAATTAAAGAATTTCTGAGGCCTGTGAATGAGTAGTGCTGACTTTCATGGATGCAGGAAAAAAAAACATGTCCAGTATCCACTTTATCATGTATTCATCAGAACCTCAGGGACCAATGGCAGATAGTCCTAATTTTAATTTAGGTAATTTTAAAATAAGCTATACTTTGCACATCCAATCTGCATTGGAAACAAAAATGCTGAATACATAATTATCCAGACAACATACATGAAAGATGATGGATTAATTCCCCAAAGCAACATCGGATTCCAAAATACAAAACCAAAACAACCATCTAAGGCAATCCTTATTTTTGGCATGCTTAGTGGCATTTTTATATATGTACTTACTGGAATAGCATCTACCCTTGAACCACATAAGAGTACAGGACTTGGCTGGCTTTGTTTTAAACAAATGTCAGTGATTTAGCCAGTCTCACAGGTAAAATGCATGTTTTGTACTTAGGGAGTAACATAAAATTATCAGAGTTTAAAGAAATCTTAAGCTTCCTATGTCCTAACATAGATTCTCTGTTGGGTTGAAATAGCTTCTTAGACTTAGTGATGATCTGCAATCTCTCCAAATGGATTGAAATCTTTAAGTTGGAGATTTTGGAAAAGACACTGTGCAGGTTCAAATAAATGTGTGCGCACACGTGCATGTGCTTATATATGTGTATGTGTGCTTATATGTGTGTATGTGCGGGCGTGTGTATGTGTGCATGTGTGTGTGAATAAATGCACACAAGCATACACGTGCATGTGTGTGAAAATTCAGTGTTCAAAAAAGGTTATAAGGTAGCTGTAAGATATTTGTTTTTATAGTAAGTATGTCCAGCTGGTTTCTTCTACATTTTACTAGTATCCTTTCACTCATTCAAGTTATATGTATTGTTTAACTGTGATTTTCCTAAAATCCTACCAGGTTTTGGAGATATGTAAATAGATGCCATACAGCTGCTGTCATTAAAATTTCAAAATGGTTCAACAAATGTTCCTGGTATGAGGGATAAGTATGGTGATACTGACATGACTCAATTGGTCGTATGCGAGAGAAGAAGCTCCAGACATCATCTTTCAGGAATGTGTAAGAAGATTCTGAGTGGTGGGGCCTGGGGGCAATGCAGGAGGAATGGATAGTGTGTGAGGGTGAGAAGACGCGCGGCACAGGGAGAGTACCAGTCCTGATTTGTGCACCTCTGAATACAAAGCTTTGCAGCCACCACAGCACCCTTCTCATCGGGCCACTGGTCATATGTACCTTCTCCCAACATATTTATCACATATGTTAGCATATATTCGATCGCCCATATCCTATCCCACCGTATCATCTTATCCCACGCATATCAATTTTACTTTAATATATTTATGTAGAACCACAGGGGCAATAGAGAAATAAGTCCAGGAAACTTGTGTTCAGTTGCTTGGTAGCTCTTATTCAGATTTGAATAAACAATCATTACAAATGTGTGATAATGCTCTTGTCAGAAATGCATAGAATATGTTATGAAAGGAAGA
Organism: Rhynchomys soricoides; assembly: GCA_019843965.1. Classification (NCBI taxonomy): domain Eukaryota; kingdom Metazoa; phylum Chordata; class Mammalia; order Rodentia; family Muridae; genus Rhynchomys; species Rhynchomys soricoides. The sequence goes on along the minus strand of JADRCH010000239.1, from coordinate 3,233,414 downwards.
TTGTACCTAATACATTGAAATTATTTTTAAAGTTCAATTTAGTAAATAACATCATAGTGACAGTTTGCATCTTGTTGACAGTTCGTAACACTGTAAGCCATTCTACTCAATGTATGTGCATACTTGTTTGTAATTTGACCATTTCTGCATTGGATTTTCATATTTTAAACTAGTATCTCTATTAACTATTTCTTTATATGAATGAAACTTTGGAACAATCTCAATATCCCTATTATAGGCCTCATAAATAGCACTTTACACTGATTTACTGTGCATACACATCATCATCCCTTTGTGTTTGTGTTGTTGTGGTGGACTTTGGCCTTTATTTTAATAGCTGAATGTAATAGCATTAAACCATGATATCAGGAGCTAATAAAGTTATGACTTATATCCAGGGTATATTTCATATTCAGATAGCCTACAAGAAGCTAAGCACTCATAGGACTTGTTCTGTAACTACTGATGGCATTAGGGGAGCATTAAATGGCCCCCAGACGCAGTAAATGCATAGATCACAGGTTTCTTCAGAGACAGGGGTTTGTATCACACTTCACTCGCTAATGAGTGCAGGGTCACAAATTGGCCTCCGTTCAATCAGGGGTATGTTTTAAATTCCTCATCTGGAAAATCAGGAGAAAACACCCTGCTTAATAAAAAGTTGTGTACCGCCTTGAGGTATCCAAGCAGAGACAATCTCCCTTTGCCGCTTTGTTTCTTCTATTTCTCATTAGTTTCAACCCATTAAAATTTTCTGACAAATGTAAATCCTATAAGGCTGATTGGTTTGATTAACCTGATAAAGAAAACAGAAGCCATCTACTTATCAACCTTCACCTGACATTGACATAAAGTCTTTTTGTGGCACAGTTCCTGGGTTTTGTCATTTGAGGCAGGGCGAGAAACTGCTGTGAGGATGGATAAGGTTGCAGAGCAACAGATTAATTAAGCAGCCCAGGAATGATATTGAAAGGCAACTGATTAATTGAACATTGAAGCCATCTAATCAAATAGCAGACACAATAAATATGTTTCTTCAGAGATAAATTATGCACTGATTAGCATATTCATTTATACACTTGAGTTAACTCCTCATGTGCTTTTAGTTCTGCCTGGCTGGAAATAGCCACCAGCTATAGATTCTCTTTCAAGACATTCTAGACATGTCTGGAGAGCACGCCTGTCTACTTTTCAAGAACTGAACAGAACATTTCTTACATGCGCAAACAGTCTGTTCTCAAGTTCTCAAACAGTTGAAGAAATCTTCCAAATGGATACTGCTGAAGTCAAGCAGAGCATGGAAGACTAATAATGAAAAGAGGTCATCAAGCTCTTTTATGTACATAGAATTGAGAGGGAGAGAGAAAGAGAGAGAGAGAGAGAGAGAGAGAGAGAAACAGAGAAAGAGAGAGAGAGAGACACAGAGAGACACAGAGAGACACAGATAAAGGCAAACAAAGACAGACAGACAGAGAGACAGACAGACACAGTAGGCAGACAAACACAGGAAGGCAGACAGACAGAAAGAGACACAAGCATACAGACACAGGCAGGCAGGCAGACAAAGAGAGGCAGAGCAGCTACTGATGAACCTACCAAGACTAAGGAACCCGGAAGATAGTCATATGTACAAATATATGTCTTGTAGCATGAACCACGGCCTTTGGAAGTTTATTCAGTGTGAGCTTGCAGAGACAGAAGAAACAACATTGTAAGTATGAAGTTTCAGTAACACAAAGGTTAGATTTTAAATGTCAGAGCTTCCAAGCAGAAAGAATCTAAATCCAGAATCTAAAGTAGTTCCCTCTCTGGAACTGTCTTCCCTTTCACCTAAACTGAAGCCCTCCCCCATTTTTAACACAAGGCCATTGCCACAGCTGTGCAGCAGGATGAATAGCAAGAGCCTGCCCGCTGTGCTTGCGGGTGCTCATCCTCAAAGGGGGGCTGTCACCCTCTTGTCCAGAGATGAATTCCCTGCCAGCTTGCAGAAGCATAACTTCTTGGGGGAAGGGCATAAAATCCCAGAGATAAGAAATCTTGTCTTGTCTACCCCATAGTCCTGGCAGCTTCTAGTCTTAATGGAGAGTCAAAACTGGATTCCTGTCAGAAACTCTCTTATAGAAACTCCAGCTTTACCTATGGGAGAGCTCTCTGGGAGACAGGGTCGGTGAATGCCTCTCAGCCACTGGTATCGTGTGGAAAACAGGATGAAGCCATGGTTACTCAGCATTCTAAGCTGGAGTTGACAAAAGGGCTCCATCACGTGTAGAGACAAGATATTATAGTGCTGTTAGTGGGGAAGGATTTAGAAGATTAAGGGCTTTGCTAGAAATGAAAAAATGCAAGGGACCTTTTTATTTATATAGGAAATTGTATCTTTTGTTAGTTTAAAGGTATTCAAAACAGGCACTAACCAGTCAATGACGCTCTTCTTCATTACACACTTTATTGCTGCTACGACGTTAGCAATTCAAGCAATGGACTTCACTGTGACACATTCATGTCTGTACCATATGTACTTTGCTCCTTTTCATATCCTTTATCCTTTCTTGTCTTTTAAGAAATATTTATCTTTAGGGTTTTGTAAATGGTGTAAATAGGTAAAATCTATACATAAAAATTATTCTAAATTGATCAAAGGAAGACATTAAGTAAGAATGAAATGATCTTATGATTTTTACAGTCATAGTTAGGTTAGCTTCCAGTAAACTTTAGATAACTAAAAATTAATTTTTTTTTTTAAAAAAAATCAGGATAACATACTGTTAGACTACAATCCTAACTTCATTTCTTTGTTGTTTTTAAGATTTTTGGGGATTATAATATAATTACATAAATGTACTCTTTCGATTCATTCCTCTCCCCAAATCCTCTCAGCCACCATATTCCCATTCTTGTTCAAATTCGTCTCCTCTTTTTCTTTAATTATTGTTATATTTTTGTTTAGTTGGATGGATCAGTGGTGTTTTTTTTATTAAAAGAGTTTATGGCTTAAAAATACAGTTATGAAAATTAAAGATAAGGATTCAAATGCAGAAGTTGCATTTAAAACATAATTAACAGAACTACCAAACATCTAGTGTCTTCTTTCTCATATATTTGACACATTTCTTAGGACATTAAAAAAATAAGAGAGTGCTGCCTTGCATTCCTTTGGCTTTCTTTTTTAAATGTAAAGATAGCCAGAAGGAATACTGGCCCTTCTACTGGCAAACACCAGCATTGTTGGTTAGCACAAGCGAAGAAGTTTTCAAAAACATGCTAAAGTTTTCACAATTATATTAACAAAAAGCACAAGCATGAATGTAACTCTCCTTATAGGTATCTTGTCTTCAAAAAGTATAGTCTTAAAATTGTGAAACACTCTTTTGCACCAAAAGTATTTTTTTTTATAGCATTGCCCTATTAGATAACCTTTGTAGATTTAAAAGAGAAAATATCGTTGTGTATGTTAGTTTATCAACATTCACAGGACCTGAGTAATCAGAAAATACATGATGCCTGGATTCCATTGATGATCTCAGTCCGATTTCTTCCATTTCTTTCATTGTTATTACTCTTTGAGCACATTATGATACAATCAGGCTGAGGACATTTGAGATTTAGCCTTAGAGCCTACAGGCTGCAGTAGTAAGAGACATTCATTTAGATAAATAGGACATACATTATATATGGCTTAAATTGGTGATTGTCTCTTGTATGTACATGGGATGTAGAAGTCATTACACATTTACATTATCATAGACCGATATGTATGGGATTTCTTTCAAGGGACATTTTGGATATTACCAAATGTAAGGTAACTTCATATTCATTGAGGGAATGCATGTTGGCCTTATGATTTATGATGATTTAAATCTGCAGGAGGGATTGCTAGGAGGTTTCTTATCTTAAACAATATACCAGAGTTAGGAGATAAAGAACCCAGGACACAAGTGCTTTTTAAAGGTCTGTCTAAAACTTAAATAAGTAAGGTAACAGGTGTTTAGGTTTAATTGGAAACTTTTTTTTTTTTTTTTCAGAATTGAAGGATTTGGGGAGGAAGTGGGAGGGACAGGGTGACTTTTGAGCTCTTTATGCATCACATCTATATTTGGTAAATATTTTTGCACATTTACAGAAGTAATCACTGTGTTTTATAACAAATAAAGTGAATGTAATGCAAAAGGAAACACAAGTGACACTTCATGCTGTATGGTGGATGTTTCATGCTATTCTGTCAAATCTTTAAAAGGTCTTTTCAGAAACTAAAGATGCTTCTGTTTTGTTTGAAAGGTATCACATGGGCATAGCACAGAGGCTGTGTTATGAAAATTACCTAGGTTGGTTTTATGTTCTACATCTGTTGGCATTGTGACAGAAGTCCTTAAACTTCAATGTGGATTGAAAGAAAGCTGGTATTACAGGAATATTTGATTTATCTCTTCAATACCATGAAAGTAAGAGTTTTGAATTTAGTTCAAAGAATGAAAACTATAACTGGCCTGATTTAAGAGTAAGCTTGTCAGCAAATGTATGAACAAACCCATTGGAAGCCTGTCTCTGCCTTTGAAACAGCAAAGAGCTTTTGTAATAGAGTGGCCCACTGCTTAAGACAGAAGGCTGTGTACCCTTGTCCTATCATCATTTCAAAAGCAGCTGTATTCATCAGGTGACATTTTCTTTATTGAAAATATCTATTTTTAAAACTGCAGATAGATTTTTATTAATGAATAATTAGATCTTATTGTAGACCTGTTATTGTTATTCAATATCTTTCAAATAGCTACATTTTAAGCCAATGATTCTCCATGTGTTTCGGCTTTTAGGAAACTCACTTGAACAGTCACTCCACAGACCCCTGCACATCAGAAAGTATGTTTTTCTTATAGTAGAAATGAAGAGCCAGAATAAAAGCCTTCTGGGAAAACTTGCTGAGGTAGAAACACAGCTATAAAAAATTTCCTTCAATATGTGCTTGTCCTCATGTGCAAATTGGTATATAAATGGATATATCTTAATTTCATTTTCTAAACAGTACATAAAACATTCTAATTTTATGTATGGTATTGGAGGATGTTACACTGAGAAAAGGAATAAAAATTATTTTAAAGTGGAAAGAATCCACTTGTATTAAGCTGCAATTTCTCTTTTACGTAATGATATATTTGACATTTGGGTGTTTTCAGACAGGACCTCACAGTAGAGCTCAGGCTGCTCTGAATTCACAGCAAATCTGCTGGGTCCTCCCCAGTGGTGGTTACAGGTACGACATACTAAGTCTGGTTTAACAATGTTCTGATACATTGGATGTCTCTTCCAATATGAGGACATAATTTGTTCATTTTTCTAGAATTATTGTTCTAAAAAACAAACTATTTTTTTCAAAAACTTCTTCTCACCACCCTCCTTGACTATGCTAAGCAACACAGAAAAAATATTGTCATTAATGTGTAAAAATCTAGTTACCCAGCATCTTGCAACACTTTAATATATTTAAAAAAGCATTTAAGTTTATTCTACTTAAGACAAAGAGTCTCTAAGAGAAAAATGTTTCCTGAAGGCTCCCATCTGTATCTATGAAATAGAACAAGGTAGAAACCCCAAGAGAGAGCACTTCCAGCTGGATTCTAACCTCATATAATAATATAAAATCATAAGCAGTATTAAATTCAGCACCAGCCTACTTAACAATTTTTTTAAATCATCCTTCCCAAGATATTCACAAACACAGAGAGAAAAAATATATAATGATGATGTCAAACATGGTTTGTTAATTTTGTTTTCATTCTTGAAAATAAATACTAAACTGTATTACTCCAAAGGTAATACCACCCTGAAAGTCAACACCCACTGAATAAATGCATCCATCCTCAGGGCAACCCCTTTGAAACAATAGAGCATTCACGCAGACATTTCAGAACAACCAGACTTTTAAAATGACTAATTTGATTAGTTCATTATTTTACAGGCATATTTCCTAATGAGATGTGCTATGTATTTCTTCTATGAAATATATAGAAAAGATTGGAGCATACTGAGAAGGGAACATGTTTGAGAGATGACTAACTTGTTTGGAAAGAGCAGGCAGGAGGAGGTGAGCTGTGAGGGGGTGGAATACCATTCCTCTTATTGATCCCAGGATGTATGAGAGGCAACAAGGTGAAGATGCAGAGCTGAGGTCAGCTGTACCTTTAAAAGTATCTTCACACAGTGCAGAAGAACTACTTCCTGCCCGTGGATTGCTACCTATTTGTAAGGCCTTTCTCTTTCAATTGATTAAAAGCAAAGGGAAGTTGACAGGGAACTACTGAGCTATACATAATGAATTGGGTGGCCATGAGTAGCAATACTCTGCGATCTTTTAGTTAACTGAGTTTTGCTAAGATACGAATAAACAGAAAACCAAGTGAGTACCTAGCCTAGAGCTAAGGAAATACAAAAACAAAACAAACAAACAAACAAACAAAAAACCCTTACAAAAGATTGTGATATGTGAACTTAAAGATTCCTTTCCAATGTGTCCAGTGGTCAGAGTGTCATGAATCTTTTGCAAATGTTTCAATGATCTTTGTACCTCTGCTCATAATCAAATGAATATGATTGAGGCATAGAGCCAAGTCAAAAATCCAGACCTTGTTATTTCACATTAACTCAAACAAAACAATTTGTAGTGCATATTCTTGAAAAGGTTAAAAATACCATAGGCACCAAGAGAAATGTCTTTCCTCTTGGCTGCTTTCTCCTCTACCTTCCCCTTCCTTTCTTGTTCGAATGCATGGTTGACCGTTTCTATTCTCTCAACCAGATTCATTAACACATACAGGACTAGGACATCGAAGAAAATTCACATCTAACCTCCACAATATGGAAACAGTTACCATACACACACACACACACACACACACACACACACACACACACACTACCCCCACCCTACACAAAAAGGGCATAGGTAATTAAGAAGCAAACCAATTTGATTATCTGATGGAGGTGATTTACTACAAGAGTGAATTGACTTAACTCTCTCTGCTTTTAAGAGAGGCTTATTAGCATGACCAGACCCAGACCTTGATTAGTAACTGGAGATGCGGGGCTGGTGCTCTTTGCTAACATCTTCCCCAGGGCATCCTAGAGATAAAAGGCAGAGACTCCACCCTTTGAAGGTTGCCAGGAATGGCACCAACTTTGCTTTTAACTGAAAGTTTCCAGTCTGGTGCTCTTGAGATACAGTCTCTGTCCAGGGGCATTTCTTTTCAGCCTTTGAGAATCTAAAGCTTGGGTTTATTTTTCTCAAAACACAACTTGCAGTCTACTCTAGCAGCTCTCTAAAATGTAAGCAAAATCAAAACAAGCCAGGAGACCTCATCTGTGCAACTCTTGATTGGACAGTAGACAACTTGTTCTTCAACTTCAGGTTGATCAAGGTCTTGTTTATTTCTCCCGTCTCAGGTACTCTTATTGGGGCAGGGAATGGGGGGGGGGGGGGGGGCTCTACTCCTGATTTTTTTTTTTTTTTTTTGATCTGTCAATCTCTCATTTCACACAGTGGTTATGGATTTTATTTCCCCTTCTTAGTCATCCCACTGAGCTTCTCCACTTTTGTGTTTATTTCTTTTTGTTCCCTGAAGAGTGTTATTAATCTCATCAACTTTATCTTCGTTGACTAATGTAGTTCTTGCATATATCAAGCCGCTTTAACATACTGCTGAGTAGATAATGAAAAACTGACAATTTCCTACAGGTCAAAAATTATAATATTTTGAGATTAAAAAGTACCTAACACAGGACCATACCTTTATATGACTTTGAATATAAGATGACTAGTCATAAACCATAATCAAATATATAATATCCAAAAATAAATGTATTAGCTAATAAAAAATTCATAAAGTTTTACTGAAACTTCAACAAAATCCTGAAAATCATCTCTGAGGCATCAATTTTATGTTGACAACTACTGGAATAGAAACTTTTAAGTAAATTTCTACATAAGTACAAATAAAACCAATGGGCAGACTTTAGTCATTCATGAATTTCATTCATTAAACATTGTCTCCTGTGTTTAAAGTGTCAGTAAGCTCATAATTAAGAAATTATTTTTATATATTTTCCCTTATGAGACAATTTGTCAACATTTTAAACCGAGTAGTATGCTTCATTTGTTATATCGAACTCTGTATCTATAGCTGAGCAGAGGAAAATACTATCATTATTATAATTGTCATGCTACAAGTTGGACATTTTCAATAAAGGTATTGATTCACATTCTGAATTAAATCAGTAATGTCTTGACAGAAAAGAAATAACACACATATTTAAAGATTATTCATTAGATTATTTATGGTAAAGATTTGAAAATGAAATTTAAGAGGTAATGAAAAAAAATGTTTTCAAAGTACTAAATAACCACAGAGGCATATTTTTAGAAAATTTCAAAAATATATCGGTGTATAGCCATACCCGCTGATAGCCAGAAGGTTTCTCAAAATAAATAAAGAAGCAAACACACTAATGTATGCTCAGCAGTCGTATTACTAGGTATTTATTCAAAACAAACATAAACAATCTGGCTACCAAATATATCATAGCACTGTTAGTAAGACATAAGCTGTAGAATCAGCCTAAAGGTCCAACGGTGGATGAGTAGACAAAGAGAAGAGCCATAGCCAACAAAGGTTTAAATCCTTTTATCTGGCACAAATGGATGCTCATAGGCATCGTTGTGTTAAGTGAAACAATGCAGTTACAGAAAAGGAGCCAGGTACTTTCATGTACAATCTACACAATGCTCTCCTCAAAGAAGTTGAAGGTAGAACTAGGTTACCAGATGATAGGGAAAGTAGATGGGAGGAGGGACCAGAGAGGTCTATCATGAAATACAATATTATAGTAAAATACAGGTAATAAATTCAGTCATTATGTCACACAGTAGGGTGAGAAGGATTAATAATCATTGCATTCTCAAAATAGCAGAATGAGGACTCTGAATGTCTTCTACACAACAAAGAGCAAATATTAAGATAATATACTGGCTACTATGCTGTTTCATTATGCAACAGATATATGACTATGAATATCTAGATATATGAATCTACACATCACATTGTACCCTACAAATACATACGATTACTGTGGGTCAGTCAAAAATATTTTTAAAGATTACTAAAACACAATTATTGAATTTTCATGTTAAACTTTCAGGTTGAAAAACAAAATGAGATTGACTTTCACCTATATATTTATTCCCTTTTTTAAAAAATTAATTAGAAAAAAGTAATGTGGAAAAGATAAACTAATCTAAATTTTTAATTATCTGACACTCATTAACAATTAGCCATGGAAACTTAGACTTCAATTTACATCTTTAACGTATGAAGTCATAATTCCTGATACGCATTCTGTGGTGATGACTAGTCAAAACAGAAAAAGTAAAAACAAAATTGACAAAAAGAGAGAAGGTTAGAGTCTACAATGATTGCTGGGGATTTTCCTGTATTTTTATTTAATACAATCTCAAAATCAAGGAGAATTGTTGGGAGACACAAACATATGGACGATATGTGCTAGGTTGTGTCTAACAAACACATAGGCCAAGGCATAGCTGTGCAATGGCCATTGTATATAAAGTTTTGCAATTGTGGATTTTGTGACAACTGAGACATTTTAGAAAAACATTGCATCTGTACTGAAAATGAATGACCTGTGTTATTGTCATTATTCCCTAAGCAGTGAACAGCTATTTACATAGCATTTCATTGTATTAAATACTATAAGTAAGACAGATATTATTTTCCCTGGACAGGTTGTGCACATGTCATGTCATTTTACGTAAGGAACGTAACCATCCATGGATTTTGGCATTCAAGTTGAAAGCCTTTTATAACTAACTCCCTTGAAATACTGAGAAATGACTCTCTATATTACTTGAGAAAAATAAATTATGCATCAGAATGGTTTTAATATGTACTAGCCAGACTTTTGATGATTCTCATATATTAAAATTGGAATGTATCCATCACATTTCCCCCACATTTTGGTCAAAGATCAATAAGGTCAGGGAAAAAATATAGGAAGTTCTGCAGAAGTCTGTTCTCCTGAAACAACTTTTTTGTCCTGAGGGCTAGCTGAGAAGACTCCCTCAGAAATCGAAAATGGGCCACAGAAATGATTCCTTCTGCCTGGGTTGAGTTTCTTCTGTCCTGAACACTTGCTTCCTGCTCTCACTGTGCCTGATCTCTGCTCCACTTTCACTCTTTAGAACACAGGAACCTCAGAATTCCATGCTAAGCCTAAATTCTTCACATACTCAGCTTCCATTCATTGGTATTACTTTCTTCCCAACAGAATCAGAAGCTGTTTTAAGATTGAACTATGTTTTATCTCCATAGTGGTAATTATAATTTATCGAGCACTTACACAGCATGAACATTAGATATGGTTTTCTATACATGAAAAAAGATATCACTTATAAGGTGTTTGTTAGGTGTCTTATTTTATTTATGCTTTATTTTATGGATAGCAAACTACAGTATATTTTAATTCGATAAGCCATCAAAAAATATAATTGTCCCACCAGAGATTTCAGTCCAAACTGAACTATTACAAGTAATAATTACAACAAATCCATAATATTTGTTTATAATTTAAATAAAATATGAAGTCTACATACAGTCCTAGGTTGAAATAATGATTATAAAATTATTGGTTTCTAATGACCGTGAAATTGAGATTGTTGTCCTTTATCCTAATGCCAGTCCTGGCCTTAGGTGCCAGCAAGTGAAGAGACATTTATTCCCTTTTAACCTTGAACAGGTAACTGTGATGACTCTCCAAGTTCTTCACTTAGGCAATGAGAGCAAAGTTAATGGCCACTTTGCAATTACTATATATACCAGTTCTCATTCCTTGCTTCACCATAATATGCAATTATTTCAGTAAGATTTTATACATTGTCATCACCTATATCTTTGCTCAGATGAATCATTTATCAAAGGAAGAAGTACTTGAATTTCTTTTTTTCTTTTCAACACTAGTAACATCTGAGATAATATTCAAGTAGAATTTCAAATAATAATAATACATTATATATTATAAAGAATATATGTATATAATACTAAAATCCACAGTCATGTGAGAACTATATTTAAAATAAAAATATAACTATATTTAAAATAAAATAATTTATATTATTTTCAAGTTATGTGTATGTGTATGGCTATGTGTATACTGTGCAGATATCTATGAAGGACAAAGGTAGCAAAGCCCCTTATTAGCTGCCTGATGTGGGTGGTGGAAACTGAACTTGAATTGTAAGGGGAGTAAGCATTATTAACCACTGAGCCATGTATTCATCCTCAACTGTCATGATATCAATCCCTAAGGAAGACATTTTCTTTTTAGGATTTACATATTTTACATATTAAATTTTCCCTCATAAAAACTGCATACACATGCTATTGAATTTGCAGAAATTCGCTGTACTTTTCTGAATAACTTTTAATGTGTCATTAACAGTAAAACAAGAGGCTGCATGTCTCTTTGATACAAAGATAAGTAAAATGCCGAGATGTTATTATAACGTTGGAAGCTAATTATATCAGAAATTGTGAAAGTTATGAAATCTCATATGTGTTAAATTAATCATAAACCATTGTAACTCTATAAAAATGAAAGATTCTCTATCAAGTTCTAAAGTAAAAGATATTTAGTTGCAACATGAAACTCATACCTTTAGGCCAGTGGTTCCCAACCTTCCTAATGCTGTGACTCTTTAATACAATTCTTCATGATGTAGTGACTCCCAAACATAAGATTATTTTTGTTGCTATATCATAGTTATAATTTTGCTAATGTTATGGAGCATAATATAAATATCTGTGTTTTCTGCTGGTCTTAGGATACATCTATAAAAAAAAATTGTTCAACCCACCCCCCAAGGGGGTTTGTGACCCATAGGTTGAGAATCATTGCTTTACTGGGAAGACTGCTTATTTTAAAAATGGCAAGTATACTTTTAACCATGGCATACAGATGACTTTACATTGTATGAAGGAATGGGAGGCACGTTTATTTACTAACCAATTTTAAGTTTAGACCATACCTTCTCTTTTAAAATTATATGTGCATGGATTTAAAAATAATTGTTTTAAAGATGCATTTTCCTACTATAATATCTGAGCAGTTAGGAGTTGATTCAGATACATACCTGTAAAAATAAGTTGCTTTGGCTTTGCAGAGTATACTTAAAGAATGCTAATTTATATTTGTCTGCAATTTGAAAATACTCTTCTAGCATTGTATGGATTTTTAGGGCATATGTAGAAAACATCTTCTTTATGTTAATTTATATACCTTTTCCTCCCCTAGAGGAAAAATGCAAAATGAGATTTCCAAAGAGCTTATTATCCTAGGAAGGTAGTAAACCTATTAAGAGAGCAGTTCCTAAAATTTTATAGCTAATCAGAGGGTCTACCAACTGTGGTACAAGGCTCATCAAATATACATGAGTTAGTCAAAGTGTCTTTGACCAGTAAAGCTTCCTATCTTTTTAACCACCATGGATCAATTGCTTTAACATTTAAGAAACAGCTAGAACTTCTTTCACAAAGAACTCAAAGATTTTTTAAAATTGTTTTATTTTTATTCACTCGGAGAAGCAGAAAAATTATTTCTGTCTAGGTACTAACAAGATCACTAAGGAATCCTCTTTTTCAAATGTTCTGGCCGTGGGGACTGTGAAGTACTGTGAGGTGGTGGAGGAGTAGGTGGATAAAGAGAATAAAAACCAATTTTATCTGTGCCACAAAGTCATATTATTCTCATAGAAACATTTAGTATTCAAGAAAGTGAGAAAGGGTTTCTAAAGAACAGCTGAAGAAATCTTTAAAAGGCATACAAGAAATCATCATGTTCCTGATGAAATTCAAAGATTGATAATCTATATTGTAAGGGTTTTAAAATTCTATAACTATACCCTTAGAGATTTGGTGTCTAATATAGACAATATTTAGCTGTAAGAGGTTTTTTTTTTAAAATCTCTAGTACTTTAATACATGCTTCTCTTGGTTAAGGTTTTACTCTGTGAACAGACACCATGACCAAGGAAACTCTAATAAGGACAACATTTAATTGGGGCTGGCTTACAGGTTCAGAGATCCAGTCCATTATTATCAAGGTGGGTACAAGGCAGCATCCAGGCAGGCATGGTGCAGGAGGAGCTGAGAGTTCTACATCTTCATCTGAAGGCTGCTAATAAAATACTGGCCTCCAGACAGCTAGGATTAGTGTCTTAAAGCCCACCCCTACAGTCACACACTTACTCCAACAAGGCCATACTTCCAAATAGTGCCACTCCCTGTGCCTAGCATACTTAAACCATGACAATGCTGAAAAATATTTTTGCTACAAGTCAAAAATAAAATAATCTAGCAAAGCCAGCTTCCAGGTGAATGTAAATCTAATAATTCACATACCATAAATAGTGCATGGATATAGCCAGGATTCTGCTTTTCCCAGCCCAGTAAACTATGTGAGGACAAGAGTTTTGCCTATGTATGACATCTATATCCTTAGTACATTGGACAATAGGAACACTCAAAATATGTTAAGAGCATAGTGCTTCTAAATATGTATACATATGAGTAATACCAAACGGACTTAGTAGATTTATATGGGGAGAAAGGAGGGAGACAGGGAGAGAGAGAGAGAGAGAGAGAGAGAGAGAGAGAGAGAGAGAGACTGAGAGAGACAAAGAGAAACAGAGAGAGTCAAAAATAATTAAGATGAAGTAAATAATTTGAGAGGAAATCTGGGAGCATAGCAGGAGTTGGAGGCGGAGAAGAAAGGGTTAAAATAGTACAAAATAAAGAACTTGTGTTTGAATTCTAAAAAAATTAAAGTAAAAAAGAGGAATGAATAGTTCTCCATTTTTTGATATTTTTTTTCTTCTTCCCCCTAGGAATGGGTTACCTATAACTAGTGCCACCCCAGCAGTCACTGTTGGGATCAGAAGTCTAGCACAGTTTCTTCCTAATATTCAACCTGTGCAGTTCAGGGTGGGTACCATATTGGTATCCTCTAGATCTGCTAACTCCAGAGGAAAGTCCATCATGCAAAATGACATGTTGCTGTCCATGTGGGCACATTTTGTTCCATCCCAGCAGATGGGTGGAGAATTCCTTATTGTAACTGTTAAAAAAGAGGCTTACATAAAGTTGCTTATATAAAGTTGCTTACATTGCTCACATCAAGTTGCCCAGTGGGATTTTTATTCTGCGTGACCCTCTAAAACATCATGGAAAAGTGCACTGTTCAGGTAAAGGAAAATCTAGCCAGATGGCGGCAAGCAATCCACTTTGCCATCTGACAAGCTCTATTCTAGGGTATGGCCTTTCTCATCATTATTTTGAAGTTACGTGACCCAATAAATTTCATCTTTCAGTGTGTGCATGGGTATAAACACACACACACACACACACACACACACACACGTAGATGCACAGAAACCAAACCAAACAAAACCTAGTCAAATATTTGATTTTCTTGGTTTATATTAAAAAAAAATTGACTGGTCAAGTTACTTTTATATTTGTTACACTACTACTACTACTACTACTACTACTACTACTACTACTACTACTTTATACTCAGGTTTGAAATAGAGTTCTCCTATTTAACAATCCATCTAAGCAGTACATCTTCCAATACTTCTTTGTCTGATAATTTTGACCCTCTGTACAATAATCAATAGCAGGCCAGTGTTGAGGAAATAACAGTAGGCATGGTTTGTTCTCAGATGACCTGCATCATTTCTGTCCTTTTCATTTACTCAGGTTAAATTTCAGAGAAAGGAAGAGCATTCGTTTTCTTGCCCATAACTTTGGATGGTATTTTTGTCTAGTTAATTCAGTGTTGCTGACTGTGGCAGTGAGGTAAGTTACAGTCAAGCCTTAGTTTGTTTGACCAATAGAAGAAAACCACAGACATGTTTTAGGAAGGAAAGAACCATGAATTCCACAAAGAGTTTGAATGTACTCATTCATTCCTGCATTTTACAACTAAAAACAGTGAAGGGATAGGTTGATCCAGTGTCAAGATAAGTGGCAAAGGAAAGTACTAACGTGACAAGGGACATTGTAACTTTTATTAGTTCCCATATGCTGCTTCTTACAGAGGTGTTTTTAAATCACAGACAAAAGAATTTTAAAACACAATTGGATCTTAGATTTCTAGTCACATGTGGAAAACCAATTTAGTTTCTCCATCCCTGTGATAATGCGTGAGCAGAGTGGCAAGGAATTTTAAAGTGTGCTGCACTAAATAAGAGCTGGCTAAACAGTGGATTCATTAGCACCCTCAAAATCCAATATAAACTTAATCCAAGAGTTAAGTCATAAACAGCTTCATTTCTGTAGAATTAGTTATCTTTTAGGTTGATGGAACATAATTTATCTAATGCTTCTTCGGTGTCCTGACAAATTTAATTTATCCCTCCTCACTGGTAAGAACAGGTCTATGAATTACATTAGTAATTGCCCAAGAGGATTAAAAGGCCAATGTAGAATATATTTGCATATATTAATATATGAAATTTTTACTGAGGTAACCTAAAGTCTGAGACAATATTCTCTACAATATATTTTAAAAATAAAGACAAGCTATTTTATGTTAAAGTCGAATGTAAAAGAAACAGATGTTACAAAGCCTGCTCGCTGTTAAGTGAAAGTACATTTCCTTCTAATTTATCACAAACTCTAAAGCGATAAGAGAATTAGTTAAGATGAAATGCTGTGTGTTTGAAAATTTCCCCCAAATTACACTTTGTTTTTCTCAATGTTTTTTTTCAGTTTGGTATTAATCATAAAAACAATTGGCAATTATACGGCATAGTGTGTGTCAAAAAAAAAAAAAAAGCCCCTTGAAATTTCCTGCATAAAAGACTCGATTTTAATACAATATATTATTAATTCCATGAGTATCATATAATTTAAAGAGAAACTCACTTCATGGAGAAACTAGACATGATTTAAAAGTTGATATGAATCATAAGGAATTCCTCATGTGACTGTAACTATAGTCTTATATTTAAGGGTTGTATGTCTTACAATTAAGAGCTCCCTGTGTATTTCTTTTAGAAAAAGGAAGTATTGATCTGGACTTAGTAGATCAGTAAGTATCTAATACTGGGTAGATGGAAATGAAGTACAAGCTATCTCTATTGTTCTGACTCAATCTCTTTCCTAGCAATAGACACAGAAACAATAAACGGGATCAAGTCTTAATTCTAGACCCACTCTGATGCAAAGAAACCCTGTCGCAGAGAGCCAAATGTGTGTGTTTATGTGTATATTAATCGTTATAATAATACAGATTTGTGACATTTGTTGTGCTCATATTATAGAGAGACCATTTTGGTTCTAGAATAAAAAGAGCAGCAATTGGATCATTAGATGTCCATCACACAACTTAAAGACATTGTCTATCATTCAGTTTTTATGTTATGCATAACATTTTTTGAGTTGATGAAGGGAAATCTGAACTCCGTTTAAAAGTTGAGACTTGTCCTTAGCACCAGTGCTAGAGATGAGGGAGGAATTTGGTAGGTGGATATGGTTGTAAGGAACCCACTCTGTGTAATGATCTTTTAAAGCTCTTGTGACAAGCAAATGCTGAATTATTAGTGTTTGATCGAACCAGGGAATGTGTTGATGGAAAAACTGCACAGTGAACATCTACTGACCAATTTAGCACATTTCATCTTTAAGTTTGCCATGGAGGACTGAGTCATTGTTCATAATATCCGTGACAAGCATCTTGAGTTTGTAGTGGCAGAAATTTATCTTATATTGTGGCATGGTCATTATAAGCTATAAGCACAAGTTTCCACTGTCTTTGCAAGATGAAAAGGGGGTAGATAAACTACAGTGTAATGTCCACTTTTGTGTGACCCTGTCTTGAAATACTGTGAACAGAGTTCTGCAGAATAATATACTTGAAGATATTTTTAATGTTGACATTAGTTGAGAAAATTGTATATATCAAACTAGTTAGTTAATATCTAGGTGTATTGGGCCAGGTATAGTGGCATATGCCTTTAATCTCAGCACTTGGGAGCCAGAGGCAGGCAGATCTCTTGACATTTGAGAATGGCATAATCTCCAGACAAGCCAAAGTCATACAGAGAAATCCTGTCTTTTAAAACAAAGCAGAAACAAAACCAACACAAAACAAAAACAAAAAAAACCTAGGTGTGTTAAACCTTGTAATAACAAATCAATTTGTTGGTTATCATTTGCTGTGTTCATATTATACAAGACTAATTTCATTCTAGGATGCAAAGGGCAGCAAATAGGGAAAAAATAAATAAAGAAATAGAAGTGGGTATCCCAGAAGTCAAAATATTAATAAAGAGTTTGTTGTATCCTACCCACTGTACTGTTCGGCATTTTATTAATCTTTTAATTCTCATTAAAATTTTATGAGATAGACATATTACTTCTAATGCACAGATAAAGGAACGACACAGGCTTGAGATGTTTATGAGGGAAAAAAAATCTAAACTTACTCTATAAAAGATGGAGAATTGGCATCTTTGCCAAACTTGCCTGAATCGATAGCTGCAGAGTCTTTCACTACAAACCACCACCTCAGTCATAAGCAACTTTCTAAGAGCCTTCTAGCAGACACTGTTTCATTTGGGACTGTATTTAGAATATAAAATATAAACATGAAGCAATGCTTAATTATACTTTATACATTATTTTCAGGAAAACATTTCAGTTTGAGTTATTTTACTTAAAAAAAAAACAAAAACAAAAACAAAACAAAACAAAACACATTTGTATAAGCCTGAATTCTTATAGGCATCACTCAAACTCTAAAACATCTGTTTTGCAAGCTGTATTCTCTGCAATCGTTCATAATTCTATTTGGAAAAGCATTTCCCTGGAGAGCGTTCTGTATACAAGAGTCTCCTCTTTACTGAATATTCACTGAGATTTTCCTGTGTCTCATTCTAGTCTAAAAGCACATGAGATGATGCATATGGCTGGGTTGAGTCTTCTACTTTTCAGCCATGTTCATTATTATATTTTAAGTTTTGCTGTTTGAACTCATTCATATCGGGAACTCATGCCTATTACAAGTATTCACTTGCTAATGTTTCATTATACTACAAGATGTGTGCAGAATTGAAAAGTAAATCACTGTTTTAGATTTTTAAGTGATTTGGTCATCAGTTGGAATACAACTGCTCTGGAACTATTGTTTAATGATAACTTTGGCTTTCTAATTGCTGTCATAATTAATAACACAACAGAGTAAACACTGATTTCAGAAAGTATAAACATGCACATGAGAGGTTAGACATTTCCCCCATGTAGCTATGCCTGGTAGATTGACTACTCCATTGACCCCTACTATTTTCTCCTTGTTCTATATGCTACATGTGTCATGAGACTTGGTGTTTCTTCTCACCCTTTAAGAGATGAGGCAGAAGTCAATCTGGAATCATTTCTGCCTTGCTTTGCCCACTGAATTGATAATAACCAGGATTATTATCACAGCACTTTCTTTTCTTCTGCTCACTCCAGCTCTTGGCTATCTCCATGAAACTATACTCAGGTTGCCCACTCCCTGATGAGAGACAGCCTGGGCCTGCCTTTGGGACAGCCAGCGTCCCACCAGCTGTCCCAAAGGCATATTCATCAACATCTGGTGAAACCTGACTGCAAACCCACTTGTGCCTGCTATACATAGATGAGTAAGAAGAACCAAAGTCAACAGGATGTAGCTCAGGTCAGTTGATCCTCATGTTTGCAACCAAGATTGATGGCTGTGAATAATCCCACACGACTGTGGCAGTATCTATGTTTTATACTCCATCATCTTGTGTCACACAGCTCTCCCCACTCCCACCACGAGTGTAAGTGGCACTCTCCAAACAAGGATCGAGTAAATCTTGATAGTGATTTGCTTCTTCAACTAAGAAGTAGCCCACAAGCCCATTTACACTGAGATTTACTTTAAATGATAATTTACTTGATATCAAGGATGCTTTTGTAACTCTGCCAGAAATTTTACACATGAATAAGCCCTTTCAACTATAACTTGGATGTTTGAGAAAGCAAATAACATAGTAGTAGTGAACTGAAATCTTAACTGTAACTAAATTCCATGACCCTTTCCCTCTGGCATTATAAATGATTAAAACTTAAAGTGGAGAACAGATAGACCTTCCACACAAGCTAATTATAATAGATAGCCTATCCTCAAAGAGGCAGGTTATGAATATTGAGTAATCACCTATTTGGGAAGAACGTTTATTTAAATTTATTTTTTATTTAAATTCTTCACTCATACAATTCATCCCGACTGCAGTTCCCCCTCCCTCTACTTCTCCCTGTTACCCTCCACACACATTCCTTGTCTCTCCCCCATATCCATGTCTAGTCCATTTCCCATCAGAAGAAAGCAGGCATCCAGAACAGCTTTTGAGACAGGAGGTGTGGGCTTTGAATACAGCTGCTATGTTTAGTGTTGTGTGGTGATTTCATTCCAAACAGTGCAAGAACATCATAAGAAAAAAGTGTAACTGGAGCACTTTGACAACCACTAATTTTCCAGGTGATCGAAGTTAGTATCAATGATAATGAGGGAGTCAGTGACAGGAAGAGTAGCTACACTGGGTATTATGTGATAAGAATAACAGTTTAGCCTGTGTGGTTTCCCTCACCATATAGCATTACTCTAAGGTCAATATCATCACCAGATTAATTCCCAATAAAAGAATATTATACCACCCACTTGGCCAGTAACTTGGTCAAAATGACACAGATGCTAAAAAAAGAACATCTGAGCAAGTCTTATATCTAAATAGTAGCTAATGTAACAAGATTAATAAATAGAAACGAAGAATTAGATGTCCCCTTGGGAAAATGTCTCAATTGTAACTATTAAAATGTGAATAAGTATGGATTTCATTAATGCTAATTAATTAATAAAAATACTAATTCATTAATATAGTGTATAAGTATTACACATTAAATTTAACAAATAGACCACAAGCAAATGATGCTGTTAATGATGGAAACTTACTGTGGACAATGAAGTATGCTCATACTCTAGAAATCCACAAAGTATTCTCAAGTTAAATTTTTGTTTAAAAACACAGTGTCCATCAGTAATAGTGTCAGGTCTTGGAGCCTCCCCTTGAGCTGGATCCAATTTGGGCCTGTCACTGGACCTCTTTACTGATGCTATGGTGTGCTTACAGACAGAAGCCTAGCATAGCTGCCCTCTGAGAGGCCCAACAAACAGCTGAAAGAATCAGATGCAGATACACCCAACCAATGGACAGAACCCAAGGACTCCTGTGGTTGAATTGGAAAAAAGCTGGAAGAAGCTGAGGAGGAAACCCCATAAAAAGACCAACAATTTTAACTAACTTAAACCCCTGAAATCTCTCAGACGCTGAGCCACCAACCAGGTAGTATATCCCAGCTGATACGAGGCCCCTGACACATACACAGCAGAGGACTGCCTGGTCTGGTCTCACTGAGAGAAAATGGCCCATGAGTCTAACCAAGCCCTAGAGTTACAGGTAGAGTGAGAAATTCTGCTGCAAATGGTAAGGTGGGGAGTAATAGAAAAATTCCAAAAAATTCATCTCTGGCTCCTCCCACCACAAACACTCACAGTTGCACATACACATATTTGTGAACACACATGCATAAACACATACACAAAATGAAAATAAACTATAGTGTTCATGAAAATATGTACCAATAAAACTACATATTTTTATAGTTACTAACATCTATAAATTCAAGGTTTTAAAGGACTGTTTACTCTCAATGAATTTCCTATTCACTGTGGATTTGTTTATTGCCAATATCAGTGTCAACATAGGGTTATTTGGACTTACAAGAGTCATTTAAAAATTTTCAGAATTTTATTTACATAACTGTACCATGCAAAAAATAAATTTAGTGAACTACTAATTATTATATGTAAATAAAATAAAATTCCAGTTTAAGACATAATTGAAATTTCATGGATGAAATCAGTTTAATTCCATGATGCACTTAAATGAGTAGAATTCATTCAGTTTTTTGAACTAACATGCAAATTGCAGCATCAATTGGCTTTTGCTAACAATTTCTAAAATTGTTATTGAATATCACTTCTTGTCACACTCTCTCTGGAGAAGATTAATGGTATGATCACAGAGACACCAGCTGTTTAAATCCTGTTTTGTATTTACTGTGCCAGTTTAATAAACTACAGAGTCTCTTAGCAGCTATAACCTCTTTCAGGTAGAAACCTTTCATGGATATATTTGTGTGTGGATTATTATTTTAATACGATGCCATTATTTATAGCATTTAATATTGTAAGGAAAAATTTCACCATTGCCACCAAACATCAGTCTGCTCATATTTCAGTAGCTTTTAGACAATCTGGGGCATCAAAAAAGCATTTGCACACATATCTGAATGATAACTGAAACAGGTGTTGGTGACATTTAATAAAACAAATCTCTCATTTTTTGCTCACTCTGTTTGGTTTCCTAGGACTCTGTTTGGCCGTGAACACTAATGTATTTGCTCCAGGGAAATTCTTATATTATCAGAGTCTACTGACATGGCAACCCAACGATGGATCACAGAAACTGTGGCTAAAACCTAGTAATAATTTCTAAGAGGATAAATAGCATTTTTGATGGCAAAATTAGGATTATCAACAACTAAACCGTGAGATTTATGTGGATTACATGAGCTCAGACAACTTCTGTTTGCAGAGTCTAACTATAGGTTGTTGTGGGTCACATTTAGTTTGGGATTTTGTCTAATTCATATAAATGTCATCATAACTTCACCAACAATGTTTCTTTTGCATTTGTGTAACATAAGTGAAGAAATGTGACTCAGTTATAAAAATAAGAGAGTGCTTTCTTTTTCTCATAAGGGCTCAAGCAGATGTTAGTTCTAGACTACAAGTAAACTCTAGTGCAGTGGAATATTATATCATTTTCTCTGATGGCCTTTCTACCACGTTCTAGTTTTTTTTTTTTTTTTTCTGTCAACTTGCATATATCCATATTAGACTATCTTCACTTTTCAGAATGGCCCTCACATCAACATCTAAAAAGACCCTCACACACTAAATTTAGGAAAAGATGTATAAATGTAGTGTTTGATTAACCTTTCAAGGTATCAGTTCTGAAACACTTAATATTTGGGACAATCATGTCTATCTTTCCACAGTTTTTAATGTTTAATTCTCCCACTAATGATATTAAAAGAAAATTAAACAATATATTTACTAAAATGTGTGTATTATGTGTTAGGCATTTAAAATATTTATAGAATACTCAAAACACTTCTCCCGGTGATAATCCATTGCTTTGTAAAGTAGAATTGCTCAAAAAATATTAGTGTTTTAATTAAGAACAGGTAACACCAAAGTTAAGAATTATTAATCTCCTACCTGCATGGTTTTCTTTTAGAGTGTATTTCTTTGATGGACTAAAATTTATGTGAAACATTTTTTGTCCCTTTAACATGTCTTCTTAGATCTTTTAAAACTTTAGGTCAAACAATTAATAATGTAATCAGAAGACTATCTGATCATATGTAATAAGTTCTGAGAGCTAACTTAAGATGAGGATATATCCCAAACTTACACATCTATTCCAGGCCTCTTTTAACACTTGAATATTTAATTCAAGTACCTCAATAACAAATGAAGGAGATGAAATATTTTATTTTCTTCTTCAACAATTTTTCTGGTCACTTGCGTGAAGAACATATGTATCTTGGTTGAGCATTTGACTTCCACCCTGTCTTATTTTAACAATACAGGTTTTCTTAAAATTATTTGTCTGGGAACTGCTTTGGATATCTTTAGCCATTTTCCCATAATGCCTTGTGGACATATTATGAGGTTACTCAGAAGAGCTTGAACATGCAGGGTCAACTGTGGTGAAGATTTATAGGGAAAAGCCAAGCAAGAAGCTTCCAAAGTATATTAGTAGGGGATGTTGAAGCAAAGGCAATAGTCCGTCATCTAAGACTATGGAGAAATTATGGAATCTAAAAAGACAAGACATCCTTGACTTCAACATCATAGAGAAAAATGACATGTTATTTATACAAGGATGGCCAGGAGCTTAGAGACCATGCCTCGTGCAACTGTCAGATAAGCCAAGGGACACAGGTACAGAGCAGAGGATTCTGAGGAAAACCAGGGCTTTTCTATCCCCAGGTTCCTCTTTCTTTCCATCAGTGAAAACTGTTAGTCTCTGGCAATAAAAACACACAAGTAATGGCAACAATAAAAGTTTTCTGATGGTCTTGACTTTTAATTGACAGTGAACTACATATTCTTACTGTTCAGTGTGAAGTTTTGTTCAGTATATACATTGTAGAAAATTTCAATCAGATAATATATAATATATATTAATATATAATATAGCTACTACACCTCTAAGTTACCATTTTTGATGTTAGAGTGTTTTAAAGTTCATTATTTTAGTAATTCTGAAACATAAAATAAATTACCCTTAACTGTGGTCACTGGTAAGTGCAATTAATTACTGGAAGGTTTTCCACCACTACATTGTTCGGCTTTTGATCAACACCCCATCATGATTTCTTATTCTTTTCCCAACTGCAATCTCTGGTACCTTATCTCTCTTTTAATAAGATCTTCGTTTTAAGACTTCACATATAAGGGTGTTAACATTTATTATTCTATGCCTAGATTGTTGTATTTAACAAAATGTCTTTCAGTTACATCCAGGTTGTCTCAAGTAACTAATTTCTTCTATCATGGCTGTATACTACTTACAACATTACTATCGCACATACAAAGTTAATTTATTATATTTGTGGTGCAGATGTGTACAGATATATGCCCATGTGTTCACAAATATACATTTGTTTTTCATGTGTGCATGGGCAGAAGCTGAAGTTGACATGAGGAATCTCATTTCAGTTCACCATTTCATTCTTGGAGGGAGAGTTTCTCAGTGAAGCTGGAGATTTCAGTTCCAACTTTTGCCTTCCTCTAAATTGAGATCCCTAGTGGGGTTCCATGCACAGCCAGATTTTTTGTGAGCTCTGGGAATCTGAATTCTGGTCATTGTGCTTGTACTGCAATCACTTCACCTGCTGGGCCATCGCTTCACAAAAAGTTTAAGATACTTTTATCCAGCAGTGGAAAGGGAAATATATACACTTCCTAATATTATAGTAAGAACAAAGGTTATTTTTATATATTTTCACTAAATTATAACAATAAAATCCTTACTCCAAAGGATTAAATTATATCCTCTAATATAGGAATGCACATTTTGTACAAAAATTTCTAACTCATCCTGCTGTTTCAGAAAATGCCTTTGTGGCCAGTTCTTTCTTTCAGTGCTAACAGTAAGAACTTATACCAGAAGATTTCAGTAAAATTATACGACATAACTATATACCACACCGTAAAAAGAAATAGCTACCACATTTTCAGAGCATAACTTGTACAACTCTTAGTTATGAATTTAATCATTCCTAAAAAAAAAATATTCAGCTGTTAGGCGCTGTCATTCCCTAGTGTATGGACTATGCTCACCCTTTCTGTCATGACTACTTTTCTTCATTCAATATTTTATGTCCCAGAAACTCTTTAAGTGGCTGGAGAACAAATCAAGTATATCCGGCAGAATTTCATAATTAGCAGTAATTTGTACACAGGTTATTTAAAAGATTGTTCTATTTTATTATTGTTCAATATTCTGCTCCATAATGCACCAAAGACATCTTACAACACCGGTGTGAGAACACTTACCACACTGAACATGACCATTTTCTCTATCAATTGTGACCTGGAAGAGTCTATTTTATTTTTAGCCCAAGTCTACAAAATACCTTATGGAAAAGAAAACATTCACAAGTAGCAGATTCATTCATTGCTACCCCAAAGGTACACTGACTTGGGTAAATTGAGAAAAGTCAATCAATTTTCCTGCTTGAATGAATTGCCACTATCACAGAAGTAATGTAGGAATCAGTGATTGCTTTAAAGTAGGTTTCTCTTAGAGCCAACAAAGTTGTTCAAAACTGAGACCCTCCCCCAAATAAGAGTAAGCATGCATTGACCTCATTGTTTGTGTTTGTCAATGAACCTTAATTTGAAAGAAATATGTGTCATTGAAATCTGGTGTTTTAAATTCTATGTTCACTACATGGCTGAAGCTGATTTATTATAGACTTCCAATCACAACAGGTGCTAGTCTCCTTTTTCATCAATACTATGAACTTTCTCCTCATTTCTATATGCCCCTTTCCTCCATTTAATTCACACAGCAAGGCTGATAGTAATAATTGAAGGCTGAACCCCACACTCATGCTCTTTTAAAGGATTTCTTAATCTATAACTAAAGTAAACAACTCTTACCCTAGAGGACTCACGTTGATGTGTGATGTAAGAAAAACTTCTAAAACTTGGAATCATTGATTTCCATAAAGTCTAAGGAACAGGACATGTATATACTACAGATCATTTACTCACAGTTATCAGTCTTAGAAAGAGAATTCTCTATCATTCATCACTATAATCCATCATTGACTTCACAACTTAAAACAAAACCAAAGAATGTCTAAAGCATCTATTCTCTTTCCTTTGTATGCCTTCAGAGATGATAAATTCTTTGCTTTTTCTTTCTCCTTTGAACAAATAAATTCAGTGTCTGTCTGTCTACCTAAATGTATTGCTTCCTTGTTTCAGTTCCCATATCAGTATCTCCACAGTGGGTCTCAGGCTCAGAGAGCATCATTACTAGTTCAGAACAAGCCCTTTCTGCAATCAATCTCACATAGGTATTTGCTTTGCTTTATCCCAGGCTCTTGATAATCTGGTACTTGGGTGGAATATGGTAGGATCTCTCTGAATGATACATACATGAATAAATAGATGGCATTAAAAGATAGTTGTTGTCTGATGGGACATGTATTTCCCATGTTATATGGCAAACATTTACTCCACATTAAGGTAGTCTTTCCTCCTTCCACTTGTTTCATATGATTTATGTAATGAGAAGATATCTGCATCTTTTAGGAAGCATGACACTGTAACCACTCCTATCCATGCCCTCTCAAAGAGCATGATACTTGACAAAGACAGCCACAGAAATCTATGAACTCTCTCTTCTGGTTCTTCAAGTTTCGCCTCTCCATTATATTGACTATACTGACTGATTTCCCTACAATCTACTAATCTTTCAAATTGGCTGTGTGTATCCATGCATTTTTGAGTAACTTTGTCCATGCATTCATGAATATGTGTTTGTGTCCATACATATGGTATCACAGACACATGAATGGGTAGGAAGTGTGTTTGTGCACATAGAGGCCAGATTTAAGGATCTAGTGTCTTTGTCGATCATTAGCTACCCCCAAAAACACAACCATCCTTTTTTTTATTTTGAGATAAAATTTTTCTATATACCAAAGGCTTATCAATTATGCTAGGCTAATGATTCATAAATCCTCAGGTATCCTTCTGTCTCTGCCTTCCTAGTGCTGAAATTACAAGTGTATACTGCTACAGCCAATTTACCTGTGGTTGCTGAGATAGAATTCAGGTCCTGGGATTTAATTGCTGCAAATTCTTTAGTGACTGTGTCATCTTAGTCACAGGAAAATAAAATTTTCCTCAGAAATTAAAGATGAGATGGTGTCACAATTTTGTCAAAGAATTTACAGATGGTTTAGCCTGTCTATGGAGTCCACAGCATCCACCTTAACTTCCATTAAGAGAGACCACAAAAATTGCATAGGAACTACATCTTAACTATTTACACACATGACTCAAAGTCAGTCCCTTACCAATAGACTGTTCTGCAGTAGTTGTGAGAATTAAAACAAATGTGATTACCTAAAGAATCTACTTCTGTGTCCTGCTGCAGATAAGTTCAAGTTCAGTACATTCCTCAAAGTACTATAAACAAGAGAAACTTTATATTGAATTATCTTCTATTTACATTTTTAAAGATGGAAGCTATACAAACAGCTTGTTATTCTCTTTCGAGTTCAGAGTAATGTAAGGGAACATTATAAATGCCTGGCATGTGTAGTAGACTATATAAGATGCAGTACACGTTTGGTTTATGAAACTATTATTCTAATGCTAGAGTATATTTTATTAGCCATGCTTTAAAAATGACTTTATTAAAAGATCTGGTGGCTAGGCAGCTTGTGTTCATCATGTGACATCATCAAATTCCTCTCTAGTATAACAGTATACTATTATAGCATAATTTATATAATATACTATTATAATATAGTATAATATACTCTACTAGTATATAAAATGGATATTAATAAAATTTCATGTAGGATTAAAACAATTAACAAACAAGAAAATATAAGTCCCAAGGAAATCATATTTTCAAGTTGAAATGGCTGTTGCTAATTTGATTTAGCAGTATGTTGTAGCAAAAACAAGCTAAAACACTTTAGATTGGTTCTGCTTTAAGCATGACTTTACTGAAATGCTCAGGGGTCTGTAAATTGTGAACAATGACAGTTACTATCTCATGCATACTACTTGTTAATAGTGTCTACTTTCTTTTTTGATCATTTTTTCTGTTACCTTATGTTTAAAATATCCTTTCAACATAAGTGTCAACTTTATAAGTAATTTCAACTTACTTATATGAATAAAAAATGAAAATAAAAGTGAACATGAAAGATGGAAGAGACAGAAGAAGAGAGAGAAATGAAAAACCCCCAGGGAAATTCCTTCTAAGATGTGAGACAAGGCAACTATCTCTATGATAAACTTGGAAATTTACTTTTTAGTTAAATACACTTAAGAGGTTAATGGCTGCTAATCGTTCTGTCTACAGTTCTATAACAATTCCAGAATGGTGGTTATATTTTTGCCTATACACATTCAGAGACTCTATCTCTGTTTTAGATCTATCTATCTTTAGTATTCATGTCTAGGGCAGTGAGTCAATAAGCTATGTCAGGCATCCAGCTGCATTTGAAAGTCAAAGTTCCTTTGGAAGAATGGCCTTGGCTCCGGTATTCACTCTTCGAGCATGTTGAGGACATTGCTGTGTGACATCAGAAATACTTACCACTATCATTATTATTATTTTTTTATAGAGACCAGGAAAATTTAATTTCATATAATTACTTGCTTGTTTTTGCTACAGTATTCTGTAAGTCGAATTAGTAGCAGCCACTTCAACTGGGAAAGTAAGATTTCCTTGGGACTTATATTTTCTAGTTTGTTAACTTTAAAAAAAAAATCCTATAGGAAATTTTATTATTACCTATTTTAAGGCTTAAGAAAATCTGGCAGTTTATATTCATTTCCTTCTTTGCCTCTGGACTTTGGTTGTGAAAATGAACCTTGAAAGATCATTGACTTATTATGGTTTGGATAATGTAGTCTGGGATATCACCTTCACCAGCTGTCAAGGTGAATGCAGTGATGTTCTCCCTGGAATCACTTCTTTTTTTCTGTTAGTGTTCTAGAATCATGAGTGTCTCCCTGATCCTTGCTTTTTGCTTTCATGTCTATTGGCCATCATAGTGTCTAGTCTTAATAATTAAATTACTCAAGTATCTTCATGAAAATAAACAGCATCAACTTGAATGGGACTCAGAAGTCACAGCTGGGAAGATTATGCATGTTGTGGGTGGTTTTTTTTTTTTTCTTTTTTTAACTCAGTGGCCTTGATATCACAGCAGTTTCCAGGAGTTCAGTAAGGAACACCAACTTTAAACTGTAAGGTCACATTGTACCCCCTTTCAAAGAAAAATGAAGAATTTATTTTGTATATAAAATATGTTTTAATAATCTCACCAATAATTATAGAACTCAGAGGCCCAATGCATGCTCTAGAATTTGATCTGAATAGAAGGTAGGAAGTATCAATTGTTCAAGGAAACCCAGGTAGGGAAATCAATAAAGGAGATATTTATTTGTAGGAAGAATATTCTGAATAGATGGATAAATGGTATCTGAGAAATGCAAAAACAAAACAAGTCTAATACTTTGCTGTTTACAAACACAGAACCAGGAAAAATGCCATTTTGTGGCAAGCAGCTCTTGCTTACTTGTATGATTACCTAGGTAACTAAGGAAGCTGATGTTACTTTCGTTGGAATAGGGAATACTATTGGGTTTTGTCATGAGTTTATTCTTTGCTAAAAATCACAACTTTTAGCCCCTCATTTGTAGTCTGAGTTTAGCCTTCTGTCTTAGTCTGGGTTTCTATTCTTGCACAAACATCATGACCAAGAAGCAAGTTGGGGAGGAAAGGGTTTATTGAGCTTACACTTCCATGCTGCTGCTCATCATGAAAGGAAGTCAGGACTGGAACTCAAGTAATCCAGGAAGCAGGAGCTGATGCAGAGGCCATGGAGGTTTCTTACTGGCTTGCTTGCTTCCCCTGGCTTGCTCAGCTGGCTTTCTTACAGAGCACAAGACTATCGGCCCACAGATGGTACCACCCACAAGGGGCCCTACCCCCTTGATCACTAGTTGAGAAAATGCCTTACAGCTGGATCTCATGGAGGCATTTTCCACAGAGAAACTCCTTTCTCTGTGATAACTCCAGCTTGTGTCAAGTTGACACAAAACCATCCAGTACACCTGCTAATGCCAGCTCTCTCTCATATTGTGAGGCAGATGAGCTGCAAGACACCAAATTAACTTAGAAAACAAAAACCGAGTAGAACCACAGACTTGGGAAACATGATTCAATTCCTCACCACAGTGGTGGGCTGCCTTGGGACACTTGGCTTTATGGAATTAATGTGAACTGTCATTAGCTAGTTTTTATTGTTGATGTTGGTTTTTTGTTTTGTTTTGTTTTGTTTTAATCTCATGGTAGTGAGTGCAGGCTGACAGAAAGAAGCACATCTGTCTGACTGCAGATTCAAGGAGGAGTGCACTGGACCATACTCTAACTCTCAGCTGTTTCTGGAGAGGGAATTGACTTCCAAGACTTTTGTACATGTACATTCTTACACTGCTCCTAGCTAGCACACAAAAACATCATGCACGAAAATGAAAACTCATTTAAAAATAGACAGCTGATAATCATTGTATTTTAGTATGAAAACCAAGAGTCACAGCTTTACTCTCATTATTCTGGTTCTTACCTTTTAAAAAACATGCAGAATTTACATTGGGGGGCACATGTGATGAATTTAAAGAACTGTGTGTGGAAGAATGTACACAGCCACACAGAAATAGGATGTCAGGATGAGGCACAGTTTGTAGTTAGGATGAGTCAGCACAAACACAGTACACAGGTCAGGCCTCACAATCAACAAATTGACAATCTCTTGGCACCATTAGGTCAACTATTTCCCTGAACCATTGCAAACATCAACAACAGAACAAATCTATGAAGAAAAACATGATAATAATCCCTCCAATCCTAAAATGACTCATTAACAGCCTTTCAAAGAATATTGACCAAAAAGGGGGAAAATGACAATCTGATGTCTAAAGAGAAGACATAATGAGGTAGCATGAGGTTTTCACCCAGGCAGAATGGGGGTTTCTGAACAGAATAGCTGTGCTTATAAATGGGAAATAGAGGAAGTAACATTTATAAAAAACACTTTCTGAAAAAGTCCACTGCTTTGCATGTTTACTCATTTAGCTCTCACAACAAAGATGGGCTGAGTATAATTATCTTACTATTTCCTGGCCTATGAAAAAACAAATAGACTAAATAATGTGCTCAAGGTAACAGAGTAATGAAGTGGTCACACTGAGATGAGAGATGGATCTGAAAGGAGAATTCAGTATTCTCATTAAAGTCCACTCCGTTCATTCAACAATTACACTGTTTTGAGTATCATTATTTTACACTAATTTTTAGTCATAGTTTATATTTGGCCCCAAACTGGTAGACAAAATAAAATTGTCTCTGTCTTCAGACATCTTAAGAGTTAATTTTAAAAGAGTCCTCCATTGAAATAGAAAATACAACATGGTGTGTGTGGTGGACTCCAAAGTGCCTGCCATAGGATTAACAATAGGATAGAAGGGCTGGATGAGGAGCATGGGAGGTATCTCTCTATGTCTTCTCTATGTCTCTTATATCTTTACCAGTGACTAGTCTTTGAGGCAACAATAAAGAAGACTTTGCTTAGAACATTCATCTTTTAATGTCTATTATTGTGCTGAGTGCCCAAATGCACTGCATGCACAGATTACACACAGGCATCATTGACATCTTCTTACAGAAACAATGGATCTCTTCTGTCCTTTGCTCCAGAAAATTTGATGTTTTCCTAATATATCCAAAGTAAAATCAAAGGACCTTGGCCTAGGGTTTCAATTCTTTGATGTAATTACTACCTAACGCTCCTGTATTTGTCTACTACCGCACTGACTTCTGCATCTTTTACAAATAGACACAAAACCACACAAACACAAGATGCGTAAAGGCATGTTGAATTTCATTTCCATGAAGAACATTCTAAGCGTCCTCAAATATAAACTGTTTGCTACAGTGTTCCTAAACAGCAGAGCTTCAAGTGGGATCAGCGATCTCTCCAGTTGATCCCACATAAAACAAATCTTTCTTTTCTAATCTCATAATACTTTAAATGTATACCTCTTCAAAGGCTTTCATTGCTCTGTTTCTGTTAACCAGTGAATTTTAAGCCACTAAATACCAGAACTGTATCTAATTTATTTACATTTTTCTTTTTCCCTTGCTTATATTGGGCATGGTTCTTTGCATAAGGTAGGCATTAAATCTTCTAAATTGAACTAAATAATATTTGATAAGTGACATTCTAGGGCATGACATATTATCTTTGGCATAAGTAAATGAATAGACTAATTTATTAAGCCATTTCGTTTTTTAATGAGTACAAATTTTCAATCAAAAATAATGTGTATATTAAGTTTAATTCATGTTTCTTTTGCTTTCCTTTGGCAAAGGATTATAATTACAGAGATTCCTGTGATGGTCAAATCCATATTGCAATAAAGGGGAACTGTGAACTTATTACTTAGTGAAGAGCAAGTCTCTTCTGTGTTAATCATAGAGATCACTAACTTGGCTTTATCCACGAATCCATGCAATATATTAGATAACCACTAATTTGCTTATATTACAGATGACTGGGTAGGGTAGAAGTGGATTAAGAGACTTATTGAAACTCCTATTAGGTACCAGAATAGAATATAAAAATTATATGGCTGATTATAGAAGAGACACAATTTAAACTACCACACAACATCCCAGGTCTGCAAGATTGGAATGATATGAAAATGTATATAAAGAAAATGGATAGACAATTTCATATCTGTATTCAATAATCAATCCAGACAGAAATTAATGCTAGAAAGAAATACTTGTTCCTTTATAACTATCTAGCCTTTCTTAGCCTAAATTACAGGGTACTGCTTTCAGATATTCATTTAAAGTATGATCTTCATAGATGCATATCACACATTGTTCACCCTATGAAGCACTTAATATACGAATTGATTTCATCCTCACACGTGTACTGAGTTATCTTTATACATATTTTACAAGTGAAGAAACAAAACAGAGGTATCACATCTAAGGTAACAGTGTCATCTGGTTAAGTAATGGCAGAACTGTGATTTACAAATTTGTTCAAGACAAGGTAGATTTCCTAATGTTGTGCATGAACCCATAGAATTCAGCAAAATGTAAATATTTGAAACATTACATTTATCAAAATGCTCTATCACTTCTTAGCATATGATAAAGAGTGTGAGATTTATGATCTTTTACTTTGAAATATATTTTTGGAAAAATTCTAATTATTAACCTCATTAACATACCTACCAAATGGTATCCAATATGGAAACTCAAACATAGCAGATACACATGAATGTAGGTTGCATAATTTTATTACCATGTTCTCATAGTATTTTACCAACATGTGAGGAGGAGGAATTTTCTCAAGTGATACAACAAGCACCATTTGCTTTGTGCTCACAATGACTTCAGCAGTATGTGTAAGTCACTTTGCCCTAGAAGAGGATAGCACTTAAGATTGTCAGTCATCTCAGACAAGAAACAATTCGCGGTTTGTAAAAGTCCAATTCTGAATTACTGATTGTGTCTTTCTTAAACAGAAATTATATCAGAGAATTAACACTCATTTGTGTTAAATCAGATGCATATGAGTCACTAAGTTTACTTGTTGAATTAAAAAAACATTCTATTTTGTTTGACCTATAACCTAGAAGTCACATATTTGCATCAATGTTGAATGGTACATTTTGGATAATCATAATGATTCAGTTTAAGCACTATCTACTATATCCATTCACAAGGAGAAGTGCATTGGCTTCTAATATTTTTTGACCTTCGTGTTCTTTTGTTACAGTTTTCAAGGTTGCTAAGGCATATCTTCAAGGAAACAGGTTCCAATCATTTGGACACAAAGATTCTTCCTTCTCTTCGTGAACACAGTTCTGAGATATTAAAAAAAATTAAATTACTTTACAAAATTACAGTGAAAAAGGACTCAGGAGGTTTATCCGTTCCGTCTTCAGGCTTTACCTTTATTATTCACTGTGGAAACTATTAGTTCTACCATTGAATTTCTCCAGGGTAAAGGATTCCATTTTTTTTTTATTTTATTTTTAGCAACCTGTTTCAGTTCATAAATATGTCCTTACTGCAAGTAGACTTTCCCCTTGTCTTGTTTCATCATATAGATGTTGGTATGTGATTCGGTCACATTTTATTCTTTCCATCTTTCTGTGAAAAAGACTGTCCTCTTGTTTTACCTTCTACCTCTGTCCTCTGTTTGTAAATCCCATAACACATAATGATCTTTATGTTCTCTTTCTTTATCTCAGAAGCTGTATCTGCTGGAAGGCTGCCAAAAGAACCCCTGAAAACAGCACTGGTAAGAAGAGCTTGACCAGCCCCAGCCAGGTGACCAGCCAGCACCTCTAACCTGTAAAAACCATACATTTACCCATTGACCTGTTGCTGGATTTTGATGAAATATGTTGTTAATGAAAATATTCCATAAAATAAAAACTGTCATGATAAAGAAACCATTGTGGAAATTAAAAGAGTTCTATCAAGCAAGCAGATTTGAATGATGCTTGGCACACAGTCCATCGATCATATCCATTGCTTGTAATACTGTTGCTGCTATTTTCTCCTCATCCAGTTAAAGTCGCTATACTGCTGTTGTATCTGTGGGATGTAGCTGCTACTGATGTCTTTTCCCCCTGGTACTAGTTTACTATGAGAATTAGTACTATGATTTCTGCCTTTTCTTCTGCACATGCCTTGATTTATTCTCTGGTTAATGCACTTTCTTCTACCAAGTAGGACATCTAACTGAACTGGAATTTTGAATGACTCCTGGAATTGGGAGATGCCTCCACAGAACTCCCAATTCTTAATTGTATAGTTCGACCTGGTTCTCTCTGTTTCCAAAACCTTGAAGACAACCACTTGGCAAAGATACTTCAACAAATTTATTCAGATTGGAGGCTCCAGGTCTCTGGCCCTTCCCTTTTTCTGAGATCATTTTCTGACAGGCTATCATATTATAAGCTATGCATTAAAATTTTCCATTAACATGAATAATTGAAAGCTTATATAAGAGAAGTATCATTCAATATTGTATGACGATAACCAACCATATTATTGAGTTAGGATAAGGGTAGTTGAGTATTGAGAATTGTAATGATAAACAAAATGCTAAATTCCATTTATAATTCTATAATGAAAAAATTGGGGTTTTTTTTGTACAAATGTCAAAGGACTCCATGAAAAATAATTAACTTTTTTCATAATAATTTGAATTTTTACAATGGCACACAATCATTTTTAGGATTTGATCCTCACGGAAAGCCCTTGGGGTGAAGAGGGTCTTCTAGTGTTTTTTACACAGGAAGAGCCTAAAGCATGGTGATAAGGCAGTTTAACAGTGGTCAAAATGTAATTAGATTTCTCTGTCTAGGAGTTGCTAGCATGCTGTTAGGCCAATTGAAACCTGTCTGTCTCTGACAGGCAAACAGAATACAAGAGTTAACATTTAGATTTATTAGTGAATCAACGGTGGATAATGCTCCAAGTTCGCTGAGTCTCTTACCAACACTGTGGGTAGGCAAACATACATGTACCCTGTTCCCCTGCACACATATACAACACACTCAAAATTGACATAAACTCTTTGCCCTGATTAATTTTGAACCAACTAATCCTCTGATAGATTTTATAGTAAATATCACATCACACTTTTTATCCTTCCTCAACTAAAAACAGCGTGTCTTTATGGTTTCTGTTTCAGCCTGCCCAAAGAGCTTTCCCCATTATACAAATTCTGGGTGACCCAGATCCGCAATCATTCCCATAATTTCCAAAGGTGACTATTAAAAATACAATAATACCAGTGTTTTAAAGTTACAAACACCAAATTCAAAATAGTGTGGTTACCTCTATT
Source organism: Rhynchomys soricoides (assembly GCA_019843965.1). Taxonomy (NCBI): domain Eukaryota; kingdom Metazoa; phylum Chordata; class Mammalia; order Rodentia; family Muridae; genus Rhynchomys; species Rhynchomys soricoides. The sequence continues at coordinate 3,197,943 of JADRCH010000239.1, read as the reverse complement.
TTGTAAATACATTTCAATGTGAGTATGCATTCCCTATACCCAGAATATCTCCTCCAGGAATGAAACCCAATCTAGCCTCTTATTTCTGGGAGATAGCTATGCTTCAATGTAAGTTCCTGAGCTGTATCATCCACACCATTCTGGCGAGGGAAAGTGGCAGTGGCAGGTCCCAGATGTGTGGCAGAGAAAATGCTGTATGATGACTCCCTGTACCATTCACTACAATTTGCTGGGAGCTTAAAACTTCCCTGAAAAATAAATTACTAAAAATACAGATCCATCTGATCTAAATGTATTGTGTTCATATAGTTCCTGCTGACAATGCATGACATAATTGTCCCTTGTGGTAAGGACAGGGAATTCTTATCACTGTGACAAAGTGCCTGACACACTTCTCAACAGAAAGTTTCCATTGAGTATAAATGAAGTCACTGGAATAACTATCTGAAAGTTCTCAATCACTTTCTGTGAAAATCGTTTACTTGAGATGGGGAAATCTGGTAAAGTTCCCAAGTTTTATTATAGTCACTTGCTTTTCATGATATTTATCATCACAGAATCACATGGTCATTACTATTTCTTTATTTGCCTTATTTAAGTAGTACTTCTCAGTCATAGCTACACTATCTAGTCTGTTCCAAAGCTTCCAAAAAGTATAGATGGCAGTCCCAGACCTATGAAGTCATCGGCATGATCTTTCTTCTAATTCTAGGCACACTTCCTGGAACTCACAAAGCAGAAGGAGAGAACTAAGTCTAATATTGTCCTCTGGACCTTCACTTGTGCCCCATGGCGCGCGTGCGCGCGCGCACACACACACACACACACACACACACACACATATACACACACACACATTTCTATGGTGTAGTTAGGCTTAACAGTAATCGTCTTTACCTACTGAGTCATATCACCAGCTCATACCAGTAAATACTTCATAACATGTTCAGTGTGTCATCAGCCTGAAACTTCACATTTTCTGCAGTGGTGAACACATTTGTAAGTTTCTCATGATTCTATAAATTACCTATCATCTATGTTCCTGCAAATAATTATATTTGAAATAACTTCTTTACACACAGGAAAAAAGTGAAGCATAATTTCAGAAGAACAATGTGTTCAGCAGGATTGGGAAGAAGACAAGACAGAATAATGACTGGTTAATATGATAAAAGAAATCATTATGTTTGTGTATGGCCACGTTGTAAGGGAGCCCACCATTATATATGACTAATAGATGTTGACAAAAAAACTTTAAAGTTAAATTTCAAGAATAGCTCTTACTTACTTTGTGAAAAAAATATGTTTTAAAATATACCAGGTTATTGATTCTTGCAGAATTTCATACATACATACAATTTATTTTGGTCATATGTAACCTAACTCTTTTCTCTGACTAACTCAATTACATACCCCACAATCTCAAAACTTCACCCCATTTGTTATGACCCAGCAAGTAGGAATAGTGCTGCCCAGGCGCTCATGTATAGGTCTCTGAAATCTGAATGGTTATAATACGTGTATCGTATATATGTATTATGACTATGCATTTATGTATGTGTTTTTCTATGTGTGTATCACATACATGTATGTATGTCTAGGAATATATGTGTGTGTTTGTAAGTGTGTGTATCATATATATGTATATATGTTTATGTATATATGTATATGCTTGTGTATACATCATCTATATGTATGCATGTCTATGAATAAATGTGTGTGTGTGTGTGTTTGTATTTAAGAAGTTTATAGTAGGCTTCCATATGGTTCTCTCAAACATCTTTAGTGTTAGTTTTCTCTTTCTTCACCCCTCTTACAACCTACTTTCTCAACCATCATTCCAACTAAACCACCCTCCCCATCACTTTTTTTTTCCTCTTCATAGTACACATTCTAAATATTCAATATCCCCTTGTAAAACAGATATTACTTGCTCTATTCTACAGATGAAAACCAAAAAAATCAAAAACCTGAATCAAGGGTTTCAAATATATATGACAAGATAGTGATAGCAGAAATTGGTCATTGGTCTCTGTTAGGTATCTAAAATGAATAGGGTAATATCTCTGCTTGACCATGGACACATCAACCCCTCAACATAGATTCCTTCACATGACTATTTCTTCAGTAATGTCTAGGCCTGATTCTTTCCATCTCTATGCATTCCAACAGCCTTTTGCCAACTCTGATAACTTGGTTAAGATCTTTTAAATTCTTCTCATTTCTGTATCATGGTTCCAAATGTCTGTTACAGAAGAACATTAATAAAATAATTATATAAGTGTAAGTAATACATTATGTCAAATCAGTCTACTACTCTGGACTTCCTTAACACCCTAAGCAATAAAATTTAGAATTCAGTTAAAACATTTGTATATATAAATGACAATTCTTTAATTTACTACTCAGAAACGAAATGACACCTAGAACATTTAGACACTTGGATTTCAAAATTAGTTTTTAAAACCTAATTTAAAAAACAAACAAACAAGAAAAAATAACAACAAAAGAAAACCTTACATCAATTTTACAGTGGCAGAATAAAAGGTCTCCAATACTTCCAAACATGCTCTAAAAGAATACAGTCCATCATAGTGGTGAGGATCCAAAAGAACCATATTTACTTTCTCATTCTTCCTTTGATTATTTACATTTACCTACAGTATTTTATTATGCTATACAGCACAGTGTATTTACTCTAGTCAGCTGCTATGATTTAAGAAGAGGAGTAATGTGTAAAATCATCATAAAAATATAGACAAAAATAGGTTGGAGGCTCTATTAATTGTGAGAGTGATTTTTGAATGGGCCAGGTCGTGGCTTCTATTTCTAGCACTGCAATACTAAGAGTCTCCTTTCCAACACATCTTCTGGGGCTCTGGCTCTCACACTTTCTCAGCTTTAGTGGAGAACTTGAAGCTTCATCAAAAAAAATATTACCGCTTTTAATGAAAAAGTCTTCAGAAACCAGTTGGACTATTCAGGGAGTCACAATTGCCCTCTCTGGTGACATTTGGAATATTGACAATGCATTTTAAGTGTAATATGCATAATTAAATAAGAGCAGGGTAATCTGTTTCTAGAAAAAATTAAAAAACTAAAAATAAAGATAGTAACAAGTCATTGACAGAGAAGTAGTGGCTGTGAGGCCGAGAGTGTGGAGATCTAGGACAAGTCTAGCTGCTCTTCAGAACAGTTTCATACAAAGGGATGCAGGCTGTCTGATAAGCAAGTTAATTTTAGCCAGTAAATGAGAGTGCTCTGTGTTCTCCAGCCCAAGGCAAATGCTGAAAAGGAGCCAACGTTTTGAAAACAGAGTGAGTCTTGTTGTCTTTGTGTGAACAGTTCATTTAGATTTTTCAGGGAAGACAGGTTTTGCACTGTTTGGGTGATTGGGACAAGACAACCTAAAACATTAGTCTAAAATCATACTGCTATCAAGATATACTCTTAAATCATAAAATGCTGGTAAAAATACTACAGACACTAACTCAGTATAGTCTTTGGCTTCTTTTTGTAGGTTTATTGCTTGCTTATTCGTTTGTTTGCCTGAGTGAAACCCAATAAGAAATTGAAAGGATTGTGATGAATGTGGTTAGGCTAATAAGAACATGTACCTGTGACAGTATGTATGTACTGCCTGTGGAAATTCCTTATTAAGTTACTGAATTATTTTAAGTAGCTGTTAACATGGGTATTGACTAAAAACACTCTGACAAATGCTATAGTATAATTTATATTTTTAGATCTGTAATGTTTAAAAAAAGATGAATATTGTAAACATAGCAATGATGGACTAACCTAACCCAGAAAAGTAACAGGCATTCAATTTCCTTTGAAACTAATCTGTAAAAAAAAAAAATAATAATAATAACTTTTCTAGAAGTACATTTATTTTTTGAAATATAAAAAAAGGTGGCCAACCATAAGTAGTATTTTTTACAAGTCTCTTTCTATCTCCATTTTAATGGGCTTACAAATGTATCATAAAAGAAATTCATATTTGGTATTGCACTCCTATCCATTAAGAGTAAACTGCCCTTGGTTATGTTAGAGTCATAAGTCAAGGGGTTGAGAACTGGAACTAAATGAAAGTATGAATGTTAAAAAAAAAAAGAAAGAAATTAGTTTTACAGATCTTAGAAGGTATTCAGTTTTTTCTACCCTGTTCCTTGGCAGAAGTAATGTGAGAGGCAATCCCAAGTACTAAGAAGATGTAGAGATGAATTAAGTTATCAAAAATTGGTAACTATGACCAACTTCTTTATAAAGAGTCTTCTGAAACATGCTGTGGCTAATGGTTTAGGATGCAAGAGATAGACTAGAGCAATTGCTGTAAAAGAGGCTTTCATACCAGGGAAATAATTTACACACTAAACACAAGTGCAGTCATTCCAGCTGGCATGCTGCTATCCATCTTAATTATTGCAATAAATGAACCACTGGCCATCACATTTAAAAAGACTATGGAAAACTGGATGTTCACCAAAGATCAGAAAGAAAAGCTTTATGTTAAAATAAAGCAATGATGAAATTGAAATTAGGCCATACATTTAAGGAAATATTTATACTGAGTAAAGAAGGAACCTTTGTTATTGAAAATTTTATTTACTCAACCTTGTAAATTTATCAATAATTTTTTCTAAGTTATGCAGTTTGAGCAACATGCAGAAATCAGCTTGGATTTATGAAAAATGATTTCTCTTATTGGCAATAACTAAACAGAAGTGATTGCTGTAAGTTTGGGCTAGTGGAGAGTCTCAGTATATAAACAGTAGTGTCCCTCCTTACATTGCTGATTTTGCAGTGTGGGCCCAAGGTGAGCCTTCTCTGCAGCATATGGACAATGCTAGAAATGCAAACTTCACACCCCTATGCCAGAAATGGGGAATCTGGAACTCTAGGAGTTGGGCCTAAAAGTCCATTTGAATAAGCTTTGTGGTCATTCTAATGCATGCCCAAGTTTGAGAACTACCAGGCTACCAAAATATATGGTGCCTAGAGAGACATATTCTTCATTCTTTTCTTGCCAACCTCTACCACAGTACATTGGCTGAGTCTTCGTAGTTACTTAAAAAAAATATGGAAAGTACTGATCTCATGTCAATTTCAATACTTAATTCCAATCATTGATGTGGGTATTTTCAGCTAGTGGTAGATTATTAATGTAACTTATAAAATTTTTCCAGCTGTTTTAGAATCTTTAATATGAATGAATTTTTATTTATAGTTAGAATAAAAATTAATGTATCAATAATAATATTTTAGATAAATAGTATTAAATTTTTATTTGTGTGGTTTTGGCCTCTTTGCCATTATTAGAAAATCAAAAGAATGGTTATTTGACAAGGTAGAAGTCACGTAACATGAACTCAGGGATCTGTGATGCTGTATCACTGACTTGTTATTCCCTAAGATTAGCATAAGTTTTGAAATTTAGTCACTTAACATTACAACTGCTATTCCTCATTATTAACTCAACACAATAAACACAATATATTATGCAATGTTTTTATATTACACAAAAGACTCTAGTACCTTAGATAAGTTCAACTTATATATCACATATATAACCTGCAAAACCCGTGGTTTATTTCCCCAAAGCAATGTTTATACAGAATAAAAAAAAAAGAGAGAAACTTAATGTAAGAATTAGGATGTGCCTTTATGAAGTCTCCACTTACATTTCTAGCTAGATGCTAGACAAAAAGCAAGAGCCAACTTTATAATGCATGAGGTGTAGTATGATGGCCATCCTCATTACACAAAGTACAACTCTAGGAGACACACTATAGTTTTGTTTGCATTATCATCTTCTGAAGAAAATGGGATGGGCAAGTTATTACATTTCATCTCTAGTACAGCAGTTGATATAACCTAAAAAAACCATTATTATAATAAAATTCATTTACAATAGGGGACTTGATAACATGAATTAAATGTAAGATTAAACTTCACAAACAGAAAACATACAAACCCTTTAATACCCTCTCAAGGGAGATATATATATATATATATATATATATATATATATATATATATCCACTTCACACATTATTAAAAGAACTCTATAACTATTAAGATATTAATACAATCTCTTTCCTTAAATGTTCTATGTGGAGTAGGCCATGTCAGCAATGAATGACACCATATGTATGAATGACAGACCGATCGCATTTTAACTCTTACTTACTTGATACTGATGGTGATTACCCAAAACTTCATGATGTCTGCCACAAGTGAATTTAACTTGACTTTGCTGCTATTCTCCTGTGTTCTGTGTCATTTGGTTCTATCACTGAGAACTAAGCCTATCATAAAAATGTCAAACATGTTTTTGCTTCACTTTAAGACTTAATCAGTCTTTATTTCCAAGTTCAGCCCCTCCCCTTTAGCTTGCCTCTTCATTCTTTTTCACCCCACACGTGTTTTTTTGTTGTTATTGTTGTCATTCAAACACTACTGCAACCAGTAGATCTCTACTGGCTGTATTTCAGTGGCTTCTTTGGCTGTTGTACTCCTGAATATTTTGAAGCAGACCCTAAGTCCCACTCATTTTGTCCAGCACAGCAGTTCCAAGCAGTGGCTACCTCATAACTATCGATTAAACTATTTTGTCTTCCCAGCCATCCTTTCTCCAGGTTTTCTTGAACTTGCATAGAAACCTGCCAGCTCTCCCTGCTTCTTTCCCAGTTGTTTGGTCTTACCTAGCACCTGACTCAAGCTAAGCCAATCCAAATCCTTCCCCTGTGACTTTGGAATCATATTTAGGCAAAATGTGTTGGTTACTGTTCTGAGTGAAAAAAATGCTAACTTTAGAAGTCAATAGTTGTCATTTTCCTGCATGATCAAGGTGGGATTGCACACAGGAAGAGTGAAGACAGATAAATAAAGGGATCAGAGGTTACAAGGTAAGAAGAGGAGGCTGATGCTGCTCCTGCCCCCAGGACTAATCTGATCCCCAGACCTTACTTCTAGCTTCATAGCATCCCATGTTTGTATGCCTCTTCCATTCTCATTACCATAATTACAGTGAGAAATTACACAAAAATCTGTGGACCACGGTCAGTAATATCAAATTCACATTTTCCTCAGCACTTACGAAATGGCTACTACTTCTGACAAGGCCATTGTGTTGGGTCCAGGAGAAACAACAACTAGTTCTGTAAGCTGCCGACTACACGAAATGATGCTCCTGAATATAGACCATGGTTTGATGCAGGTTTTATATGGCCACAATTGATATTAAGGTGGGAAAGGAATGGCACTACCCAAGGCAATGCTGCCTTGCTAATGAATCCATACACAGCCAAGGAAGGTCAGAAGTGTGGTTCTATAAGCACACTCTGTAACTGTGAAGCATAGAACACTATGTCTATGGGTACATTATGGAATTTGCTTAATGTCTCCTTGGCATTGTTTATTCGCTTGTTTGTTTTAATACTGACAAGCTCTAAAATATCCTCTTCAGTTCAGATTTATAAATTAGCATGGGATGAAGGAGTCTCAGGAATTCTCTGACACCTCAGTAACTGTAAACTATAACAACAAAGCAGAGACCTGTCCCTGTGTCTGATGAAGGCAGAATGATGGATTCAGAGAAGTGTGGGGAGTAGGTATTTATCTAGAACTTGGGCAGTGTTTTTACAGACTAGGACTGTGTGGTCTGTAGCAGACTCAAGCCTTAGAACACCTAAGCTGACCTCACCTCCCCCACGTCCATTTTATGTGTCCCTATCTGAAGTATCAACTCACAGGTAAGCAGACACATGTCATGGGCAGCCATGGAGAAACAGTGGAACAAACACAAGCAACCTACTGCTCCCAGTACCCTACTTTTATGTTTCTTCAATTATCTAAGAAATAAATATGAATTTTCCCACCTGTATATGTTTTAAGACAACCTCTTAGCATATTCATTGAGAGTACAACAGCAGCTGGCCACGGACATGGCACTGTTGAGAAAACACATTGACCTATTCTATAAAAAACACAGGCATTTTGTTTACCTTAGGAGCGGTTAGACTAGTTTGATTTGAACAGATCCATAATGCTTTGGAACACACGCAGACCCGCTCATAACTTGGAAGCACCTTTTCACTTCAATCAGCCCTGTTTCAGTATTTGATGAGTGACGTCAGCTAAAGCATGCTGGGATAGCTGATTACCATCAGGCAGGTGTTTTAAAAAGTACGAGTTTACACCTTGTCTTAAGTTTATCATCTTTCTTTCAGGTATACATGTATATTTATCCTGTTTCTTGGTTGTTTCTTTTTTTATATAAACGTGCTAACATATATTTTAAAGTCTAATATCTTTCAAATTAGCTTTTCCCTGCCTGTAAACAAAATGTCAGACACAAAAGAAGGCCAGGAAAACAGGAGAATTTGGAACTCTCAATGCTAAAGCAAATTCTAAAAGAACGAAGTGATTCCTTAGACTGTCTATCATCCAAGAGCCATTTCATAAGTAACATTTCTAAAAGGTTCTGGAGATGAAGCAGTGCAGAGACTGAAGCACTTTGGAGCCTCTCTGCATCTGATGAATTATGCATACACTTCATATGAATTTAAACTAAAAAAAAAAAAAAAAAATCCCCAAAACAAAAAAAAATTGTTATAGGTGTTCCCTAAGAGGTTCTACCAGCACCTGACCAATAGAGATGCAGATACTCACCCATAGGAAGAACAATATCAACTAATTGGACCACATATTGCTTTCAGAGACTAAACCACCAACCAAGGAGTATACTTGGAGGGAGCCATGGCTCCAGATACACGCATAGCAGAAAATGATCTTATCTGACATTAATGGGAGGGGAGGCTCTTGGTCCTGTGGAGGCTCAATGCCCCAGTGTAGGGGGATGCTAGAGTGGTGAGGCAGGAGTGGGTGAGTGGGTGGAGGAGCACCCTCATAGAGGTAAAGGGGAGGGGGAAGAGGGGGGATGGGATGGATGGTTGTGGAGAGGTAACCGAGAAGGACGATATCATTTGAAATGTAAACAAATGAAATTATTTTTTAAAAAAAGAATTTTAAATGGCATGGTGTTTAGCTCAGCAATACTTCTCTAGTGAATCTCCAACAAAGAAATGAGACTTAATACTCTTCCATGTCTTTAAACAGTAAGTCGGAATAGGGCAAATATTTTATACTATAGATAGCTATCATTTGAAATGGTGTATGATTGAGAAAAATAACTTAGCAATACAATATACCTATATTCTATATGGTGAGGTACATTATTGAAAACCCCTAGGCTTCACTTAGGAGGGGCAAAGTGTTTAACTCAACACAAAATTATAATAATGATAATAACAATAATAGTAATATTTTTGCTAAATTAATGATTTCCTATATTTGAATGAGTTTACGATTAGGACTTGGATAATCTATTTTTTACTTTTTTTTCATTTTTGGATATTTACTTTATTTATATTTCAAATGTTTTCCCCTTTCCAGGTCTCCACTTCAGAAAACTCCCATCCCATCCCCCACGCCCAGCCTCTATGAGGGTGCTCCACCACCCACCCACCCACTCCCGTCTTTCCTCCCTAGCATTCCCCTACACTGGAGCATCTAACACCCAAAGGCTCAAGGGCCTCTCCTCCCACTGATTGCCAGCATTTGTGGCCAGTACCATGGGTCCCTACATGTGTTTTCTTTGGTTGGTGGTCTAGTCTCCAGGAGTTCCGGGGGAGGGAGGTGGAGGCTGGCCAGTTGACACAGCTACTACCTCCAAGGGGCCGCAAACCCACTCAGCTCCTTCAGTCCCTTCTCCAACTCCTCCATCTGAAACCCCATGCTCAGTGGTTGGCTGCGAACATCCACTTCTGTATTTGTCAGGCTCTGCTTGAGCCTCTCTGGGGACAGCTTATCATGCTTCCATCAGCAAGCACTTCCCAGCATCCACAATAATGTCTGAGTTTGATGGCTGTATAGGAGATGAATCCCCAGGTGGGGCAGTCTCTGGATGGCCTTTCCTTCAGTCTCTGCTCCACACTTTGCCTCCATCCTTCCTCCTGTGGGTATTTTGTTTCCCCTTCTAATAAGCACTGAAGCATCCACATTTTGGTCTTCCTTCTTCTTAGGCTTCATATGGTCTGTGAATTGAATCTTGGGTATTCCGAACTTTGGGGCTAATATCGTTATCAGTGGGACTTGGATTATCTTAATTAAAAGTCATGCAACAATCTTTAGATGCTTCTTATGGAAATGAAGAGTTGGTTGTTATGATCTATATGTTTTTACTTATAATATAGAAATACAATTCTTCAAACATTGAAAACCAAATAACCCCCAACCTGGTCACCATATCTTCACTGCAAACAGAGTATCTCAAACACTGGCTCTCAGAATATCTTAAATTAGGTACAGGATTAAACAATGTTAAGCAAATTTACTTATATCAGGAATTATCAGAACTCACTTTATTTGAGCATTGTTGGGTGTGTGTAAGCACACGCTATATACCAGTTAATTTGGTCACAGTCTAATTATTAATATTGCATGAATTAAGGGAAACTCTCTCCAGGAATAACATGACAAAAACTTGTCAAATAATCCACTCCATTAAGCATAATCTGACACTATCCTCAGAAATCATTGATACAAAACTTAAAGTCCTGTTTCCCACAGTTTCATTTCAAGTGCCTTTGCATGCCACTTCTTACACTGATGAATCTATGCTCTGCTCTTCTCTCTTTGGTGATATCTTGTCAGCTAAATCTCTATCTACAAACCTCTTAACCAATCAAAAAGTAATCTAAGCAGCTTCATCTTACACGACTGAAATTTTAAATACTTATGAAAATGAAGAATCATCTCAATTTTGTCTTTAAGTCAGAATGCTAACACATGTCTTAGGAAGGAGAAGTAACCAAAAAACGTGTATAATTGTCACCAAAATCTTTAATGGATCATATCTTTTTATTTTAATTGAAAATAAGTACATTAGTCCTGGAGAAAATATTGCTGTCTATATTCTTGGTGGTAACACTTTTACAATGATTTTGATAATTGTAGTTTTTTGAAAGAATAGAAAAAATTAAATATCACAATGATATGAAATATTTTAGAGTTGAGATATTTATTCCCAGGCATCCTTTGCAGAGTAAACATCGCTGTTTTGTGCATTGTATGCGTGTGGGGGGGGGGAGGGAGTGGATTTGTACAAGCAAACATGTAATGAATTTGTTTTTGAATGTCCTCCACTCTTTGTTTGGTATCATCAAAGAAATGCACATAATTCTGCCACTCTGTTTTTCTTACTTTTTATAGTTTAGTAAATAAGGACAAACATTGTTATAACAGTACAATATTCTACTTTGTACTGCAACATTCTCTTTCAGATGTTAATAACAATGGAAGTAAAACCAACAATAGCCAGCATCCCAGGCTTGTCCTATTCGCCTTCACTTTGCTAATCACTTTCTAAACATTATCTCACCTAGGTCTTTCAACAAATGTCTCCAGTAATTACTATTATTCTTTTCTCTGGGAAGATAAACATAGGCTTAGAGACAGCATGGGGCCTGCCCAGTACTTGTTTTAGATTTTTTTTCTCTCTTAATAGAGTCATTTTATTCATACTATATAAATACTATTTTTAATTGAAAATAACTTTTCATACAGTATACTCTAACCATTGTTTCTGCTTCCCCAATTTCTCCTAGAACCTCTGCATCACCCCTGTCCACTCAACTCTGCACCCTCTTAATCTCTTTCTTTTGAAAAAAAAAAAAAGAGTCAAGATCCACAGGGTGTTGTGTAAACCATTTCAAATTTAATTATTAAGTTAGAAATGAACTCACTCTACAGCTAAAAAGAACAAATAGGAAATATGTGGTTTCTTATTCAAAATAAGTTATCTTTTTAAAAACTATTAATGTTTTTATTATTCATTTTATTCATTTACATTTCAAATGCTATCCCCCTTCTTGGTTACCCCTCCACAACTTCTCCATCCCATCTCTCCTCTCCCCTTCCCTTTTGCCTCTATGAGGGTGCCTCCCCACCCACCCATCCACTCTGGACTCATCACTCTAGCATTCCCCTACACTGGGGCATCAAACCTTCACAGGACCAAAGGCCTCCCCTCCCACTGAGTCAGATAAGGCCATCCTCTGCTACATATGTATGTGGAGCCATGGGTCCCTCCATGTATACTCCTTGGTTGGTAGTTTAGTCTTTGTGAGCTCTGGGGTATCTGGTTAGTTGATATTGTTCCTCCTATGGGGTTGCAGTCTCCTTCAGCTCCTTCAGTCCTTCCCCTAGCTCTTCCATTGGGGTCCCAGGCTCACGCTGAAGGGTGACTGTGAGTATCTGCATCTGTATTGGTCAGGTGCTGATATGTTTTCTTAAATAAGTATGTCTGAAGCCATGAACCTTTAGGTTCAACGACTCAAACATCAAGGCAAATCTGCAGAATTAGAAATTGTAGCCTTCCATTCTTACTGCTTTCTGAATAAGGAATACAAGGCCCTTCTCACTAAATTTATCAATGGTATTCTTTTTACATATCAATTTCTAAGTTGAAAGAAATCATAAAGGTTTCTACCCGGAGTATGCTAAAATAGAAAATATTTCAGGTAGAAAAGTGGCTATCATGTTTGGCAGTATTATCAAAAATAGTGGTGCTGATCTTTCTTTGAACTGTATCAAACCCACGTCAAAGGATCAGCTTATGCTTTCAGCTGCCAAATGCAGTTTTATCTGTCACCAGCCACTTATTCTCCTTCCTCTCCCTTTTCCAGACCTTCTTCCTTCCAGGCTTGTATTATGCTGAATTAGTTGTATTTCTCTGCAGGCCAACTCCAACTTTGATATAGCTTTATTTAAATTGTGAAAAATGCAAGAAAGCATAATGAAAAAAATATTTAGCTAGATGTAGAAGCACATGCTAGTAATTGCAACTCCAAGGAGATTATGCAAGAGCATTGTCCAGGCTAGCCTGGGCTAGATAGCAAACCCCTGTCTTAAAGAGAAAAATGGCAAATCGTTAAAAATATGTAGCCTTAGCGTGGCATAAGGAAGAGCTTACATTGCTCCTGTCTAACCTAATTTCACACTCTGCTTGTAACAGTTTTTACTTCAATATTTCAATTATTTTATTTATGGTCCACTATCACTTGGGATCTCAATCTGTAAAGCTTTACATGGTTAGCTCTTAATAATGCATAGTTATGAGGACAAATAAAGTGCAAATAATACGGAACAGAGATGATGAAGTGATTATTTTTATATGGCAGAGGAGCAAAATCACACAATTAGCATGGAAGATAGCCAACAAGGCTACAGTCTAATATCACCATTGAACAATGCTTAGAGAAAAAATACACAGTGACTCACCCGACTAAGTACAAGTCCTAAGTTGAGTCTTTTGTTCCTTTTACAATCCTCTATGTCACCATGTCATCAATCACTGAGTAGCCAGGAAACATCTATGATCCAGACCCATTATAGACACAACAGCAATAAACCAACATTCACTTTATGTGTTTCCTAGTTAAGCCACTGAGTAATGATGTACATGGAATGTTTGCATAAGGTCAGTTTTCTAAATTTCTTTTCATTTTATTACGTGTGAAAAAAACCCTTTAATTATACAGATTTGTGGTTCATGAACTTGCACACTAAGTCTGCAGTCAAGTCGCTGGTTCATTCAGTATCCTGGTATCCTGAAACATCTAAAGAGGAAAAGCTAATCGATTGGGTAATATTTTCTGAAGGCAAAACAAACAAGATAAAGTAAACAAGGACAACCTTACATTTCAGGTGTTTGAACTTTGTTTCAAGGTTTCTTTCTTTTTTCTTTCTTTCTTTTATTCTTTCTTTTAATTTTCTCTTTCTTTTTTTTTGTAGTCAGAAAGAATTATATTTTTATTTCCTCCTAACATTCCTGTAATAACCTCATTTGGAAACATCCGGAGTGACCACAACCTACCACTGTGGAAAACATAATTACTCCTAAGTTGTTCTAGCTACTCATGGAGAAATCACCAGACTTCTATTTTAGAAAGTGAACTGTGGTAAAAAAATAAATAAATAAATAAATAAAAAAAAGCAGGCAATTAATACTTTATCAGCTAGAACTATCATCAATTAATACTTTAAGTACAGGCTGATTGAAACTTGGAAAAAATGGCCTTCATTGGGTAATTTGCTTAGACTGCTTTTGATTGTTTTGAGGTTAAAGGATGATGTTTGGAATGACAGCGTTTGGAACTGGAGATACTGAGCTTGACAAAGAGTAGAATGGTCTCATTTTTCACCTATCTTTTCTGCATAACTGTGACCACAAGTGTGCCTACACGTCTCTAGCTTGATAGCGAGGAATATAACTTAAGTTTACATGAAGCTCTTGCGTTTTGAAAGAAAAATCCACCATTCACAAGGAAACACAAACAGATGTTTGCTCTGGGGTGACAGGTCTCTGAGGAATCAAGGTCTAGAGGCTAGAGAGAGGCATCCTGGGGAATGAAGGAAAGAGATAAGAAGACAGGGTAAAGAGGACAAAACGCCAGACAAGAACTCAGTGTGAGGAGTAACACTCTTAGTTCCTGAAAACACATTTAATTAAGTTCTATTTATTAATAAATAAAAAAATGGATCTTGCACCCAGATCCTAGCCTCTGTTTAAGCATTGAGGACTACCTGAGCCACTGTGAAGCTAACTCAGAGCAGACAAAAGTAACTGTCCTAACCAAACAAGCTTGGTGGGAGCAGCGTCTGTGCACTGAGATACTCTACCTTTTATTTTTCAGTAATTATAAAATATCGTTCTGCAGAGATAAGACCTCACTGCCTATCTCAGACGGGCCTTAAACGTGTTCTTCTGCAGCCTCTCCAGTGCTGGGACTGTAGGCCTTATCCAACATATCTAGCCTTGTGTATTTTCTGAAGACTTATTGATGAGTCTTCATTATAATTCATTTGCAAAATGTAACATCAGATATTTTTCCAAATTATATTATATTGTACTATATTTGGTAAGCATTAATGGTAAATGTGTTTATGTGCCTAGATGACTGATTAATTTGCTCATGAAATCTCTGACTCCAGTAAGTTGTCCTCACAGACAACTACACTTGTATTTGAATACACACACACACACACACACACACACACACATACATGTGCATGTGTGCTTACAAACCCAATAAGAAAATTTAAACTAAAACTTTTTAAAAAATAGAAAAAATTGGGATTTCAAGCATTCTTTGCCAATTCCAGGCATGTGCTGCTAATCAGAAATAGAAATACACTTAGTTTGACTGTTTTCAGAAACCTACAGATATAAATAACCTCATATTAATAAACAGACTGTACAAAACAAAAGAATGTTTTGAAAGAGCATTGCCTAGTAATCTAAGTAGTTTATTTTATGTTAATCTGATATTTGAAAATAGACAAATAAGGTTCAATTTGTTTTTATACTTAATTTGCATATTTTAGAATAGGCCAATGATTTTTGCTTTATTTTACCTTATTATTTGTTTGAGACAGGGTCTCACTATGTAGCACTGGCTGTCCCAGAAATCTCTATGTAGGCCAGGCTGTCTGTGAAGTATTAGAGAGGGGCCTATCTCTGTTTCCCAAGTGCTCATAAGTTTTAAAATATTTTTTTAAATTTCCTAAATTTTTAAAAGAAACTGTGTTTCTTTTACAGTTAAATTTTATTCATATGAGAATATATTGTTATTTAAAATATGCTTCTGGAGCAGTGAGATGGATAAGGTAGTAAAGGGATTTGCCACCAAGTCTGATGACCAAAACTCCACACTGAGGACTGACATGGTACGCAGAGTAAACTGGTTCCTTTCTGTTGTTCTCTGAACTTCATGTGTGCCATGATAAATGATTTCTCCTCAGATAAATAAATAAAAACATAAAAATATGTCTTCTTTATTACAAAGACTAGAGGTTTTTTTTTACTTATTCAATTATTCAATGGTACAGGTACTGAAGAAATACATACAAGGATACACAGAATAGAGAAAGATAATGGGATCATAGTTCCCGACTCCAGGAATATCAAGAGTCTTGAACAAAAAGAAACAAGAATAAATAGGCAACAGGCAACAATGAAATGAACATTGGAACTGCAGAGGACAGGAGGTTCAGGAAGACTCTTTGGAGGGAGGAATACCTCACCAGCATCCATAAAGTTGGAAACACAACTTGTTCTGCTACGAGGTTGGGAGGAATGTTGCAGCATAAGAAGCCAGGGGTGTGTGTAAGCAACCCAGAGAATGGAGAGGGCATGACACATTTAAAGATTTTGCTCCAACATGGACTCCAAGAAAGACTGAAAGTCTTAAGAAACTTAAGCGCTAGGCTAAAAGCTCATCTTTACCCTCAATGTACAGAAAAAGTCAGGGATGTATTGTAAGCAGACAGCTACACAATACGATTCAAATCTGGTATCCCTCTGATGGTAGCAGTAGAGGATTGATTAAAGGGAGGTTAGAACGACATTCAGGAGAAGTCACACCATGTTTATTTTCCTTTGTTTCTTTTATATTGATGTCACTGTACTCCAGTCTACAGAAACTACCCAAGTCATTCTTGAAGCATACACATATTTGAGCTCCTACTTACACACCCATGACCTAGCCAGTTGCTCTCAGACACTATGAACAATAGGCTAGAATGTGTCTTATTTGAAGCTTTCATTTTACATTCAAATTTAGATGTTGCTCCAGGTTTTGTAATACAATGTTGTTTGATTATCAGATAAGAACTCTATCATAATGAATATGATATTGTAATTATAGAATAATCTTGGAGTTTGTACATGCCTTGTCTATAGTAAATAGAATCAAGGTTCTGCCAAGTAAATGATAACAAGGAACCTCCATTCATATTCCGTTTATTGTATGGAGAAATGTGGAAAGGAGAGACACTATAGCCAGCAGTTGCATAGTTTTTAATAATCTGTGACTTTTCTTCTCTGTACAAGTATGAGCACATCAATTATATTTGGACAGAAAAGTTTAAAGATGAAATAGATAAACAATATTCACATTTATTAAGAGCTTATACCTTGACAGCCACAGGATTGAATGAGCTTTATGTGTAGCAATATTTTATCATCAATTCCAGACACTCTTCTGTGTCCAACCATTCAAGAGATGCATCATCCTCAGAGAATAGGCTGTTTTGGGGATGGGGTGAAGCAACTTGTCCAATTACTCAGTTGAGAAGGTAAAAGTTTCACAGCATAGGTTTTTTTTTGTTTGTTTGTTTGTTTTACAGAAGACACTTTCTGAAATTCTACCTTATAATGGAAGACACAATGATATGAGCACTTGCCTTACAGAAGTGCAGTGTAAGTAGGGATTTTAGAGATGACAAAAAGAATCTACATTTTCATGCCCCAAACCAAGTGATATCTTCCATTGCAATCCAGTTACAAAGTAAACAAACAGACAGGATGATAGTTATCCAGAGAGCAAAAATACAACTATAGATATGTACATTAAAGGAACTTAAAAAAAAATAAGAAAGCATACAGATTGAGGATACACCACATCATTGTAGAAATCTAGAAAAATTAGGAAAAATATATTTCCTACTAGTCAGTTAAACATATTCTAATTCCATATTTATCATAGATTATTACAAAGACATGCAACAGTGTTACCAAGAGAAAACAACTCCTTCTTCATGTATTGCTATATCCTTCCTATCTGCTACCTGTGGTAGTTTCCTCTGATTATTTGTTATGCACAACAAAACCTGTTAACTGAGTATTAAAATCATATTAATTTTAGAAGTCGTTGTTTAATCCCAGTTATAAAGGAGAATAATGCTCAATTTTTATTATAGCTTAATATTATTCCTGAAAATGGAATGCAAACCATTTGTAACAATTGAAACTCCAATGTGTGTCAGGGATGGGAAAATGCCAGATCAACTCGTTAGCTTTTTGAATATTCCCATCAATTAATTATCTTAATACTTGGTAATTACCATCCTCAACTTACAAATGAGAAGGCAGACAAATCTTAGAAAACTAGAAAACCACCTGAAGGCTTGACCACAGTTTCAGCTCTCCTGCTTTTTCAGGGACACCCAGTCTGGAAGGAATGGACTGTAGCGAGCAGAATGGGTTAACACACAAGTGTGCATCTGCATCATAGCACCTACACTGGGAAGTTATTGTGCAAGGAGTTCTAATGCTTTCCTTCTGAAAGTTTGAATTAATTTAGAACCACATTGTGAATCTCAACTCACTCTCTTTCAACCCCCTCCTTTTCTCTCTCTCTCTCTCTGTCTCCATCTCCATCTCCCTCCCCTCCCTCTCTCTCAAATGGCATCAATTAGGCCACCAATAGTGTGTTGTATCTACAATGAACCAACACAAATATCTGGAAACCATTTGCATATAGAAAAGCAGTGTCAAATACTCAAAAGCACACATGTGACTTCTTCTGAATCTACTTTCTGGCCAGTCAAACTGATTCTATAGTTATGAATGAAAGAAAACATGGCTGCCAACTACAGCCTAAGTTCTAGAAGCTAGGTGTTCCAGGAGTTATGAATCAAATTATATGTAAAGAAAAACCATTAAAACAATCATACAAATCAGGTTTCCCTTCATCAAGTTTGGCTATGTAAAATGAAGTTACGCAAGAATTTGTAACTTCTGTTCTCTATATGTACTTAGTTTATGTTTGTCCATTACTCTTAAACCTTATTTTTTCAATACATTTTGAAAATATGGAATTCCTTATTTTTGCTTTAAAAAATGGCAACAACACAATTGTAGAAGTAGTATGCTTTTTTAAGTATGATTTTAAAATTGCTCTTCAAATAAGTGTGTTATTTAACTCAGCAATTCCAGTTCTAACATAATTGTTCATATGGGAAACAGCATCTGTTAGGATGGTCATAACATAACTAAATGCATATTGTTTCAGTTTTAGATGGGGGTGGAACAAACATGTTGACCCAGCACGGTTTCTTAATCTTTAGACTGTGTTGACAAAGACAAAAGAAATGTGCAAACAAGTAGATATAATGAGTCTTCAATACTCCTAAAGCAGGGGAATATATGTGCAAATCTCTGCCACTGTGTGAGGACTTGCAATTTCTGAGCCACACACAGCAGACTTTCTGAGCCTCACACTGGCAGGCAAATTAGCAGATTGCAGGGAAGTCTTAAACAACCTCAAGAACCGCTCAGTGTCTGTGTCTACTCTTAGAGCTTGTTTAACTTCACTGAAAAGAGACAGGTACCACTTCCCTCTGGGAGTGAGAGCTGCCTCCCTTCCCCCCATGTCTCCTAGTTCTACCAACTCTCTTACTCTACCGATTTTGCTTGGTTCCTCCTCAGCAGGTGCTTCAGATATCTCCTTAGAATCTTTTCCAAGTTTATCCTGGCCCAAACCAGACCCAGCTTCTGTCTTGCAAACTGCTCTCTACACTTCTGAATGTTTGCAGCACCTAGCAATCCCTCTAGCCCAAGTTACAAGCTTTTCTCAAGCTCCTGCTTCCCAGAGAACATAGTGCTGGCAGGATGGCCTCTTAGCTGTTGAGTAATTAGTTCACTTCCTCATCCCAAAGCATTGGGGCTTCGCTCAGCAAACTCCAAGAACTGGGCAATTGTTGGACATTATATATGTTGAGTAGTCATATGAGTTTGAAATTAGGATTGTCCAATAATGTGACCATTTACTAATAACGGATTCTTTATTTACAGATCCCAAACTAACCTGTGCCATTCCTTTGACATGACCTATCACGGGTCTGGGGCTCTGTCTCTTCATGTCTCCTACATGAAACTTTCAATATTCTTATTCTACAGATTAAGATTTTTAAAGTAAGAGAGATTATTTTTAATAGAAAACACTGGTAAATCTCTCTGTGTGAGACACACACACACACACACACACACACACACTTACACTTACTTTTTTCCCCTTTCGCCATGTATCTAGGTGAACAAACTCACTACAACACCAGACTACAATTCTGTCTTTCCTGTACTCTACAAGAAGCAAGCTTATATCCTTTGGTGCTATTTCGTTATAACAGGCATTTGAATTTTAAAATGTTAAGAATGTGGACTTTTTCAGTGTAGCAAATATATACATACATACACATAGTTAAATACCATAGCATAAACATATAGACAGAGGAGTTAGTAATGATGATGCTCTGCTAGTTAGTTCTGTGTTATTATAATGAAATACCTGGGGTAATTAACTTCTAAAGAAGAAAGGTTTTGGGTCAGGGTTCTGAAGGTTTTAGTTGGAATTCATCTTTGTTTTAGGACTGTGGTGACACAGTATTTTTGTTGTTTGAGGACACCAGAGGACAAACACCATGAGCCAGGAAGAAAAATGAAAGGGAGGAAAAGGACTTAGGCCAGAAAGTTGTTCAATATTTGTGCCTTGCATAATTTTTAGGGGCCTCAATTAGGGCTCCTTTTCCAAAATACCATCACTTACCAGTATTGCCACCCAGGGCACAAAACCTTTTAGAATTCACAGTCCTTTAGAGGATATTCAACATCCAAAGTGGAGCATATGGTCCATATGACTTGTCAGCCAAACTTCGCTCCAGAAGTCAAAAGGTGATGACAGATTTTGAGTGTTACAGCACTTGCCTGGTAAGCACAGGGCCCTAGGTTTGACTCCCAGCAGCACAAATAAGGAACAAAGGGCACAAATTCCTAATGACTGGCTCTTCTCTAACACTAAGAGTCCACGTACTAATGGAATACAGTAAAAAGAAGTTAGATAAAATCTGAGAACCTGACATCAAAATCAGTCAATCAATTGATTAGTCGAACAAAATCATACCCAGTAGAACATCATGCATACTCTATGTCCATCCTGCCTTGGTTACTCCAGGAGTCATGGTCATCCTATTAGTAATAAATGCATCACTCTCAATAACACTGAAAGGTAAATAAAGATTAACTATAGGAAGCACAAAAGACCACAAAGCGTGATAGAGAGGTATAACAAGAACTGCCTGGAGAATGCTAGGTGACTGCATCTCAAGAGGTTGTGTGTTTTCATGGTTTCTTCCTATTCCCACAGACAACTCTTCTTTCAATGTGGCTTTATTTTCTAGTTTAATATTCAGGGAGCTATACTATATCTCTAATTCTAAGTTCTTTAGGAAGAGAAAATTTTCAACTCATGAGTGGGCGGTGATGCTCGTACAAATGTCTATATATGGCTTTCATGCAAAGAAGAGAAAAGCAGCTCAGAAGCTTGCAGGTGTCCCACTCTTTGTAGGACTAACAGACCCCACAGAAGAAGATAATACGTGATATTGTAAAAGTTCCTGGTCATATAAGAGACAAGTAATAAATACATATTTTATTACAATGGGGCAAAAGCCAAAGCAAAGATAAGTGCTGGAAAAAGAAAATGTCAAGGCACAGTTTGGTCATTACCACCCTGCTTTCATATGAAAGCAGAGGTTACATGTAAGTATTTACAGTTCTAATGGGAGAGCCTAGAGGCAAGAAGGCTACTCCTATTGAACAGGATAAAAATCTCCATCAGGCTGGGCACAACTCAGTGGTACAGTGCTTGCACACAGCATGAAAAGCCCTTGGTTTGATTCTTAGAACTGAAGAAAAGTCTATTTATATCAATTTGTGAAGTGAGACTGACTGTCTTTGAATGTATGCACTTAAAATATTGAATTGGAATGCAGGTTGATATCTTAAAAAAAAAAACAAAACAAATTTCGATAACTGCTTTGTTGATATCATCACAATAAAGTAATTATAAAGTTCTTTTAATTCATTTTCCTCTGTATTTATAAATTTTACATTACTGGTGGTTATTGCTTACGATGACCTTGAAATCCACTACAGGTACTACTGTTTTTCCTAAAAGCAGGTATGTACAGAGCCTTGAACGAATCAGTCTACCAAGTTGCCAAGCCAACTTAGATCCAGAAAAGGAATTTCCTTTTTATTTATTCATAGCAGTTCATATAACATAACGTAACAAACATGCTAGGAAAGTGGTCACTCAGTGAAGGCAAAATCTTACCCAATCCAGAAGATGTGACTTTGTCCATTTATGTGAGTGATGTGTGATTAGACAGTTGAAGATTAGAAGGTGGCCAGAGGATGTTTTCCTTGTTTCTAGCAAAAATCCATGATATTTCTACCACATGAAATGACTGAAAAACTCAATTGGATCTAATGATGTTTTTAGTCTTATATCTCACTCTGACACATCACGTTTTGAAGGGACACAGAAAACAGAGAGAAGAGAGGAGACTCCAGTGGCAGAAGTTGACATCCAGTTGCTGAATTATCTATTCACTGCATAGTTTAGTTTCATTATTTTGCAATACACTCAATCCTTAGAAGACCAGATACAGGCATGCACCTTAAGTACCACCACTGAAAGTCACATTAAATAATCCTTTAATTATGACTGTTATGTACTGCCTGCAACTCTGACTTCCCCTTCGACGCAATGGGTAATTGCGAACTGACTAGATAAAGAAGAAGAAGCATTAAGATCTAATTTCATTCTTGGAACATACACTACCATAATGGGCAATGAAAATAGGTTACCATAAAATGATTACTGGATATCACAGCATGTTGGTGCTAGTTTTCCCTGAAATATATGCTGCTCTATTCAACAACAAAGAATACAAAGAAAGCAGGTTTTGTCATTGAAACAGATAATTAGCTGAATGAAAATATTTATAACTCTAGAAATAGGTAACCCTTTATATATAGTAAGAATAGTTGAATAACTGTAGGGTATAACTTTGTCCAAAACATTCTCATATATACATATAATATGATATATATATATGAATATTAGAGATATCACTTAACTCTCCATAGGGAAATGAAATTTCTGCTCAAATAAGAAAGTAAATAAAAGAAGGAAAGGACACATTTCCAGTCTTTTTAGTCACTGTTGAGAATGAAATAATCTGAAATCCGATAGTCATAATCAAACAACCATTAATTTATCATCATTCCCAAGAAACTATTGTTGGTAGATTTTGCTATTTCCATAAGTGATGTAATGCTTCATACGTCACAAAAGTCTTATGCCAACAGTGGCATGGAGCTATGTGAAAACTTAAAACCAAGGAAGAAAACGAACACTTTGAAGGGACTGAGTCTACTTGCCTATACAAAAGGACAGATGCACTTTTAGTTTTATCATGGGCACTATGTGGCTCTCTTCCGTACTTCCGGATGTAAATGGCATGTGTCAACATGAATTATAGAACCTCTTTGATCCTGTTTGATGCTAAACAAATGGTCAGAACAGAAAGAGGTGTGTCTGGACTATGCTCATAAAGCATTCAAAGTACTACCTTAAAACCACTGCTGTTACATACCAAAATCATGCTGACAACTCAGATCACTCTTGGTTTCTGTAAGATCTGGGTTTAATGCTATGAAAATTGGTGGTATTAAAAAAAGGGGGAGCTAAGGAAAAAGAATGGAAAGATATATTTTAGCCCCTCTTAATAGAATGATAAACTGATAAATGAAATAGGTTAAAATGTTTTGTTAATGATATGCTAAAATTTTAATATAGCACATCTTACAGCTAAAAATTTCCAAAATGCAGTTCTGAGGAATGATTGATCTCACTACAATCAGAACCATGCATTACATAAAAGGAGAGATTTGCAGATGGGAAACAAACGGGGACAGCACCCTAGCTCTCAAGGTCACAGAATTCTTAGACGGTACAGGTAAGAATGGGACGCTGGAATACCAGCTTCAACTTAAATCTAAGGCTATTGAGTGGACTTTGGTTCACTGCCTACTTCTTAACAAGCTGACAATAAGTGTGCCTTCGAATATGTATTGCTATCACAAAAACAGTGAGCTTGAATCTCCTAAAATGTCAGAAATGTTGGAGATTAGCAATGCAAAATAGTTTGGATTTCTATAGCTATAAAAGATGACATGAATGATGGTGGTGTGCAACAACCCCTGTATCATATGAGAGTCATTAGGGTGAGTAGGACACGTTGTGTTACAAGGGTATTCTAGCAACAGCCAGCATTTATCCCTAATTCTAGAATTACACATGCAGTAAACAGTGAAGCCTATGGCTACACTGTCAGGTTTTCTAAGATCTAAATCCTTTCCTACTCCTAGGTAAATGGAAGACTAATTTCCTCCTGTTGCATTTTTTTTTTTTTAAATTGTTCTAACTGGACCTGGAATAAATAAGCCCAACACATTCTCATGAATTCTCTAAAAGTAGAAAGACAGAGAGTTATTAATTGGGATGCACACTAAGACCTTTCTAGCAATATAACTCGTATGAATTCTGCCGAGAAGGAGAGTAGAAGAAACACATGATTAGAAAATGGATCTGCCAGGGTAAATATGTTTACCTTAATACTAGAAGCAGTGTCTGAATTGGAGAAAATCTCAATAGATTCATGGTTCCCCTTTTTTGCTTTCGGTTTTTCAAGAAAGCTGAAGCCCCAAAAGGTTTCTTGTCTTGTTCTGGTGCCTACAGGTAGAAGACCTAGGTCCTGAGCCAAGCCTAGAACATCAATGTGCTGCAAGCAGTTCTCCATTACATTATAAACTGCTCTTGGATCAAATCAAGCAAGCAAACAATGACCTATAGCGGCCATGAAGCAGTTTGTAGTTGGAAAATTAATAAACTTTAATAATCCCGGGTGAGTTATCTGAAAGGACTTGATTTGAGTGACTGCCTTTTCCCCAGCCCTGTAGAGATAAGTTCATAAACATGCTACCCCGCTGAGAACAGCACTATGTATCCCTACGTCTTCTAGTGAACCTTGTATTCTGAGAAATGGAAAACAAAAATCTCAGGGAAGGCTGTGCTTAGAGGGCTCAAGGGAAGAAACAGTTAACCACAATGCCACTCCTCCTTGCAAATAACCAAGGAAAGCTTTCTTTAAAGCAGTACAAAATGTCACCACAGGCTGACGCTCTTTCTACGAGAATAATGAGATTTGTGTCACCTAGGATGCTGAGCACACACTTCATTGCCTTTATCATACTCAGATTTTGTTGAAGTCTTGACTCCCTCTCCTTTCAAAAGAGGTTATACAAGAGGCCCCACACCATGGATGACTGCTGTGGGGGCGACAAGTCAAAAGACCTGGGGGAGCAGCTTCTGTCTTCTGGCAACTGAGACAGACTGTTGAAACTGCTCTAGAAATGAAGAGAGGCAGCCTGGAAATGAGCCCCATGGATGAAGCTAGGCAATACTTGACTCCCAAGGCTCTGCTCTGCAGAGGACACTGCAGGAGGCGCACTTCCAGTCTAGGATTCGCTGTGGCTTTAGTCACTGTGTCTTTAGAACTACAATCTTTTCATTAAAAGCACACTGACGTTCCATGGAGAAGTTTGAACCACTTCAGCGCAATCATTCAGGGGAAAAGCGAATTTGAGGGTTTGTGGCTTGAGACCCTGCATCAGCAGGAGCGCTCCTGCAGGAAAGCGCCCAGCTGGTGGCTTGGACTGGAGCCTGCAGGGTGCTGAAAGAACCGCCATCAGGTCTGAAAGCGGAACCTCTATCCTCTTGGCAGTTCTGAGTGAAGAAAAACCTGTTTTTCGACAAGGCCAACTGAAAATAAATTCCAGCGCAACCGCATGAAAAGGTTAACAGCTATGTGCTGCAGTCCGGGGGTGGAAGTGTAGATGACAGCCTCAGAAGCAGGTGTGAGAGGGTTAATGCCAACACCGGAGATGGGCGTGTGTATTTTCACATTTCCCAAACTGGCTGTCTTCCCATGGGTTCCAAAGTGCCCTTCCCCCACCCTATACTGGGATTCCAGAAAAAGTGAGACTACACTGTGCAAGACTAGAGTTGCCTGGTGCTCACATCCTCGAGTGTTTTCACTCTGTCCTACCTGCCTTAAAATCTGGCTTTACTCAGGCTTTAGGGTCCCCGCCCCCAGAGCCTGAGATTGGTCACTGATATTTTTCCCAGCTTCTGAAAGAGTGAGTTCATTACCTCACTCCGAAATGTGACTTTGATATAGAAATATGGAGAAGCAACCTTCCCCCATTCTGACACCCACCCCCTCCCCAACACACACAAAGGAGCGGCTCCCAAGCCCTGAGGATCTCAAGCTCCTGTCGCCTTTACTTTCTCCTCCTCTCGAGAAGGTTTATGAGCCTTTGAACACTTCTGTGTGGCTTCAGCTCGCCAACAACTGAAGGGGTGTACGGAAATAAAAGATGGGAAAAGAAAGTGAGACCAGCTTTACCCTCTGCTTAATTTAAAACTTAAAAAAGAGAAAGAGAAAAGCAAAATTAAAAACCAGGCAGAAGCCAAAATAACAGGGAGTAGTTTAACCCCTAACTATCCAGGAAACTGTGGGAAATCAAAACTTGAAAGGATTAGATCTTTAGACTCCGCAGGGAAAAGTCCCTGCCACTTGGATGAATGACTGTGGGCGCATTTCGGGCGCTCAGGACCAGGCCATGTCAGCCAGCAGGCAAGCTGGTGGAAGACAGGCTAGGGATGTCCCCTGGGGGTGAGGAAAGGGGTTCCCCTCAAGATATTCTGGTTGGTGGGAATTTTGTGTTTTTTCTTTGAGGACTAACTGTAGAAGTGAAAACTGAGGCGCTTCTACTGGGTGTGGAAACCAAGAAATCCCTCGCTTCAAGGCTCACAAACCTGGCTGCTAACCCAGTCCACGCTGCGTGACTCGGCTGCCATCAACCCTACACTACCCACCAGACAATGCAGCTGCTATTTCGGTGTTATGTTTTTAAGATGGCCAAAATCCTCCTTATCCCCTGTCATCCCTCCCAGGTCTTCACAATATGATCAAGAGGAAGTTACTTAGGGGATTTATCATGACAAAGTGCAGGCAGTTATGTCACCTCAAAGCCCAGCGAAAGGAAACTGCTCTGGGTGCAGTGAAACGTACTTTGATACCGAGAGACCGGAGGGACAGAGCAGGGGAGAGAGTTCCCCAGATCTTGCCCGGGGGCTCCTGAACCCTCAAGCTAAGCCTCACCCAAAGTTCCAGATGTGCTCAGTTTTCAATCTCTCTGCCCAAACTTGAGCACACCAGTCAAGCCTAAAACTGTGACACAGGTGACTGTTCCCAGGGACAGATCTGTGTCTCCGCGCGCCTTTATGGCTCCCATACTTTGCTAAGCACAGCACACGCTAGAGCGCACAGCCCCAGGCCACCCAGGGAACCGCCCCCGGTCCGCAACAACCGCGACAGTGGGGCTGCTCAGAGGTCAAAAGCTTACCTGGTCTGAGGACCGCGGCGGAGATCAAGAGGCAAAAAACCAGACGGCAAGAAGGGGACACCTTAGATGCCATATTCCTCCTCCTAGAAGACCACCGACAAAGTCCACGCCGCAGGAGGGGGCGTCGTCCCCGGGCCCACGGGGCCCGCTCGCTTGTGGGTCTCGCTTTAGGGGGACAGCGACTTTTTTTCCAAGACACACGGTCCCCCGAGGGCTATGGCGCTGCGCCGTCGGGTCTGTGCCACACGCAACTTTCCTCCACGCGGAACACGCAACTCTTCCCTCCCCCTCCACACCCTTCCTCGGTGTCTTTGCCTGCTACTCCCAGGACGGGCGACCCTCCTATTCCAGGAGACGCTTCAGTAGTCAGTCAAGGTAGACGCAGTTTCTT
The DNA here is from genome assembly GCA_019843965.1 of Rhynchomys soricoides. Classification (NCBI taxonomy): domain Eukaryota; kingdom Metazoa; phylum Chordata; class Mammalia; order Rodentia; family Muridae; genus Rhynchomys; species Rhynchomys soricoides. The sequence continues at coordinate 3,170,323 of JADRCH010000239.1, read as the reverse complement.
TTTGGCTGCTATCTTCTAGTAGTTTCTCTTCTTGCAAAGGAGAGGATAAGAAGAGCAACGAGAGTTGCACGGTGCACGGATCACCAGGACTAGAGAAGGGTCGGCGGGGCAGCGCCGTGGGTCCCGACGGTGGGTCTCCTCAGGTGGCAGCCAAGCAGAAGCAGTAGCGGCGGCTGCTGGAGCAGTGGCGGCAGCCGCGGGCTCGGGCTGCTCTGAGTGGAGGACGGGAAGGCGTGTGTAAGCTGCCTGTCTCCTCCTCCCGCTCCTTCCGCTCCTCCCGCTCCTCCCTCCCGCCCAGCTTCCTCGGCAGCAGCAGGAGCAGGTGGTTGGAGCGCGGATCCGCAGCCTAGAGGCGCTGCAGGACCAAGTCGGAGACTGTGCTGAGCTGGCGGCCCCTGGTGGGAAGAGAGCCTGATGCTCCAGCCCCCGCGCTTCGATAGGCGGGGCTTCCTTGACTCCGCCTCCCAAATGACACGCCCGCCAATGAGGAGAGGTCTCTAGAGTTGGGGCGCGGTGGGCTGGATTCGCCCTGGACTGGCTCTTGCCAGGGGGTTCTCAGCACCCCCAAGACACACGATCTGAGACCGTTTGCTGTCCACCCAGCCTGGCCACATAGCTGTCTTCTTGCACTCGGAAGCCCAGTCCATTGGCTCACTCCTTAGGGATTTTTCTCCTCGGCGATGGTACCGCCTTCACCTTCTGTAGAGTTGTTGGGGCAGCTCAGTGGTAGGTGAGGAGCACACCTTGGGTCCTCTTGGGCTAGGACTGAGAAAGTGGAAAAGATGGAAATTCTCACCCGGAGCCTCACCGAAACAGCTACTGGTGGTTGAGGGTAATTTCCCCCACATTTAAAGAAGGTTACTAGGTTCCCCTAGTCTTGGCTGGCGCACTTTTTCAACGCAAATTATTTAGTCAAATATCCAGTACCAAAAAGTAGAAGAGATTTTTGTGCTCCCCCCTTCGTCCTCATCTCCTTCCCGGTGAGAATTAGGACTCTAGACCATAACACACGTCGCCACACTGATTTTCCAAACATCCCTTTAAAAAATATAGTCACGTTTACTTTTAACTAGGCGACGATTTTAAGCTACAAAACAAAACCCAGAGTTACTCAGATTAAAAGCCAACGCCTCCTGGCCCTTTCCAGAAAGCCAGGCATCCAGCAGATGGACGGGGCTTCTCAGGCAATTTCTAAAGCTTGAACCACCTCCCGGGCATAGCATCGGGAAGCCGTGTGGCTTTCAGTTCAGGCAGAAAGCATGAAGGAATATTTTCCTCTAAAACACCAGGGTGGAGCTGTTGGGACCCTAAGTGGCTCTAATTCAGGAATGCAGGATCACAACTCTTATGCCCGCAGCATAATAAAATCCAGGTCCCTGAACCAGCAAGGGCATTAAATAGTCTTTGGTGCATCACAGGGTCACCCCCCTGTGTAAAGCCAGTCTCCAGGAGAGAATGCTAACTAGCCTCACTGGGCTCTGTCTTCAAAGGATTGGGAACCACCAGCTACTTGCGAATGGAAATGGGGGTATTTAAGTGTGCAGGCAAAAGCTTCGTGCGCCGCGCGCGCGAGGACACACACACACACACACACACACACACACACACGAATGCGCAAGCGCGCGCGCGCGCGCACACACACACACACACACACACACACACACACAAACACAGACTCGGATCTTTGAATCCCTTTCCTTTCATGCTTGAAATTATTAAGCTCTGTCTTCAGCTGTGATGTTTCCCCCAGCGCCTCTCTGTCTTGTTCTCTTCACGTGAAAGATAGATCTCTTATATTTTTCCTCTGAAAAACATTTTTTTCCCACATGGATTTAACATTTACATTTCATTTGCATCTTATGAATCAACGGGAAGGCTGAATGCTAGAAGGCAAATGCCTGTTAACTCTGCATTCCATGCACAGAGCTAAACTGCTGGCTTGCTCATGGGAATTCCTTTAGGGATTTTTTTCTTCTAACTGCAGCCAGCCTGAAGTTGGGTGTTTGGGAACAAATCATTCTAACCGTGTTTCTTCTGGATCTTCAGATTATTTGACTATTTTGAGGTGAAACTTAACGTAGCATATAGTTGTAAAAAAAAAAAAAAATGGCAAAGACAGAATGTCGGATCCTGGTTCTGACAGTGTCTGATGGGCACAGTCAACTCGACCTCTTTAAGCCTCACTGTCTTCACTTTCGAAAGGGGATATCAATTGTTCAAGATTCATTGGATTGATTATTTTGAGTAAATGAGATCTCATAGGTCACTGGCCAGCCACAGTAGCACTTGCTGGGCTTTGGGAAATAGACAGAACCTAAGGAAATCCCTGATTTGCACTTAGTGAGTGACCTTGCTCAAAAGTCAACCTCTCACAATTAAATTGGGATGACACATAAGCAAACCACTGTTCAGGGTATATCAAAATAATAATAATAATAAAAAAGTTACAGACTTCAGCATGCACACAATTCTAAGCAGCTGACTATTATACAGCATGTATTATGCACACCAGATTTATGCATAGATGTTTGAATATATAGTCAGTTATCTTCAGAATTTCCATGAGAGAAGAATATATTTTACTTTAGGAAAATGTCTTAGTAAACTGCTCAGGATGGAATGATATCTCCCAAGGCTACTACCACAAAAAGTAATAGGGGCACTATTCTATATTAAATAAAACTAGAATAAAAAAATCCAGATAGAAATTTAGCAGAAGAATGTGGTAGACGAATAAAAACAGAGGAAGAAACACAGTGATATCATATTAGCTGGAAGTTGGAAGCAATCAGAGGCCCTTAAAATGATTTCAATTAATTAGCAATTTTTACTGAATACTCATGCTAGAGAGTTATATGAAATTTATATGAATTATATGAATCATCCTCAATAACATCCCATTAGTATTTTACTTATAAAGAATTGAAGGCCAGAATAAGAAGTACCTTTCTCAAGGGTACACAATGATTCATAGCACCAAAAAAGCTAGATTTTTAGATCTGAACCTCTGATTCTAGTATTGAGTTGCTGCCCACCTTGCTCATCAGATTTGTGTTACAGTAACTTTATGCCTTTGGGAATATGAAGTCTCCACTTAGAACATAAATTCTTAGATCTCCTAAAAACTTTAATAAAGTCTGCTACAATCAAACACGTTTTTGAGGAAATTATTAAAGCAGCAAACAGTACGTGATTGTGCTAGGGAGCCCTTCGTGAGAGGTGGGGGAGGGGAACCTGGTCTAAGGAAGACAGTGTTCATTTACGAAAAGGATCAAGAGTCAGAAGTGAACAGGGGAATGTGAACTCCACAAAGTAGTTCAGTAGGGAGGTGTTCTAGTTTCATTTATGTTGTAGTGATAAAATACCAGACATAGAACAGGGAGAAGGGGTACAACTAAAAACTTCAGATTATGATCCCTGATTGTCTAGAAGTCAAAACAGTACTTTGAAGAAGGCACAAGCCAAATATATCATAACTATAGCCAAGAATAGAGAAAAATAAATGCATCCATATTTACTATTCAGCTAGATTTCTCTTCTTATATAATTCAGAAACACTGCTTAAGAAATGGGGCTGCCCTACTGAGAGGCTCAGGTAGAGCCTGACAAATACAGAGGTGGATTCTTGCAGCCATCCATTGGACTGAGCGTGGGATACTGGATGGAGGAGTTGGAGAAGGGACTGGAGTAGCTGAGCAGGCAACAGTGTCAACTGGTCAGATCCCCCAGAGCTCCTGAAGACTGGACCACCAATCAAAGAATACACATGGAGGGACCCATGTTGCTGGATGCATATGTGGCAAAGGAGGGCCTTTGTTGGACATCAGTGGGAGGAGAGGCCTTTGGGCCTGAGAGTGTTCGATGCCCCAGTATAAGGGAATGCTTGGGAGGGAAGACTGGAGTGGATGGGTGGGTAGGGGAACATCTTCATAAAGGCAGGGGAGGGGGATGGGATAGGCAGTTTCTGAAGGGGAGACCTGGAAAGGAGAAAACATTTGAAATGTATTAATAAAGTAAATACCAATAAAAAAAAAGTCAAAAAAAAAAAAAAAAGAAAGAAAGAAAGAAAGAAAAAAGAAGAAAAAGAAGAAAGAAAGAAATAGGGCTGCCCACAGTAAGTAACCTGGGTTTTCCCACATCAATTGACAAAAATGAGAGTTCCCTCATAGCCAGCTCACAGGGCAACCTAATCTAGCAATCCCAACCAACTAGAAATTCCTCATTAACATTCTTTTCTGATTATTTTATTAAATTTAGTACCATCACAGGAGAGAATATGTTTTTTCAGAATCTAGAAAACTAGGGCTGAGATACCCCCCCTTTCTTGGTTTTTAAAAGGAGGAAAGTTATTAGCTGGTCTAACATCAAGAATATTTTAATGAAGATCAAAAATATATAACATTCAAATGACAATTGTCAGTTTAGTCTTGGCTCGGAGTATCCTGATTGGTATTCCTTATTGGATGAGGTAATATGAATAATGCTTATCCAGGATCTAAACATTTTATGTTGCCTAAAACATAAGAAGAATTTTCCATTATAAAGTATATCATAATTTATCATCAGTCAGGGTAGTATATTCAAAGAAGTGACCTGATAAAAAGACATTTCCTATTTAATACAAAATACATTTCCTATTTAAGATCTATTGAGATCAGAACTCAGCATCCCACTTCCAAGGCTCTTTCCCCTATATAAAACCACCTACTCCATCACTATGTGGCAACATTTTTTTTATAAGTATGTACTTATTTAAAGAGCAGAGGAGACTTTTCTCCCCTAACTAATCAGAACACCTTACTGTAGATGAAATTTCACCAAACATAGTCTGGAAGCTGGAGAAATTTGTTTCTTACTCTAGTATATCAGAATGGGTTGGGTGTTGTACTGGCTAGTTTTGTGTGTCAACTTGACATAAGCTGAAGTTATCACATAGAAAGGAGTTTCAGTTGAGAAAATGCCTCCATGAGATCCAGCTGTGAGGCATTTTCTCAATTAGTGATCAAGGGTGCAGGGCCCCTTGTGGGTGGTACCATCTGTGGGCCAATAGTCTTGTGATCTATAAGAAAGCCAGCTGAGCAAGCCAGGGGAAGCAAGCAAGCCAGTAAGTTACATCCTTCCATGGCCTCTGTATCAGCTCCTGATTCTGACCTGCTTGAGTTCCAGTCCTGACTTCCTTTCGTGATGAACAGAAATTGGAAGTGTAAACTCAATAAACATGTTCCTCCCCAACTTGCCTCTTGGTCATGGTGTTTGTGCAGGAATAAAAAACCTGACTAAAACAAATTGGTACCAGAAGTAGGGTATTCCTGTGACAACCTAACCATATTTTGGGGAGGACTGTGGAAGGACTTTGGAACTTTGGGCTAGAAGATCCATTCAGTGTTAAGAGCTTTGTGGGATGTTGTGTAGGAGCTTAGAAGATAATGTTGAGAACAGTGCAGAAGATGGAACGCTGGCTTGTGAAATTTCAGAGGGAAAATTAAAGATTCTTATCAGGGCCATTGCTAGTTTGATTTAAGATTCTGTGGCTTTGGTTAGCTGGGGCTGAAGATCAGCTATGGTTAACAAGATACCAGAACTACTAAAGCAAAACCATTGCATTACTGGGACTATTGATGTTGGTTATCTGGAGCTGGGAAATTGGCAGTGATTGGGAAGAGACCAGCATTAATGGGATGAAATCTACTGAGAAGTGTTTTCTGACAGCACAGAGGCTGTGTTCAAGAGATAGCCAAGGTTGTACCTTGTGAGGTGGCTGGACTTGGTAATTCGTAAGAGTCACTCAGTTGGTACTGGCTTTGAAGGCATGAAGTTGTCATGAAGCACAGCTGAGGCCTGGGCACTGTGAGAGGCCATGGAAGGCCATTGGTGAAGGTGCAACCTTAGTTGCAATTGACAGCCCAGGACTGAAGGGGTCATGCAAAGGAGGTAAGACTTGGCACCATGTTAAAGCCTAGTTGCAGCAGAAGACAGCAGTGTTTTGGAGATACCAGTACCATTAGATGACCACCAAGAACAGCAGCAGCAGTGGAGTACAGGCATCTGGAGCCTAGAAAACAAGGTATGTGCTACAAAGGGCAGAACTGGAGAAGTCACTCAAGCCCTTGGAGGAATCCAGAAGATCGTGAGTAGACCCCAGATATTGGACAGTTGGAGTTTGATTTTGCTTTTGATTGTGATTGTGGCCTGATATTTTTCCCTCTTGAAGAAAGAAGGTATTTTAGTGTAGCCCACAGTTAAGAGACTTTAATTTTTTAAAAGATTTTGAATTTTAAGAGATTGGATGTTTAAATGGGACTGAAATGTTAATATGTAAAAATCTGTAAAGACTGTATGACTTGTAAACTCATCTTGGAGATGAATAAGGAAGTAAGGGTTGAGGCTTATTGATGATGTGTTTGTCTCAAGTTGACAAGAGGCCAATTGTACTGGCTAGTTTTGTGTGTCAACTTCACATAAGCTGAAGTTATCACAGAGAAAGGAGTTTCAGTTGAGAAAAATGCCTCCATGAGATCCACCTGTAAGGCATTTTCTCAATTAGTGATCAAGGGGGGAGGGCCCCTTGTGAGTGGTACCATCTGTGGGCTGGTAGTCTTGGGTTCTATAAGAAAGCAGGCTGAGCAAGCCAGGAGAAGCAAGTAAGCCAGTAAGTTATATCCCTCCATGGCTTCTGCATCAGCTCCTGATCCTGACCTACTTGAGTTCCATTCCTGACTTCCTTTCGTGATGAACAGAAATTGGAAGTGTAAGCTCAATAAACATGTTCCTCCCCAACTTGCCTTTTGGTCATGATGTTTGTGCAGGAATCTAAACCCTAACTAAGACATGTGTCCTTCTATTTTTTACTGAAGATGTATGCAGCCCAAGAAGAGGCAACAAATTTGATACACATTCTCATAAACTCTATTTGTGAATGCATTTGTCTAGGTGATGGCTAATTTTTATGTCAACTTGACACAGGCTAGAATCATCTCAGAGAAGCACTCTTAATGGAGAAAAATGCTTCCAAAAGGCCAGGCTATATACAGGCCAAGCTTGTAGGGTATTTTCTTAATTAGTGATTGAAGTAGGAGGACCCAGCCTATTGTAGGTTGGGTCACTTCTGAACTAGTGGCCCAGTGTGTTATAAAAACATCAGACTGAGCAGGCCACGAGGAGTAAGCCAATAGGAGGCATTTCTCCATGGCCTCTGTATCATCAGTTCCTGCCTTCAGGCTCCTGCCTAGTTTGAGTTCCTATCCTTACTGCCTTGGTTGATTAACTGTTATACTGAGGTACAAGTGAAATAAATGATTCTTTCCCCACCCTAAGTTGCTTTTGGTCTTGGTATTTTATCACAGCCATGGAAACCTTAGCTAAGATAAGTTGTATTTTAGAAATAGACTATACATCCCATAAATAATTCTGAATGAATGACAGGTGGTGAAGCATTCTTTACAGAATACAGACAAAGGATGGCTATAAGTTCTCAACATGAAAGAGAGCTCAGTGAAGTACCAGTTTCTCATTCCTAACCTGACATCTTAAACCCTAAATGTTCCCCTCACAATTGAACATCATTAAGCTCTAATATAATGCAACATACAGAAGATCTTATACCTGACCTCAGAAGGCAAGTCAAAGCCAAAACACAGTAGCACCAAAAATATTATCTAAACTTTCTTTCAGGCTGTGAGTGCAAGATATTTATGATGGGTCCAGGTGTATAGGAGTTCATGAGTGAAGTTTGAATCTACTTTGATGAATGCATATATTTGTGCTGAGACCTTCAAGACAGTTCTTTACATATACAAATATTTCAAAACAAACAAACTAACAAAAAAACCAAAAGTGCTCCAAAATCCAAGATTGTTGATCCACTTTTACCTATTTAGTATGAATGGAGAATCTTCAGGGGAAAAATAATAGAAAAATAATTTGATATCAAGAAGAATAAAACCAAAGATTCCAGATATTGAATTAGTAAATTTTTTAAGTGATGAGAAAAGAGACTGAGCTTACTATGCACTGTCTGAAAAACTGATATATAGGACTAAGTTGGATTTATATTAACCATTAGGAGATATAAACATTTGAAGAGTCACAAAGGTTACATACACACACATACACACATACACACACACACACACAAACACACAGTATTTTTTCTCAAATTTCTCCAGATATGTACTGAAATTAATTGGTATCTGTCTTCCTATGACATATTCTAATGGACTTAATTACTTCATTTTCACCTTTTAAAAGTAACACTGTTCATTAAATAACTAAGATACAGCTGTTCATAGCTTCAGTACTTAATAAAGATACCACAGCAGCACAGGAAAGCAAAAGCTTTCAAAGTCTTTGGTAAACATTCAGTTCGTATTGCTGGTTGCAGTGTGTTCAATGTTAGATGCGAAAGGACACGAATAGTTATTTCAGTGCAACTACAGATCCACTTAGTCATTTTCGTTCCTGCCTCAGACATGAGGAATGGTGAAAGAATCCTGCAGAGCCATTCGGCCATGGAACGTACACCATATAAAATGAATGTCAGAAACTCGCAGTGTGTTAAACACTCATAACTCATTAGTGTTTTAGTAAGTATATAGAACTGAGTCAAAAACTTTAACACAATGTGGGAGTTTCCCCTTAAAAGTTCTTAGGTGATTTTGACTTTCCACTGAGATTAACAGCTCTATTCAATTTGAGACTGCAGAAAGTGACTCCGGGTATGTGCAGAAGTCCACAGCACATTCTCTGATGAGAAATTTCAACTCAGTTCAAGACACTCACTGAAGTCATCTCTGTTTCTTTGTCGTATGCTAAAGCTTCCTTTGTAACACAAAGTCACTTACTTTGGTGATATCAATTAGACAAATGATAATTCAAATATATTGTAATCATTTATATTTCTTTTTAAAAACAAATCACCATAGATACCATGGACTTCTGTAAAGTCCTATTAACACCAGGCTTTGGTAATCCGTTCTGTTTTCCTTATAATAAAAAAGATACTTGTATTTATATGAGAGTATTAAAAATCCATTCATGGAAAAACTTACAATTCCTGAATAGCAAAGACTTTTTAAGTATCAAAAACAAAGATTGATAACGCTGAATCAAGGCTCATTGGCCACATAATTCAAGTGATATTTTCTTATTTTTAACATTCTATTTTTATTGATTATTTGGAAATTTCACATAATGTGCTCCATCACATTGACTTCATAGTCCTCCCATGGACACCCTCCACCTTGTGACCTCCCCTAAAACAAAATAAAAAGGAGAGAGAAAACAGCAACAACAACCATAACAACAAACCAAGTTCAATCTGTGTTGTCCATACACTCACTGGAGCATGGTCATACTCCCATTGGTCAGCTTCTTAAAGAAAACTGAGTCCTAACTCACCCCACTCCCAGACGCCTTCAACTGTGAAGAGCTACAGGTCAGCATTCCTAGAGTTTTCTTCAAACAGGACTGTAGAATGTTTCTCTCTCTCTCTCTCTGCTTGTCTCTTCCTCCCTCCTTCTCCTCTTCTTTCTTCTTCTTCCTCCTCTTCTTCTTCCTCCTCCTCTTCTTCTTCTTTTTCTTTTGCCAGGAAAGGGTAAGGTTGGAGGAAAGAGGTTGTCACACAGGCCTTCCATGCCTCTTATTCTCAAATTTGGTCTGCAATTATCAACACCACTGCAAGAGAAACTCTTTGTTCCTTATACTCAGTGGCAGCATGGATCATGGTATTCCTTGTGAAAACTATGAAAACTTAAAACTGTTTAGGGCCATTCAAGAAATTTAAAAATCTTCAAAATGTGTTTTAAAACAGAGCTTTCCCTCCTAATATACTTTGTTTGGAGTTCACATTCCTATTCCCCCTTTGTCCATTCAAATCAGAGTGGTTTCTTCATTGCTTCTAATTATACAAGTCATATACACACCCCAGGGTCCTTGCACTGGATGTTTCTACTTGTTGGAAATCTTTTTCCCAGTTGATGATGTAAATCACTCTGTTGCCATCTTTAAGGAATTTGCTCATATTTGCCTTCTCATTTAAGCTTTTGAACAACTATAAACATTTCCAAACTGAACCCCACCCCCTTTATATTTATTTCCTGTGTTTCCTGATTTGGGTTTCCACACAGATTCTATTATCTTATAGGATAAAGTGTACATTAAGCACTATTTTGATTGTTATTGTCTATCTTGTTATGGTAGTGAAAGCTCAGGGAAGACAGAGGTTTGCTTCTGTTCCATTTACCGTCTGAAACAGATAACATAGAGTAAGCTAATGATACTATTTGATTAATGACTTCAATAATTTGTGAGTGAACAAATACATCATTGTTTAAGGTATTTAACAATCAGATAATGGTGGTTCTGTTGGTTGAATTTTGGTAGGCAACCTAAAGCTTTACTTCATTTTGCAGACACTCCAAGGCTTTCCAGAATAGCTAAAAAAAGCACTGAGAGGCACTGCCTGCCTCATATGACAGAGAAAGTAATACATGTTTCAAGAGTCAAAGATATAACAAAAATTCCATAGTTTTGGGTATTGCTTAAATGCAAGAGAACCACTTTCAAATACAAGACACCCTGATACTTTTAAGTTAAAATTCCAGGGATAATAAAAAAGATCAGGATGTACTTCAGATTGTGTTAATCAGTTTTAAATATAGCACATTTAGCCAAAATCTTTTTGAGCAAACATTCTGCATAACATTCAATATAACATTTCACTAAGGCAAGCTTATGGATTCAGTATCAATATCACAAGATCTACTGTCTTAGTACAGCATTAAAGAATCTAAGACTTGGTGTTCTTTATACTTTATATGGAGCAAACTTGGTACAGTTATAATTCTGAGCAATGTATTCTACAAATATAAATGACTCATAACCTATTCGGTTCACAGAGCTATAGGACAAATATTTAATTTAACTTATTGTCCAGGAATTCAAGATTTCATGCAGGTATTTAAAATGTTTACTTTACTTTGTAAGGACTGGAAATTCACTTAATGATTGTACCTTAAGGTGAGAAGCTTTGAGAGAATGCAGTGCGTATTAAAAGATCTGTGCAGACAAAGATATAAAAATAGTGAATGTATTTCCATTGACATGAGTAGAATTAGCAACTAGTCTATCTAACAAATAAGAGGCAGAGGAGAACTTTGACCAATGATTATGGATTTATCTTTGTTATAACTAGTTTGCAAACATCTCTGGGCCTGAAAATGATTTCTCTTGTTATATAGAAAAGGCATATATTATCATCGATTCTCTGCTGCTTTGGTAAACACTGGACAAAATCCAATTGAAGAGGAAACAGTTTATTTGCCTTAAAGGTTAGAGTATCATTAAGGGAAGTCAAAGCAGGAGCTCAGAAATAATCCTTACTAGTTTGCTTCTCTGACTTGCTTGGCTACCTTTCTTATATAGCCTAGGCCCACAACCCAGTGATGGCACTGCCCACAGTGGGCTGGGCCCTTCTATATCAATTAGCAATTGATATAGAAACAGAAGAAACACTCTTCATAGACATGTCCAGAGGATACTCTGAAGGTGATAGATTCTCCATTGAGATTCTGCCTTCCCAGGAGTATCTTGGTTTGTGTCATGCTGACCAAAGCAAAGATAGTACACGATGAATGATTCGGTCTAAGAATTAGCATAGTAGTTAGAACATCTCCAAAAATATACTTTTCAAATTCTTGAGACTTGATATTTCAAAGGTGTGTGTGTCCCTATTATTTTTTTGATATTTTTAAGGCTAAGGCAAATATTGAGTTCAGGATTAAATGAGCATTCATTTCATCAATTTGCCCAGTAATGACAAAGAATTGGCCAGGGGAAGCTTGAGAAGAGCGTGTAAAGGAGAACATACCACTCAGCATGACAGGAAGATAGATTTGGGTTACTCAGCTCTTCCCACACTCAGTACTGAGCCACATATTTTCATTTCTCCTGGACTACCTCCCTTCTGTAGATTTTGGAACATTCATAGCAGGTTTGAAAACTCTCAGCAGTTTATTCGGCCATTTCCCATCCATACCAATTCCTGCTGTGAAATTTCAAAAAAAAAAAAAAAAAAAATTCCTATGTTGATTTGCCCTTTCACATCAAAGCAATTAACATCTCTTCTGACTTTTTTCCTTCCAACTTAATGCCATGTTTTTGTATGTTCTCTGAAGGTAGCATGTTGAGGTAAACAAGAAAGCCATGATAATTTAAGCGACGGTATCAAGAATAAGTGTATAATAATCTGTGTGCCAACCAGGAGAAATAAGATACATTAAGCTTATGTCCTGCTTATATTTCAGTGATTATTAGGCTCAGTATACCTCTCCATCCAGATTGTGCACAACAGAGATTTTTTATTAGCAGGTCAAAAAAAGCAAGAACACACAAACAAAAGACAAAACACAAAACAGGAATACTATACAATTGGGAAATCTTCATTTACTTTATATCCTTTCTGCTAAATTAATGGTACAGAGGAGAAGCATCTTATGCAGGTACCAGCTAATGTCTGCTCTTGTCACTGTCATATGCATCGTGTGTTGTTACTATCTTTTTGACATGTGAAATGAAATGACAAAACAAAAGTATTTGCAAACCTAGTTCTTTCTCCTGCACACAAAGTCAATGTTAAATACACTCAGCCTGACAGAAGAAGTAGCTTTGGAAGGCTGAGAACCAAGTAACTCCTTTCAACTTTATTTGCTACATTTTTTTTCTTAAGGCACATTTTTTAATCAATATATTACCTTCAACAGTTTGGTGTTGTCCTTGCCAGAAGGGATGAGAGAAGCAGAAAAATAAAAACAAAACCCCACAGAAATTCAAATTGAGCTAAGCATTTTGACTTGTGATTAGAGTAATTTCATATACTGTCAATTTTAATAGTTATTAAAAGAAGAGCTTGGCAGAAGTTCTTAATATAAGTCATTATTTGTCTCCTTTTTCTGAAGAAATGTTGATCTTTCAAGAACAGTAATCTTAATCAGTTAGATTGTCCTAAACTGTTTTTCTATTACATGTAAGCACAGCTGGTTCCTCATCTGCCTCTCTTCCTTAAAAGAACAAAAGAATGCCTGGTCCAGAATTCACTTGGTGTTTCTATTTCTACAAAGATTAAGCCAGTTCTCTGACATGTTGCCTCTAAAACTAAGGCTCATGTACTTCTTCCTCCATTTTGCAAGGTGGTAGTGACTCCACAGAGCTGGAGGTGCACACAGGTCAGTACTCCTGTTTCTAGTCATACATGCAGGCAGCTTGGAGACTAATACAGTACAATGTTTTTGTTCTCCTATAGAAGCTGAAAATTATCAAACATTACAAAATGTTCTTTGTTTGGTTGTTTGGTTGTTGTTGGTTTTAGTTTTGAGTACTGGTCCCATGGAACTGGGCTATATTCTGACTGACCAGTAATGCAGTGCTAGTGAGGCACAGTCAGGTGTCAGGTAAAGTTTCTCTCATCCCTTTAGGATCTGTGCAACACCAAGGGACTTGTTTTACCTATGCATGCCACTCTTTTCCAGTAATATGAAACATTTGAATCATACGGTACAAGAAAACCCACAACAATGGAAGCTCCCCCCTTCTGGTCTTTTGTACCTGATAGAGGAAGTTTTCAACATCTGTGTCTCTTGTTGCATGTGGCTATCACATATGTTTTCTACTGTTCTTTTTTGTAAAACTCTAGCTCTTAAAAATAATTGTCACAGTACCATTCTTAGTGGATCCACACCAAATCCATTTATTAGTGTAGGTCAGCAGTCAGGAATCCATGGCCAGCAATGGTTGGAATGAATTGAGCAAAGATAAGGACAGTGAAAACTAGTGACAACGACACTAGAATGTGAATGAGTAAGAATGGCTAAGGTATTTAATATTTTTTAAGTATTTATTTTTATTTTATGAGTGTGTGTGTGTGCGTGTGCGTACACAATTTGTCTTCATGTATATCTGTGCATCATTTGTGTGCAGTGTCAAAAGAATACAAAGGCCAGAAAAAGGCATTAGATCCCATAGAACTGAAGTTATAGATGGTTGTTAGCCACCACATGGGTGCTGGAAATCAAACTGGGTCCTCTGGAATAGCATCCAGGGTTGCTAATTTCTGACTCTTTCTAGGCAAAGAATTTAAAAATACTTATTTGTGTGTGTGTGCATATGTCTCTCTCTCTCTCTCTCTCTCTCTCTCTATATATATATATATATATATATATGTGTGTGTGTGTGTGTGTGTGTGTGTGTGTGTGTGTGTGTGTGTGT
>JADRCH010000239.1:3142684-3156054 GCA_019843965.1 Rhynchomys soricoides | reverse complement strand
TGTGTGTGTGTGTGTGTGTGTGTGTGTGTGTGTGTGTGTGTGTGTGTTGTGTGTGTGTACATGTAAAGGACAGAGGACAACAACATGAAGTGTTAATTTTTCTCATGCACCATCTACCTTGTTTATTGAGGTAGGGTCTCTCACTGGCTTGGGAGAGTTGTCTCCTGGACTAGCCAGAGAGCCCTTTGGATCTTCCTGGTTCTACTTCCTCAGTGCTGGGATTACAACTTCTACCACCATGCCTAAGTTGTTGTTGTTGTTGCTGTTGCTGTTCTTCTTCTTCATCGACTTTTTTTTTTAAATATGCATTCTAAGCTTTAACCTTAGTTCCTCATGTAGTTTCTGCAAATTAAACTCTAGCCATTATTCTCGCAAAACAGATATCTTACTAACTGAGCTGTTCCTGCCAGCCCATTAGTAAGTTCTAATCATACTGCATAGCATGACAACTGCAACGTTGTGATGAGGGTCAGCAATACTAAAGGATCCTAATGAGTGACAAGTAGTCTCAGCACAGAAGGTGACTTCAGTAATTCTTCAACGGTTGAGTGCCTGGCTTCAGTTTGCCTAAAGTCCATAGAGAAATGCTACCTTTTAAGTTAAGGGATGCAGGTTAGAGGTGTAGCTCAGGGGTCAACATGCGCAAGATCCCTAGCACTGCAACAACAGTTAGAGAGACAGTGGGTATTCCTAAAACACTTTCTTATCCTGCAGAAATTTTGGGAGGTACCTCCAGCTTTTCATTCTAGAAACAGATAGATGCCTTAATGCCAGTATTCTTTAGAGGACAAAATTCTTATTCCTGTTGTTTTCATCTTAGACCCTCATCATTTCCTACATTTGTACGAGATGCTTAGAATCATTATCCTCCTATTGGATTCCTCTTTTCACTCTCTAGATTTCTACTCATCTTAATATGGGCAGAACAAAAAAGAAAGAAAAAACACAGATACACATGCTCATTTGATTATCTCCTGAAAACAAGACAAAACAACAATGAGAAGAAAAACCTATGCTGGAGTAACTGTACCTTCACATAAAAGTCCAGTGAAAGGAAGTGTGTGAATATAGTGTAAGTTTTTACATGCTCGCATCTAGGTTTTCCCCATCCTTTAAAAATTATTCTTCTCTCGTATATTACTTCCCAACCACAGTTTCCCATCCCTCACCTCCCCCATTCCCCCTTTCCACCTCTGCTCTCTCCTAGATCC
Organism: Rhynchomys soricoides; assembly: GCA_019843965.1. Classification (NCBI taxonomy): domain Eukaryota; kingdom Metazoa; phylum Chordata; class Mammalia; order Rodentia; family Muridae; genus Rhynchomys; species Rhynchomys soricoides. The sequence goes on along the minus strand of JADRCH010000239.1, from coordinate 3,154,843 downwards.
ATTCCTCCTCTGTTTCCCTTCAGAAAAGTGCAAGCCTCCCCAGGGTATTAACCAAACATGGCTTAACAAGTTACAATAAGACTAGGCACCACTGACCCATGTCAAAGCTAAAGGAGGCAACCAAATAGGAGGAAAAGGTTCCCAAAAGCAGGTGACAGAGTCAGAAGCAACCCCCACCCACCCACCCCCCACCCCCCGCTCACAATGTTAGGGTTCCCACAAGCAAGCTACATACCCAGAACATATACTTGTATATATAGTTTTATCTCTGCCCCTCTTTGTTTTTGCATCTCAACATTCTCTCATGAACTCACTGTTTCCCAAATATGCCACGGCAGTCTTTCTCAACTGTGCTGTTGCGTGCGTTATCCCCTCAACCTGAACCATACCTCCCACTGAGACATGCCTTTGTTTGCTTGAGATGTTCCCACTCATATTTCAAAACCCACCTTCCATGTCAATTTGTCTTTTAAGCTCTTCCTGATTCCCTTCGGCGATGTTAGTCATTGCTGCCTCTTTATTTCTACAGCTCTGGAACTTAGCTCTTTGATATATTTATCTGTTTACACGTCTGACTCCTCCGCTGAAACAGTGACTCCTTAAGAAGGGATGTGCAGAGAGCCTGGAGTCAGACTGTCTCGTTTACCAACACCTGCATCAACACACACTAGATATATGAGTTTGAGGCAGCTGCTCAGCTTCTTTAGTCCCCAGTTTTCTCACCTATAAAAAGGAACTAATATCCTACCATTCTCACGGGATCCTTCTAACAACAAAAATGGCAAAGCACCGGTAAGGGGTAAGACTCCCACCCAATGCCTGACATATATTAATGAATATTAATAGAAGTGATGATGATGACTCTGACAGAGGATATAGCAGGACAGTGGAAAGGGAAAGGCGATCCCAAAGAAATCTCATTTATATTTTTAGCTCCTGGACCAATTCCCAGTGTCTAGTACCTAAGAAGTATCTGATGGTTGCTTATAGAACAAGTGGTTGGTAGTACCTTGTGTGACCTTACAGCAAAGCCAAAATAACTAAAACTAGATTCTTTTCTATATCAGAGTCAACAGCACTGAGTGAAATTTTGGAATGTTAGAATCTCAAGTGCTGGTTGAGAGGAGGAAGTAAATGAAAAAGAAAGGCAGGAAAGGGAGGGGAAATACTAAAAGTTATCTAGAAGTGTAGAAGACTGGTCACAATTTGCCTTTTCACAGCTTTGCCTCAATGTCTTGGCTTCTTGATTGTTTTTATTAACAGGCAATCACATAGTATTTTTTTCCTGATGTATGGCTTCATGTATGATAGTAGTCACATTATATGTAAAAACATAGGTCCAAGTAAATTCAAAGCTAGCCTCCTTTGAAGTGCTATGACAGCCTGAAGCCAAAATAGCAGCTAGGTCATGTCATGGAATGTGAAGGATAGGCCTTGACAATGTGTGTTCCTATGGAGGGAGGGAGGGAGAAGAGGGAGGAATGACATAATCTTCACAAGGGACACACAAGATGCCTAGAGAAGGACTAGGGCCTTTGGGAATGGACAGTCACATGACTAGCCTATCCATGAAGCATCTGTGCAGATGAATACTCAGTGCTCAGGGCAGAAGAGCACAACTGAGCCAGACCAACTAAGATAAATTTTCTCCAACTGTTAAGACCACGAATGAACTAAGAGGGAAATAGAGAAAAATGGACTCAAGAACAGGCAGATAAAGAAAGTAGTCATCTTAATTTCAAAGAGCATTTTAGAACTTACATAATGGATGCTCTCTAGGCCAGTTCTGGCTGATTCACTGTAGAGCTTAGCACAGAAAAAGAGAAAACAAAAGCAAAACAAAAAAATCAAAATGACAAAAAACAAAAAAACCAAAACCAACCAAACAAACAAAAACAAAAAATCTTTCCTGCTGGTCTTTCTGTAATCCCCTCCCTGACTGTGAACCTTTCTTCAGTGTAGGAGTCTACAAGCAAAAGTTTATTACTGCTGATGATTATGTTTCCCATTGCTACCCAAAGCCCTTCACCTTTCCTTGGCCCATGCAGCTCTTAGTTCCTCTTCAGCAGATCAGAGTCATATTTGAGCCAGTTAACAAACAGGCAAGTAAACTGACTGGCCTCCCTTTTCTCTTCTCTTGACTTTCCTCAGCCCCATGGCTCTTCTGTCAGCCTGTCACTTGCTGTCTCAACATTCGGAGAAGAGGCAGCTGATACCTCTAAGCAGTTTTCTGTGTCTTCAACTGTCCTTCCTCTTCCTCTTCTTGATGACCATGACCACTAAACCTCACCCACAAAGTAGAGAGAGCACAGAGTTTGGCGGCTCTCATGGATATGGTTCAATCAGACAGTGTCTTGCTGCTAAAATGCAGCATTTAACATTCCTCTTAGCAATGAGGAGTTTTCTTGGAATGCTGGGTCAATCACTTGTGTCCAAGATAACCATGTATCCTGCCTTAGCATGATACATGAAAACAGCATGTCACAGTATGAACCATCCAACCCATGCTAGGATTTCTGCCTTCAAGGGAAAGCCCACAGCCTGCTTTGCTAATAACAAGACTTTGACTATTTTAGGGAAGTAGAAATATTCACCTACTTAAACAATCTCACAGATCTGTGAATCAAAATAAGCAAGTAGAGGCTTTTTTTTTCTTTCCTCCACCATGGACAAGGAATTCAAAGTTTTCCCAGATTTCAAGCTTTTGCCTGGAGATGTCCTTGATAGTCATAACCTTCACATTAAAGACCAGACCAAAACAAAACAAAAAAAGAAGTCATATCTTCTGCATAATTTTTTTAGAAATGACCATTATATTCCAATCAACACCCAAACTTACTTAAAAGGACATACTCTTACTTTTTACTGGAAGGAATTTCTCATGAAGCAGGAATGTGAAATTCATGGAAGGCTGCTATAAGAATCCACTCTCTGCGAAACTAGAGACAGGATTGTAAAATACAAGGCAGTATGACTGAGCTGACTTTGTGAGAGAAAGACATGTTCAGTCTTAGGACTTCTGGGGGATTGTTTTATATTTAGTCGAGAATTGTTGGGTTGAGGCATAATTGATACATAGAAAATTATTGAGCTGATATGGGAAACAAAATCATAAGAAATCCTTGGGCAATTCTGAAAAGGATCATTTAATTCTCTGTCACTCAAGAAAAAAGAAGCAGTTCAGCTCTCAAAATGTATCCGCATTATTCAGTCAGACAATAAAAAATAATCCCCATTCGAGCTATTAGAGTAGAGCTTCAGGCAGCAGTTGGGATTTTGACTTGGTTAAAGCAAATAAAATACTGGAGAAGGAATGAAATCTAACTTGTTGAAACTTGGATTTGCAGAAATATAAGGCAGCTTGGAGAAGATGAATTCAGGTAGAAAACAACCTTTTTATTATGTTCAGGAAGGCATTAGAATGTCAGGAGAATTGCAGGAATGAGATTTATTACCATAAGCAGAGTTGACAAGTTCTATGTTGGCTAGTCTTCTGGACATAGAAGGGAAAATCCACATTTGGGTAGGTGGATGAGAGAGCTTTTCTTTGTCTACTGTAATCCAGGGAGATGGAATGGAGAGGAAATGTATACTCAGGTCTGCTCACAGGTTCCTGGGAGTTTCTGAGTAGACTGTTCTTAAGTTTCAACTGCAGACATACATATTCTTTTAGTCTTATAGTCTCTCTAGATGGGCTTTATAAAATCAGAGTTAGATTGGACCCAAAGCATATAAGTCGTTATCACCTAATGAACTTCTATCTCTATGGAAAAATTCTCTATACATTTTTGTACATGTGTCTATTTCAGTGTGTACGACCATATGAATGACTGGTCCAGATGATTAGAGGGAGTTTTGAGACTATTAATCATATTTTATAGTAAAATGAAATGCCATGTTTTACATTCTGAAGGCCACACTCAAGTTCAGTGACTCATTTGAAACCCAGTCCCATCTCAGATGACAAAGAGGGCTAATATTAGGGTTTGCATGGCAGAGATGAGGAAATGAAGGCCAGAGAAGGGAAGTGACTCGCCCAGCATTTTCTTCACATTGTAGAGAGACTTTCATGGTACTTATGACTCATAAGCATGAACTACACCCACGTGGCTTTGAACACATCTTCTTTTCTTGATGGTTCTCTTTCTTAACTTTCCTCTTCAGATGTTTAGTTGAAGCTCTATGGAAGTTCACCAGTTTTACATTTATATTCACCTCTTATGCATGCTTCTTTGTTTCCTCCTCTCGTGACTAACTTAGCACAGTTTAGATCTTACATACCTATGTACTCTGTGTGCCTTCCTGGGGCAGAGAATATACCCAATGCTTTTAGGAACTGATTTCTGAGGAAGAGAGTAGAATACTTTGTTTACCCTACTGCTCCTGATACTTAGAAAAGTGAAACAGTAGTAACACAGTCATTGCTTCTTACATGAATGCACTCATATGAATAAATTCCTGACATTTTCCATTGGATCTAATTAGCATGTTCTTGATGCTAAAGTTTGAAAGGGAGGTGTGTTAATTAATTGTAAAAAATAAAAATCATGAGGTAAAACCATTTCAGGGCCTTTGACACTTGATGATAAATAGTATTCTTCTCTTAGTTCCTTCTTTTTTGCATCAAAACATGTGACACTTGGAAGATCATTTTTGATTACCTAGTGAAACCTCTGCTAGATAGGAACATTTTGTATGTTTACATTTTTGCTACTTCCTACTCTCCTATCACCTCCTGCATGAACAACCTTCAGGAAGTGTCCTTTGCCTAAATCCTGTCAGGAAGGTATTTTTCCTGGATCAATGCCCTGCATTTAAGATCTTTCCAGACATTTTCTTCCCTCATGAAATTTCACCCTGTCACCTTTTGCTTTCTGACTGTTTTTTTTTTTTTCTGTACTAGTTTATGCATCTGGGATGATACATTTTTAACTTGTTAGAACCAAGTAGTCTCAGAATTAGAAAGCACCATAGGAGAGTTTCTCTCCTCATGTAGAAAATTTTTTACAGCACTGACAAGTGAGGAGCCAGGAGGGTGAAAATACAGACTTTGGACACAAGACAGATATGATTTCTGCCTTTTACAAATTGTATGACTTTGGGCAAATTACTTAACCTCTCCACGCTCCAGTCCTTTCATTAGAGAATGACAAAATCTTTCCCATCTTGTAGAGCCTCTTTGAGGATGAAGTGGGAAAACGCAGACAAAGCACATTGAATAATTCCTTGTCAGTAGTAGCATTAATAGATATTACCCATTACTGGTAATTTCCCTGATAAACGATCTTTCAGATTCCATTTCAGTGTCCTCAGTATTGGGGAAGGAGACTTCTGCATTCTTTAGTCAAACAGTTCCTTGGGAAGATATATGCTCTAACTGGTGTAGGGTCCTTTGTAATTAATAGAAACCTTCTTTCCAGCATCTAGTCGTGGTCTCTGATGTATACACATGTTGGTGTAACATCTCTGTCTTACCTAGTCCACCTAAGTTTCTCAAATTCTTTAATGTATTTTAGGGATTATGGTGCTTTCCCATCTTGTCACCTATCTGACTGCCTTACCTATTACCTCCTTCAGATATCTTCCAATTAAATTCCAACAACCCACTTGTTGTTTAATGAGATCAAACCAGAAAGGGAACTGTTACTTCCTAAAGCCTGGCCCTTCTGTTCTTTAGCAACTGAATGGAAGCTAATATCTTAGATTCCTTAGCAAGCTTTTTCAACATTTGGGTTTACATGTAGCTTGCCAACCACTAGTCAAAAAGTATTGTCTTTTGCTCCTGAGTGGTTTGTACCAGGTTCAACCTGTTCTGCACATAAGTAAACAAGAGTGGATTCAACGTCAAAGTTTAAATTTATTTCTTTGAAATCCTGCCAAGGCAACTTCTGGAGACAATGTCTTCAGCCCGTCAGTCCCAACTTTTCTCCCCTCTCAGTACACATGAGTGATGGTACGCATATGGAGTATAATTACCCAGAGACACACCTGTGATGACTTGTGAGTCACAGCAGCCAGTTGTACCTCTATTCTTTGCTCATCTGTGAAAATGCACACCACAAAAGGTAGCAAGTAAGTGGTTGACTAAATCCAAAAGGCAATAGAGTGTGAAGCTTTTAGATCAGCCTGGATGAACATCTCCATGATATCAGGATGGAGAAGTCCTTCTTATTTGGTACCCAGAAAGAGAGAATTGGAGGCACTTCATTATTCAAAATGCCATAAAGAAAGTGAAAATATATAATTATTAGCAATCTATATGGTCTACCAAAGGCCAGCCAATGTGCCAGAGTCCTAAATCCTCCTGAAAAGTGTTAGGGAACAATCAGATTCGAAAATTAGACAATAAAGCTTAAGCATGGACTTCACAGAAGACCTTAGGTCAAATAAATATCACATGAAAGGAAAGCAGTCAGGAGAATGTGGAGCACCTCAATGAGATAGCACTTGGCACATGCAGGAACTATAAAAATAAAATGACTAACAATAGCAAACATGAGCTAAGAGGTGCAGTCATGGTAACTCTGTGCACTTGTGGTGGGAGTGCAGATTGATAAAACCCCATTAGAGTACATTCTGACAACTCCTACTCACAGGAGTTGAAACACACACATGCCTAGCATATTACAGAAGAGAAGCCCAAACACCGTAAGCAACTGTGGCGTGTGGGTGGTATTTGCCTCACAAATACACTCTTGTGGGAAGGTTCCAGTTTTGTGAGTGGCTTCTTCCCCATGGTCATCCAAGGATCAATGATTGTTTTGTCTCATGACTTGGTCAGTCTCTTATTTTAGACTATCTTCTAATTTCACAATAACCTCAGGCCTAACTGTAGGCACATTGCTGTCATGAAGTGTGGAAACAAATAAATACACAGACGCACAGATGTCTGGGAAGTCAGGAGCAAGAAGAGTATGTTTTCCATTCACTTAGCATTTCTACTTCATCAACTGGGGCATGGTTACATGGCTACAAGTATCTGCAAGAAGACTAGGGGATGTTTTTCTATGATATATATATTAGAGAAGAATGGGGAGAAATGAAGAGTCTTCAGCAGAAGCTCTAACATAGCAACTTTGCTCCAGGTGAGGACCCAATGTTCCTAAAGAGGACCATGTGATATATATAGCACCATAGTTTTAGTGACAACAGTTACCAAGAATGTGCAAATAATCCAATTTATCAAAAATGAAAAAGAATAAGTGAATATGTGTATGTGTGTTTATTATATAACTACAAACTAAAAAGAACAACTCAATGATAATCAACACAGCCAAATTTGCACAGATATTCTAAAAGAAACCAGGCCAATGGATCCATTTACCTAAAGTTTAAAAGGGCAACACTTAAACATATAATACTTAGAGACACCTGTGTAAATGGCAAACTGAAGAAATGCAAAGGAATCAAATCACATGTCAAAATCATGAGCAGCAGACTTTCAGGACGACAGGAGGGGCTGGCACAGGTCAAACAATTCAATTGTATGGTCATTAGTTTATTGTTAAGTGGGTCAAAGTTGCATGACAGTTCCAATGAGATGGCTCAGTGGTTACAGGTTCATGTTGACAAGCCTGATGACCTGAGTTCAATCACCAGGACCCACAGGAGGAAAGGAGAGAACTGACTTCTATAAGATGTCCTCTGATCTCTATGCATGCATGACATGTTTGTTTCTGAAATACTTTGTCTCCTAAATTTCACATAAGGAAAATCTAAACCCAGTAGGATTACACCTAAGGAGGAGGCCTTAATTAGTTCTTGGGGATAGAACCCTCTTAAGCGGGATTAGAGCTTCTATGATAGGGGACTTGGAGAGCTCTCTTGTATGAGGAAATAATAACAATGTCATCTGAAGTTAGCAGGAAGCTTTATCCTAAGGCTGTCGATGCCTACCTCATTGAGACTCTCAGTTCTGCTGAAAGGTAAGAAATTTGAATTGTTTGAACCTACCTATCTGTGGTGTACATAGACTTAGCTACTCTAGCATACAAGCTTTGTCAATATATTCAACCCCTGAAATGCACCATAGTTGTGGAGCCCTACAGTAAGGCTGCCCTAACATCTTTCTTTTCATTATTAAGAATTTTAAGACCACATAGGCCTCAAATATTTATCTGTAAAGTGGGAATTTAAACAGAATCCACTTTATGAGGTTATTGTGGGAATTAAACAAAATAATATATAATCTTTCATACATGCTTATCTCGGAGTAGGAGTTCTAAAAAAGTTAAAACATATGCTAATAGAAATCTTTTAGTCAGCAATTGGTTAAGAGTATAATCTTAGGAATGTAATGCATTGTCTATCCAAATATAGTCTTTTTAAATTTGCTACATTTTTGCAAAAGCTAGTTCTGACATGTGGTGGCCTTGGCATACAATGGACATGCAATAAATCTTAGCTTCCTTTTATTTTAAGGTATTTTGAAACTTTGTTCCTATTTTCTTTCAATGTATTATTATCTGCGAGTCTAGTAATTAGAGTCAGGTTATAATTAGGAGCTGTGCTAGCCTCACATAGATAGTCAGCCTCTACAGCACTATGGATTTTTTTTTTCTGAAAAATTTCTGTCAGGATTTCAGACCCTTAAGTATTCAATGATTTAAATTAAAGTAATATAAATTAAATGGAATAACCAAATACAAACTTATAGTACTGTAATGATGTATAATGAGAGAATAATCTTTTTCTCTTTCTCTCTTTTCTTTTCTTCATCTGGAATTGGTTTATATGCTGCACCAAAGACTACAAAATAAATGCTTAACATGTCTTTGTCTTGCAGCTTAACTCTGATATTTGGAAATAGCTGAAAACCTCTCAGAGATAACAGTGTTGAATAATGTATGTGAGCAAGTTGGATAAGACCATTTTTGGTAAAAAAAAAACCATTGCGATGAAATTAATGAGACTTCTAGCCTGGCTTGTAAAGTGTCTTTGAAGGCATTTGCAGATAGAAGTTCCACGCATAGTACAGGTAGTACAAATAGCTCTTAAATCATGGGATGTTGCTGGGAAGGTGGCAAAGTGGTTATGAGCACTGGCTGCTCTTCCAGAGGAACATGGTTCAATTCCCAGAACCTATGTAGTAGTTTATAACTCTCTGTGACTTTGTACCAGGGAACCTGACTACCTCTTCTGGCCTCCATGGCCATTACATGTATGTGATGGACAGATACACATTCAAGCAAACACTCATAAACATAAAAATAAGTAAATAAAAACAAATGCTCTGAAATAATGGCCAAAGCTTTATTATCATTGAATCAAGTTCTATTGACAACAGTCTCATGTGGCACACCCATTTTAATCACTAAAATAATGAAATAATTCCATGTCTGTTACTAATAGCCACTCATTTCAATCCCCCTAAATGAGTTTATTCAATCACCTATCTACTTGCTCTAGATGAACTCATAGGTACTACTTTGTGCTATTACCAGTGCATAATCTGATTGTCTATACCAATGCCACTCAGTTTGTTAATTATTTTGAACATCTTCACAGGCTGGCATACAGTATGACAATCAATTTCATGGTCCTGGTAATGCTTATTTGGACATTAAGCACAGGTAGTTTGAACAACAAAAATAATTATATGTCTGAGATGCCTAAAACAGATAGGGACCTTTTGAGGATAACCAGCTGCCTTGATATGTGTGTGTGTGTGGTGTGTAATCACATGCTCCATGAAACAGAGTTAAGATATGCCTCCTATCAACAGACACATGCTATTTTTATTGCAGCATGGGGATGAAAATAAGCCTGAAGCATTGTAATCACAACACATTTATCGATAGGAAAGCATCATAATGAACATTACATGGACTTCTTAGTATGATAAAAATAAGAAAAACAAACCTTCAGCTGTTTATAAAATGTAAAGCACAGAATATTAAAATCCCAAGGTGTAATAAGAAAAAAATTCTTCTCAAATCCACTTAAGTATTTGTGGTCCATTCATCTTTACAATTTTCAGCTTTTCTGACTATACTCATTTCATTGATATTTTTATCGGTCACATAAGAAATGATTGTTTGATATATGCCATTAAACTCCCACCTTAGTGTCACTTGCCCATTGGAGTTTCACTTCATATTAGTGTGATGGTCAGCCATTGGTGTGACATGGTAACATGTTGAAGTTGAATCAGAAGATGCAGAGAAATGTGAACAGTGGGATACATGTGGTAACTGTGACATTTGCCCATATCTGTTCTTTAAATACATCTGAAATTGTATCTCTGGTCCTTTTCAAGAAAGTGAAAAAAGGAAAAGAAAATGGAGGGAAGGAAAACCAAAGCGTTGTCAGTGTCCACGAGCCTATCACAGGATTTGGCACAGCATTGTATCCAGTCAATGGCTAATAAAGGGAGAACTGCTTCAGTATAGAACTCAGGGCCTGGCGTACTCATCGACACTTTGGAGTACTTGGCTGGAGGCCTCATGGCAGCCATTCCAAGAGTGGTGTTTGGAGACTGGAGGACTCCATCTCTCCTGCACACTTACTTTTCAGCGTACAAGAACTGATTGGTAAATGATATACAGCTCTGGGCTCTGTTGTCAAAAGCTTCCTCATTTTCTAGAGAAAGTCCCGTTTAAAGCTATGAGGGGAAACCTTAAAAGAGAGATACCACAGACCATACCAACAATAACCCACAGTGCTAGGTTTCAAAGTTAGTGCAGACTGATAAATAAGGAGAAGGAAAAGGTAACAAAGTCACTATTACATTTACAGACTACATTGAAGTAATTAGAACCTTGCATGACCCTGTGATGAAACATTGGCTTGCTGTTCTAAAGAGGGTGATGCATGGAAATTACAGAGGTTGTCAGAATAAACTTAAGAGTGGTGTTTGTCAAACTTTAACAAAACTAAGCAAAGATGTGAGGTTTTGATGGACAAGAATATCATGCACCTGTACCTAATACCAAAAATGACCACAGAAGGCTCTGCCAGAACCAGAAACTGCCACAGAAGTCACTATAAACATAAGGAAAATCAAAACGAAAACAATATTTGCCAAGGTTAGTCAGCCTAGCAACAGCCTGCCCATCTATGAACTCACATTCCACTTGTTAGTGATCCTTGTAGCCAAAGGTAACCATTTCAAAACAGCTTTTCTTTTGGCCATGGGAGACCTTTGCCCTTCTTTGCTCCTTTGCCCACATATTTCTCATCACAGGGTTCATTGCTGACTACATTGTTATCTTTGGGAATTGTGTTCCTATTGTATGTACATTGATAATGTTGTAAGAAGACTACGTTTTATCACCTTGTGTCTGAGAATACACATTTGGTGCTCAGTCAACAGATGGCTTGTAGTAGCAATCCTGTGGAACAAAACTCAGAGCAGAATGGCATTAGTTACTGATCAGTGCACAAGAATTGCCCTAATTGTTATGGTTGTTTAAAAGAAAAACAAACATTTGTTATCTGCTTTTGTAGGTCATGGTTTCAGAGTGGCACAGGTGAGCAACTTCTCTTCCACCATGCTGTCTGAGGCCTATATGCTTCCCTTCAACTGTGCGTCACAAATATGATTGACACCTTGACATTAGTTGATGGGAGGAGGACTGGGTTCTTCCCTCTCTTGGTTTTTTCTCGGTGCTGCTCAAACTGCATGACCTGGCTTTCTTCTCAGTGAGAAATGGAGAGCTTGAGATGGTAGCTGTGATTATCTTTGTAACTTAGCTGTAGAAATCATAAAGTTGCTTCTTTAATACTGAATTGGCAAACAGATAAGCCTGAGTCATTGGAAAGGGAAATATATGTACAAAGGTATGACTACCAGGAAGAGACTATACTTTGGAGATCACCATGGGAGTGGGCTACACAAATGCCAACAACTTCAGTGTATATGCGCCTGGTCTGGACAGTGATTACACTTTAGCTTTCAAACAAGTTCTATTCATTATATTTACCAAAAGGATCACATTTAATTCTAACCACAAAATTGTGAGATTATACCTCTCCTTTGCAGGTAAATAAATGAAAGCCTACTGAGACTAAAGCAAATTAGATTAGGTTATACAATAAACAAGTGATTGAGTTAGGAATTCAATCCACTGATGCTATTTGGTTCCATTTAAAACAGTCAAACACCAGAGAGAGAGAGAGAGAGAGAGAGAGAGAGAGAGAGAGAGAGAGAGAGAGAGA